>OX451348.1:20437454-20756138 GCA_949629155.1 Myopa testacea | reverse complement strand
GTCACTGTTGTTGTGGTTGTTTTTGTTGTTGTTTGTCGAATGCCGCTGTTTGATTTGATAACGTTGTTGTTGCTGCTGCTCACGCTGGCCAACAACTCATGTGTATTCCACTATCGTCATCGTATCGTATCGTCAGCATGACAGGATTTGTTGTTCACTTTCCTACAGTGCATGGTTATGTTCTGCACGATTATGCTAATCGCGAGGAAAGTGAAGTTTTCCACGACGGCGCACACACACCCACTGGAAGTGCCGATGACGTTGTTTGCCCACCACCACCACCACCACCACCACCACCACCACCACCACCACCACCACCACCACCACCACTGAAAATAAGCAGACGGTGCTGCTGGAAAAATTAGTTTCTCGAAATAGAAACGGTTTCATTTGAAATGCCTTTGATTTTCTTGTTGTTGGTGTTGTTGTTGTTATTGTTATTGTTATTTCTTTTTCCACATGCAATGAAAAATGGCATAATTTTGCACTTGTGATGGAGACGATGGAGGAGCTGCCAAGTGAAGCTCAGTACAGTGAACCATCATTATCATTATCATGATGATCATCATAAACATCATAATTATTGTATTCATCATCATCAGCATCATCATAATTACCATCATCACTCATCATAATCAGTATCGCCATCGTTCTCAATCGTTATCATTACCATTATCATCATCGTCATTACCACACCACCTTCATCATCATCACCTTTACAATCATTGTCATAATCTTTATCGTGCTGTGTACTGTGACACATGAAAGTGGACATTTCTGTAGGCATAGTAAATATTTTTTGCTTTTCGGAGTGGGTCGGTCCAGTAACCTTAGTTCATCACTTTCTATACACCGGACCCCCCCCCCCCACCCCCCCGCTCCCTAAAAGAGATATTTGCCAAGGTCAAAATGCATGACGAATGCTGCTCTCACAAATCGTTAAACCCAAACACAGACTTAAAAATAATGCTATCAAGTGTGACAAAACTGTGTGTAACGATCCGCCTTACTTTCTACTCCTTTCTTCGTAATGATCCTAATAAATACTATTACAGAGAGGCAGAGAGGCAGAGAGGCAGAGAGAGAGAGAGAGAGAGAGAGAGTTTCTGTTTCGCTGACAGACTGAGTGACAATCTTTCTTTCCTCTTGTTGTCTACCTTTGGCTGTGGTGAGTGACAATTTGGCCAGATCGCCCGATTGTGCTACTCATGTTCGTCACTCATTTACGTCAAAATCAGTCGCTTATCGTAGATGGTCAACGATCGCGGCGATGCGATGTCTGTGATACGACGTTGTGGCGACGTTGCTGCCACAAGAGCATCAGTGCAACAAACAACGCAACGTGAACGCATGCAAATCGTAGGTATTTATAAAAATATGCACATACGTATATATATATAAAAGTAAAAAAGAGATACAAAATCCACTGTTTTTTAATTAGTTGAGCTTCCTTGAGCTCCTTTCGAGCTTCAAGCTACGCAACGAAGATGACAAAATTAAAATTAAAAGTTTCTCTGAGAGATGAAAAGCCACGTAAGTAGATCTTCAATCATCGCGGACTCCGACTCAGACTCTAATGTGACACGCTTTAGAAATTCTTAAGCAAAGCTGAAGCCATGCCAAGCGTGTTCGAAAAGATGTTTACGGATGAAAAGCGAAACATTTTCTACAAGGTGAATTAATACTACGATAAGATGGCTTTATTTTTCGTGAAAAGCGTCACCGCAAAAGATGGCAGTCTAAACTGCGATTAGAAAGTTATGAAAACGTCACTTTTAACACAGAAACCATCGAAAATATCGTACAAATTTCATTCAACACTCGCATTAATAAAAGTAAAACTAACCTAAACCGGAAAAAAGCCATCCATTTCGGTTTTTATTGCATCTCATTTGGCACACGTTATCACCATCGTTAATCATGAAGAAGCGAAGAAGCGAAGAAGCGAAGAAGCTTCCTTCATTCACTCAGTCATTCGATCAATCAACGATCAACGGTGCTCTTTTGTCGCGTCTTATTTTTCCACTTTATTTTCACCTGTTTTGAGGTATTTATAATATTAAACATATTCAAACTGCATTGAATTTGAATTTCTTTTTATTTATTAATTTGATGTTATCAACGATGATCTCAACATCGTCACAGCTGTCATTAATCTTGGTTGTCATTTAAGGCGCAATTAAAGTTTTGAATGAACCCATTCTGAGGTTTATAAGCTCGGAATGGAGCCTAAAAATCAGCCGATCCAATTTTCAAAATAGTCCAACAATAAACTGTGCAGTTTTATTTTATTTTCAAACTCTTACATGATGAAACCCCAAAACAAAACCTCCACAAATGAAACATAAAAACATATATATACGTATATATATGTAAGTATTCATGTAAAATATGTAAATTTTCTCATTATATTGTAATTTTATTAATTTCAATTTCTTTAATCTTTAAAATGCATCGAAATTTTCATTTTTCAAATGGAACATTTTATAGCATAAAAATTAGCATAACACCGATGTTCCATAAAAACTGAACATTAAAATAGAAGTACCATAGCCGCACCAACAACAACAAATAATCAGAGCCCCATTTTAACCATATGGTCACTCTATTTCAGGTCTAATTGGATCTGGCGTCTTTCCACACGAATGGGATTTCTCAATATTTTTTTTTTATTTCTGCCTTGGTGTTTCTTAATATTTTTAAATGGATTTCAACTTCAATTTCCCATCAAGAGTCAAAAAATTTATTCAGAAAATCAACATAAAATGTCACCAAAGCACATGGACTGTGACTGTGTGACGTTAATCATTCAGTTACTTTGAATTTAAATGATTGCAAAAGTTTTAAATGTAAACATTTTGTAACAAAAAAGTTTGTGCGATTTTTATTACTCCAAGAAACAGAAACAGAGAGAGAAAAAATGTTATATTGGGTCTCACTTAGAAACTCTACATCCCTCTACCTCTCACTTTCTTTCTCTGTCTCTCTGTCTCTCTGTCTCTCTCTCTCTCTTCCCCTTAGTTGCATTATAATCATCTTAAGAAGGTTGCAAAATATATATGTATAATGAAAGTGTAGTCCTCGATAGTAACCGACTCCTCGCCTTCTCCTTCTTCTTTTTCTGGTTCTTCTTCTTCGCATTTGCTTTCCAGTTGAATATGTACTTAAATGCTAAAAGTATAAATTAAAGATTTTTCTAGCACAAAGAAAGCACTTAAATACCTAGAATTAAATGTCATCCATTACGAAAGCGTTGATTAGCGTTGACTGAACATTAAATAGCGAAACGCACCTGCAAACACGCTGTTCGAAAAGCGGTTTCTTAGTCAATCTGGTGGACACGGCGTTATGCTTTCCACTTACACACCTACATACATACGTCGTTGTGTCTCCGTGTCTGCCATCCCATTTCTACTGTTTTACTGTTATTACGCAAACAGAAACGCAACGTAGACAGACATTCAGTGGCACATGCAACACTTTCCTCGAGTTAACATCTTGTTTACATCCAGCTGACAAATATTTGTCATCATCTAATAACTGAAAAATGGGCGAATGCACGCTCAGACCTGCTGTTTACATGAGACCGGCAAAAGCCTAGAAAAGAAAGAAAACAACGGGGGAAAACTCTCAACAACTGTCGATCATTTAAAGGTGTAAATTTTGTAAATGGAATGTGGATGTTATGTTGATTTCATAAATTAAGTAGTAAAATTAATTGAAATCTCATGATGATAGCGTAATCCATGGTAGCAGTACTTAAGCTCGAGCTGCACGACCAACATTGAACACACTTCGGAATTCTTACCTGAAAGATGACAGGATACACAGCATGTTAGCCGCAACCGAAATATCGACCACCCATTCGGCGGTTGCTGGTTTCCATCATAAACCCAGAGCGACGTGAACACGAAATGAAAATCGATCGAATGTTGTCAATCGATTAGGGTGAGCGAATGAATGATATCGATCTCGATCTTGAATGCGATCGCGGACGCAGTCGCGGCCCCGAAGTCGTTATTCGTCGCCTTTATTCGCATTCTGGACCGATCCATTCCGACTGATCGGCACTTGGCGAACAAAATCAACAATGAATGCAACAATGATCGTCAACGAGCGGGGTAAAGCGGATCACCGTTTGGCAACGGTTACTCGTAGCTGCTGGGCGACCCGCAGCGCCCATAAAGCCAGCAGATCGCGATCGCGATCCAATTTGAATTGCATAACAAACGTTGCTCTGTGCAGTTGAGAGCAGATTTGCGAATTTAAATTGATGCCGCCGCGGTTGTCATTGACCCAAATCTATAGAATGATTTGGAGTCAGAGTCAATGGAGTGATCTTTACCAGTTTCGAATCGAATCCAGTTGGCGATTTTCAAAGACACTTCACTGCATTTTATGCATGCCTCGATGATGATGATGATGCTGACGATGGTGATGAAGATGCTGATGATGATGGAGTTCAAACTGAAATGATGATGGATGGGTGAAAATTAGCTATGAAAAATAAAGTAATACATTTTTAATTCATACTGCATTTGATGAATGATATTTGATCCATTAGAATTACTTTGAAATAAAGTTTTCGGAAGAATATTCAATACATAATTTAAATACATACAATAATCATGCTTAAGCTCATTAATACTTAAGCTTAGTACTCAATTTTTCTAAAATTAATTCTCTTTAATAGACTCTTAGTGATAATAATTTAAATCTGGCTTTATAGATGCTGTATAAAAAAAGTATACTTAAAAGTTTACTCCATGCGAAACTTTATTTGAAATATTTTTTTATAAATTCTTTAAATAACTTCTAACGCTTTTAAATCACCTGAGACAGAACGCTTCACTTTTTCTCATTCAAACGCCAACATCAATCAAATTATCCAATATTTCTATTTTGGATACCATTATTATGCTTAGCAATGTGTGAAAGCATTGAAAACTGATTGTAGTTCCTTCATTGAAAAGTCCTCGAGGCTCTCACGGTTCGTGGTCGCTATCTGCAAACGTGCAAGCAACAATAATTGAAGTTCAATGATCGCAGAAATCATGTGAAACAAATAAATGCAAAAGAAGAATCTATCCATGGTAATAACCACATAATCGCAGAGTTACGTAAGAATCGACAACCATCACGGTATCAATCTGAAAGTAATGCGATACAAAGCCAAATCAAGTCTCGTATTAAAAATAAGATTCACTCATGAGCCATGATCACTGAGTGAGAGATCGAATGAGTGAGTGGTGAGTGCATCATGATCATCAATGGTGACGATGTGCATTGGATGTTCTACAAGAAAAGAAAACGATGCGATATGATATGATGTGATGTGATATGATACTAAAAGAAATCTCTTTACAACAATCAAACGTTAGTTTTGTTGTTGTTGTTGTTGTTGTTGTTGTTGTTGTTCGTATAAAAGAAGCAGAAATCTATTTGAAGTTACTGCTTACAACTGATCGTGCAGACTATAAATGATTCGATCAGCAAATATCTTGTGATCAAGGGAGGAAATGAACATATGAGGAGGGGGGGGCAAAATATTCATGAACCATTTTTAATGCCATTTTGAATGTGTGAGGCAACAATAAGTTTGAGGAAATGAATGAATGAATGTATGAATAAGTATAAAGTGCTTATTGTTCGGGTTGACAGGGTTAAGCGATGCTCTCACGCTACTTTTGAACGATTTTCTATCCATAGACTAAGTGAATCAAGTTGAACAGGAATCCAACTGAGAGATAATGAGATCGAAATCTCTTCCGTGAATTCAATATTCTTTGACTGTGTGATGCTTCTAATGCTTCTGGCGTCCAAGAATGCTTCTGGCGCCCTCCACTACCACAAAAAATATACTACAAGGCAAGAAGGATAAGAAGCAGGAGAAGATGCGAAGCGGAGTAGAAGAAATAAACATTAGAAAAGCTTCAAGCAGCTTATAAAATAATTCAACTTTTATCGATAGAGATTTCTCAACAAACTTCTCCTTCATCATTCATCCTTTCAACAAAACGCCATATCGAGATCAGTAAACCACGTATAGAAGCACCACACAGCAACAGACCATCACTTGACACTACCGATCCATACAAAATGTGTCCATAACATTGAAGAATGAATGCCGACTCCTAGCGCGGAGGTCAGAGTGACGCCTCATTTATTTATTTTTGTCAGTTAAAAACTCTCCGAAATCAGTGAAGAAAATTGAAACGTCTCATATAGGGTTTTCCAATAAGAAGTGTCATTTTGAATAGCTATGGTCCTGTAAGCGTGGTCGTGGTGGCCATTTGGCTGATGTTGTTTCTCGTTATTAACGGCATGCCTTCCTCTTTATTACGAAATAAACATGCGATAATTTATCTCAAAAAATGGCATTTTTCTTTGAATATCAAAATTACACCTCTTATTGGAAAACCCTTGAGTTTGATTCCTTTATACATCACGTTGTCTCGAAACGTGGAATTTTAACCGGAGAGAAATTTTTCAGCAATTAAATTGCATAATTCTGCGCATATACGAATGAGTTCTATTGGCTGCTTTTACTGAATTTTATTATTTATTATTATTATTTTAGCTAAAGATTTCGATGGTTGCTGGTCGGCACCGTTAATCAGAGTGACTGAGCGAGCTGTGATGATTGGCTGAAAGAGAGTATTCGTGAGAAAAACGGGTTCAGCTTTTAACTATCTGAAAAAACAGAGCATTAAACTTAATGCATGCAAATGTGTTTTAATGAAAAGGGTTCCATTAGCAACGCTTAACGATTATTATAAATAATATCAAATATAATAATGATAATTATTATTATTATACATAATATTAAATGTCTGTAGAAGGAAAGAGATCGGGTTTATCAGATTACGGAAAACATCACTCTATTTATTGAATATTACGGAAGGAAAAAGTTCAACGAGCGTACAAAAAACTACACTCATATTAACACAATCTGTTTAATGTTTTTTCCCATTCTTTTTTAATATCCAAATGACTTAATAATGTTAACAAATTAATACAGCATGAATCCTGTGCGTTGCTGCTGCTGCCCGACCGCGGACATCGTTTCGCTTGAGAAAAAACTTGAGCGTTGATCACTGCGATCGTGCAATCTATCAGTTGATCGGCTGGCTGCTGCTAAACACAAGCATTTAATGTACACACGCTTTTGGGAAAAACAAATACGAACTAATGGCCAACATGTTTGCGCAAATGAAATAAATGTTGCATTCATTATCGGGAACAACCGACAATCATGTCGATTGGGTTCAAAGCACTCGGCTGTAAATAATGGATGAGATGGCCGACGCCAGGATCAGGACTGAACAAACAGACGGACAGGTGGACAGACATGCAGCGGAATATCCACGGAAGAATCGCTGATACGAAACAAGAGAAGCCAGCAAGCAGCAAGCAGCAAGCATAAAGAAGCCAAATAAAGTGCACATTAAAAAATAAAAATAATCTTTAGATAAGCAATTAGACAGGAAGAGAGAGAGAGAGAGAGAGAGAGAGATAGAGAGAGATAGAGGTGTCTCTGTTGGGAAAGAAGCAAGGGAGATGATAAAAATGCGACCAGATGAGAAAACTTAATGGCACCATTAGCGTGCTCAGTGCACCATTCCGCCATTCTTCAGAACAGATGGCTTTCCAGATACATGTATTGAAAGTGTTTTTATTGCTCGCAATTAAGATGGAACATCAGCTGGTGAAATTAATAATACGATGTGTCTGGCAACCGGATTCAGACACTTCACCATTCTTCATCTTCAGCTCTCCTTTCTTAGAGCTGAATTTAGAATTCTGCTCTGGAGAGTTGCTGCAATAATTGGTTGAACTCTTCGAAAGAATTCAGAAAAATTTCATCTTAATTTTTAGTCCAGTAAAAAAGGTTTTTAAATCTAAAATAGAAAACCCATCAAATTTGGACAAACTTCTTCCCGAAATTCCATTAAATATCTAATCTAAACTTTAACTTTATTATGCAGATTTAAGGTCGACTAAAATACACACTAAAAACACATCTAATGAGGTGAAGCTATGGTAAAGCTTTCAAAAAAGACGAAAGATCGAAGAATATTTTCAAGATCAGAGACTTTCTATTGCCTAACCTAGAATTCTTAAAAGACTCTGAATGAATGCAACCGATGTACATATAGATATAAAGCCATGTGTGTTTATATGTATATACGATCTATAAACAGTGACTATATTGGTTCCCATGAATTCTGAGGTTGCTCTGAATTTCTAAGCATCAACATCAAGCATCAAGCTTACAGCGACCACATCCAGGCAATAAATCATTTCAGAGTAGGAAGGCTTTGTGACAGGATCAGACAGTCCGCCCTCGTCAAATGATATCAGCTGATTTCACACACACACACACACACACACACACACACTCATCTCATGTGTGCTCACAACACTTCACAGTACGTGACCGGATGCTAGATTTTTGCACTTTTAACGCCTTTGAACGTAGCAGCGATTTATCATAAAATAACTGATCGTCATAGTGATCGAAGTCACTCTTCTTGGTCACCATCAATCAGTTTTAACTGCCAGACGCTTGATGTTTTGAAAGCACACAAAAATAAAAGCAAATACATATACAATATTTCAACTCTTTTGACTTTTGTTGATTTACTCTTCATTTTTTATTTTTTATTTCATTTTATGGCATGTTTTTATTAAAAGTAAAAAAAAGGACCGTGTTATTTTTTCCTTTTATGTAGAAGTTATTTTATTTTATTTTATTTATTTGGTTTATTTTATTTATTTATTTATCTCTCTCATTTGTTTCTTTAGTTTATACTTTATTTACTGTTATATATTTTACTTTCCTTTCAACTTGTTTTTATAATATATGCATTTTTTGTTCTGTTTTTTACTTAATTTTATATAATTTTAATGTTCATTATTGGTTTTTCCTTTTGCTGTTATCTCACTCTCTCGGCTGTGCTTTTGTTCGAATTTTCCTTCTTACATAGTTTATTTATTTACATAACAGAAACCCACACATTCGCACTCGCTTACCTACTTTCTTTCCCACAGACCCAGACAGGTCACGCCGGAAATCGCCAACTTACTATCTATCAATAACTTATATACTCGTATATTTTGTTAGTCTTGCTGCTTTTGTTTTCGTCTGTTTTCTGTTAGTTTGCAACCAGCTCAAAGCTTGGATTGGCTCAAAGCGGCAAACGGCAAACGTAGAAATATCTGAAATATAAACAAACGTGATTCGAGCACGCAAAATTCTCCCCCAACGCCTTCGAATTTGCGTTATTAAAGAAAACTTTTCGCCAAAGTGGGAAAAATGAAAATCTTAAAAACAAACCCACAGCAAATCTTGACTGAGGAATGAGTGAAAACTTGTTACACTCAACTTAAAAGCAAAAACAAGAAAAGCGCACTGAAAACCAGCGGCTTAAATTTCATTCGCAATATTTATGAAGAGTGATTTTAACTACTTAATGAGTTATGAAGGTGCTCCGGGGCGAAGGTGCTTTAAATAAATTGTGTTTGCTTGCGACTAACTTCTGAGGATTTCTTAATCGCTTGTAAATCAGGCTGCAAACATCTCAACAGATAACAGGGAGGTGTTATTATTTGATATTACATGATATGGATATATGATTTGTATGAATACGAAAATCCAAACAGATGCGATGTGATGCTCTTGCATTCTTTCAATTGCACTCAAGTTAAAGTGCACTATAGTCAATGGCACTCTATTCAAAGTCATGTTTGAATTCCGCTGTAGACATGATGTATGTAAGTTAAACCTAATCAGAGATAAAATATATACAGTGCAATATACAAGCAAATGTTTCAGTAATTAACTGAAGACAAAATCGTAGAAGGATTTCATATTGAAAGGGATCGTATAGTAAAGGGTTTTCCAATAAGAGGTCTAATTTTGAATAGTTATGGTCCTGTAAGCGTGGTCGTGGTGGCCATTTGGCTGATGTTGTTTTTCATTATTAACTGCATACCTTCCTCTTTATTACGAAATAAACATGCGATAATTTTTATCTCAAAAAATGGCATTTTTCTTTGAATATCAAAATTACACCTCTTATTGGAAAACCCTTTATATCATCAGTCAATCATACAAAAAAGTATGCATTTCAAAACCCAACAACTTCTAAATTCGACGCATGGAAATAAGTTGCACGCTGCTAAATAGTCAATGTCACTACTGCTAACACATGGCCAAAAATTACACTTGCAACAAATTGCCGCTAACAATTGAAATACGCTGCAGCGACTGTAATAAATTATCCACGATTGGCCAAAGAAACAATTGGCTTGTTTGAACGAATGCTGCGCCGCAATGAGTGTGAAATACTTCGACTCTGTCCGAAAGCGACTGGGGTTGCCTTTATGGCCAGAGATAATAAATTATGTGGCCTGACGAACTCTGCTCCCATGAGTTTTGAGGAGGCTGGCGTGGCTGCGGTGGCTTCGGTGAGCGGAAACTGAGGCTGAAGTTAAGGTGAACCAACTTGGTCTGTAGCCCATACAAATCGTTGAAAGCCAATCGCTGTTATGTAAATCAGCACTTGTTGGCCGACAAAAAGAACTGACGGTGAAAAAGAGGCGAGAGGGAGCGGGGAGGAGGTGGTGGTGGTGGTGGCTGCGGCGGCTTGTGTTTGAAAACGTTGCAGATGACTCTCGGTACAAGAAGCACCGAACATTCAAATTTTCCGCATTCAAATCATAGCAGTTTATTGATTGGCCACATGAAAACAGCTGAAAGGCTGCCAGAAGGGAGGAAGCCGTTCATGTGTCAAATTCGTTCAGCATTCGTTTAACCTGCATTCTAAGAGATGTCGATGGCTGGACCGGTTGTTGGTCTTTGATTATTATCAATAAAGGAACGAAGACACAAGGAAAAAAGGAAAGGAAGAAGGAGAAGAAGAGAAATAATAAGAAAATGTATGCAAAAAGTCGAAGAAATGATGCAACATGGTCTACAAAGTGGACTTCATGAAAGCTTTAAACCGATTACAAAAATCAGGGATTCCTTTGGTCCAGCACCTCGTCACCTCGTCACCAGCAACCGAACTCCGCTTGGCTTAATCCAAATTAAAGTGTCAACATCAGACGGACGCAAACAGCATGACAGTGAGAGACATGACAAATTTTCTCTCCACTTTCAATTTCCATCGGATTTAGTTTCAATTTCATCAAAAGCCTCCGTCGTGCAGCCAATCAACTGGATGCCGTCGACTGTCATCGTCGCTGAGATTCGCTCATTCATAATATCTATCTTGCATAATGATCTTTATCGCTTTAAGTTAATTAATTTTTTGTCATCTGCATTTTGCTGCGTTCAGTTGAATGCAAAACAAAAGACTTCAGCAACGAACGCGATCCGAAGATTGCTTCGATTCGTAAAATGAAATCGTATACTTTTAAATTATTTAAAGAAATTTTATTTTTATCACCGACACACACTCATCTAGATATATCGCAACATATCGAGTATTCCATATAATTTAAATCATCTCGATTTATCGTAAAGCATTTTCCAATAAGAGGTGTAATTTTGAATAGCTATGGTCCTGGAAGCGTGGTCGTGGTGGCCATTTGGCTGATGTTGTTTTTCATTATTAACGGCATACCTTCCTCTTTATTACGAAATAAACATGCGATAATTTATCTAAAAAAATGGCATTTTTCTTTGAATATCAAAATTACACCTCTTATTGGGAAACCCTTTAGATATTCTCCAAAAATTTTGATGTCTCACACTCCTTAGTGATCAGTTTCGAGAGTTCGAATAAAAATGTCATCAGTTCAGGCGTTAAAATATGGTCTCTACAATTCTTTACTTTGCCGGTAATAAACAACATGATTATATTAAAGATTCTTAGTTAGGGCAAATATTTTTTACTCCTGGAAGCTCCACAGTACAGCGATCAACTCAAATGACATGTGCCTTTCTTTATAGTGGCAGTAATTTTTTTCTGTTTATATGTTTTATCGTTTTTGGTTTTTTGTCTTCCATTTTTTTCTCTTTTAGTATGTTTTCTGTTATTTTCTGGTGTGTGTTTGTGTTTTCTTTTTTGTGGTTTAACTGATCCTTGCGGCATTTTTTGATGAATTGCACTGAACCTAACGCTTTAGTTGTGAGAAGTTTTTTCGTGATTTGTTGGCTTGCAAGAGGGGAGACTTTCCTCACCTTTCCCGACAGCTCTACCCAAAGAAGAAAGAGAGCTAAAAGTATTGATCTTTAGGCAAAGAAAAATAATTGACAACTCATTGATTACGGCTCTCAACACGGAAATCACAGTTTGTCGATTATTTATACGATAGATACTCGTCCATAGATACTTGTAGCTATGAATTTCTCAGAGATTTTAATACATTTTCTATTATATTGGAATTTCGTGATTCCTCGAGATAATTCAGTTTTCATGTTTCTATTTTTTCTGACATACAATAAAATAGAAAATGCTTTGGTTTTCCTGTAACTTCATTCTTTGATGGCGGAGACAGGGTGGCGGATGCCGACAGGGCAGGACAGGGCAGGGCAGGGCAGGGGGGTTGCAAACTTAATCAATCTGTTTTTCGATTTGAAAGAAAAAAAACTCTATGCAACATGTTTCAACTCTGCTCCATGCTGCAAATTTCAAAACAAACTCAGTAAATTAACTTTTGCCATCGTATTTTAATTTCATGACGGAAGCTACAACAGATGGATGTACAGCAGCTAATACGCCTCAGCATCATTTTAAAATTAATGAACAGCTTTTAAAAATGTTGGCAAATTTAAAATATTAGAAGAAGAAACAGAAACAGGAAAGCACAAGAAACAACAAAACAAAAACTCACATTTAACGCATTCCTCTGTCTGTACGTCGAATGGATGTGATGTAAGATTGACGGCGCCTTCTGCATGGCTTGATCCGCATGGATCATGGATCGGCGAGCGGCCAGCGGCCAGCGGCCCCCGAGTACCGGCAGCCAAGATAATAAATTAAATTTTCAATTTGGGTGGACTAATGGGTGTTGCCCATCGACGCCCATTCGAAGCGGGCGCACTCGATGGACAGCAGATGAATGTCAATGAGCTGGAGCCAAAAACTGGCGCCAATCAATTCAGCCAAAAAGCGCAAAAATTACTCGCCTATTCGCGGTTTTCGTTAAATGATTCGAACCAGATGAATTTTCATTTAAAACAACTGACTATTTTGCTCACTGATCATGAATGAATGAAAGCTGTTGAATATGAATAAACAAATCTTTAATGCTTTGCTTTTTTTTTCAATTGGTTTTTCAGTGCTCCAGAGTTATTGTATCTGTACAGCTATAAAGAAAAAAAACTTCATTGATCTTGATGATTTATTATAGATTTTTATCTTTATATAGATACATATAAATTCATCTCATCTAGTTTTCTTTATAATCTGAATTTATTATTTTTTTTTATAATTTAGCTTACATATTATACAAAAAATGTACTTTCGAAATGTTGTTGTATTTGCATGCAGACTTCCTGCAGTTGCAGCCACACGTCCAGAGACACTTCCAGGTCCACGTAATTTGCAACGCGTTCAAAACAAAGCTCGTAAACTTCTTTCGGACAGGTTGTCAAGATGCAACAACCGCTTCCGCTAAAATTGTGGTTATTGTGCATGGCTTCGGACTGTCTGTTCATTAAACTTCCATGGAACTTATACAAATACTTATATACTATGTATATAAAACTAAACAATAATTAAAACATAGAAAGCTTGAAAACTAAAAGAAAAACACGAGACTTAGTTTTTGAAGAATTGTTACTAAAAATAAATTTTCCTCAAGAAAAACGTCAACATAGATACCAAGTGCATTATGCATGTTATCATCCTAGAAATCATCATCCCAGATATGATCTTGTATAACATCCCTACTAAATGTTCACTTCAAGCAGAGGAGCTGAGGGATATTTACGATATTTACTGAATCTGAATGATTTTGAGACTTGCAGAATAAAGTTGGGTGAAATGTTTGAGCCGAATTAAGTTGAATGAAGTTGTGCGAAGATGAGTCACATACACATTAATACATTCTTTATTCACGTATTATAAAAGAATTGAGACTTTTGTTCAAGGAAACTCAAAACGTGAGAAACTTTAATACATATTTTTAGAACCAGGCACAGTACTATAAAAATATTCAAATAAAAAAAGGTCTCCATATTATCACAGATCAATGAAAACTTAAGCATCGCAGAACTATAGAAATATAATACAGAACTTGAATAAAAATAACAATAACAATCTTGGTTAATAATCTCAAACCATTCGAATGTTCATTGTTCGAAATCTGTAGACACAATCGGCTCTAAGTTTTTATCATACTTGTATTCAACGTACCTAAGTTTTTATTGTGTCGCTTATTTTCTTTAATCTTTTGTCAACTTAAGTCACAGAGAACAATGTAACAGAGTAACTTGTAGTTGTCACTGAGATGATTTATGAACTGAATACTCGTGAATGAATATCGAAACGAAGCTTCACTTTTAGTGAAGTACGACCTGAAAATAATAAAAGAAACGAAAAAAGTTCCCACACAACACAAAAGTTTCTTACAATACAACATTTTAAAGAACCTTCGTTTGATGTTTTGTTCGACCATGTTTTGTAAAAATCATCACATCACATCATTACTTCAGTCGTTTCGTTTTCATCACTTCTTGTCATGATTTCCTCTTTTAATTAATTCGCAATCGTCTTCGTTTTAAATGAAAACTTCTTGGGGAAAACTTGAAGGTTGATTTTATCCTTTCAGTAACCAAGTTTTTCCAGGTAACTCGGAATCATTGTATGAGTGAGTGTTAAAACAAATCATTAATTATCTTAACTTATCGACCAATTAGTAAACAATGATTAATCGTAAACTAAACAAATTTCATCATAATTGATGATGCCGACCTGTGAGGTGAGTTACAACGGAGGAGACCGACACCTACTTAGCCATCGCCCCCAACCCCCCCACCGCACATCCTTCCTTTCCCCAGCCAAATAAATGTTTTCACTTTTACTGAGCCTGCACTAAACCAACATTAATAATCATCAATAAATGTTTACACTTATTTATTGGCATTTAATCACGGCTTAATGCTTGTTAATACTGCTGCAGTGGGGGCCAACTGTAGGATGGGTAGCGGGGGGAACGGGGGAACGGGGGTGGCGACGAAGGAAGGGAGGACAGAGCACGGAGGAGTCGAATAAGAAGAAGCATGCAACTTTTCAAGTCTCTTTCTTGTTGTGACTTTGTTTGTGTTCGCCGCTTAGGAGATGATAAACGAATGATAAGATGGAGCTTCTCTTTAAGATTTTCCTCACTATTTTTGCGATTTTGTATTTTTTGTAAAATAAAATACGAGAAAAATGTAATAAAGTTTTAAAGATTATTTTTAACAGAAGATTCACAATACTTTTCATTTCCTTTCCATTTTTAATGCTTCTTTTATTTTGTTATTAACACTATTTATTACATAGTATACAATGTACTAGTGTAACTTTTAAAACACTCGTATGTGGAACTCTCATTCCACAATCAGTTACGTAGTTAAATTAGTTACGTTAATTTAATTTCTAAATTTTATCCATTGCAATTGTTATACGTTAATCACTGCTTTCGCAATAAATTTCTATTTAAAACTATGTCAAAATTTAATTAGCGATCCGTTTTCTTTCTTTTCTTTTGTTTTGTGAAAGCAATGGAAAGCGAACAGCCACAAAATACGGTTTTTTTGAAATCACAGCAACACAATTTTGCGTTTAGATTCCTTTTTGTGCTTAGCAACATATGTTGATATCCAGTGTTTACAATGTACTGGGACGTAATACCTCATATCTTAGATGGATAATATTAGATATCTTAATTCAAGGTTAGTCGGTACATCGTCCATGGATCTTTGTTGTATGTTTTTACATCGAAATTTATATACACGTTTTCAGCACTTTTTCACAACTTTCATTTGTTTGTTTGTTTTTTTTTTTTTTTTAAATTTTTCCCATTTAGAATCTAGCAGCAGCACCTTTTTTTAGTTATCAATCGACGATTAGCTGTCGCCTCCAAATAAAACAAGTTTTTATTTCTTAATTGAAGCACTGAAATCGATTTTCTGATCGCGGTGAATCGATTTTCTGATTCTTTGCACCTCAAGCAACATCTTTTCGTGCTAGGATGTTGTTTTCTTTGTTGTTTTTGTTATTATTGTCTGTTGTCGTTGTTCTGCTGCACTCATTGCTGCTTCATTAAGTATGCAGCAAAATGCATCGACACCGTTGGCAACATTCAGCAGCTTGTGAGCGCGCCGCCAACGATTTTTAAAGATTTGCATTTAATTGACCACCCAAGCTTCAATTGGAGCAGCCTCAGTGAAATGCTAAGAAAAATTGCTTCAAATACAGCTGCGCAGACACCGCGTTTTACTCTTCGCAGCGAAAGCCGTTCAGAAGTTTGGAGCACTCGCTGAACTGCGTTTGCGAACCGAGCAAAGAGTAGATCAGAGATTAGCTACCAGAATGGAAAAGCAAAGCTTCTTGCATGCTCTCTTTTATTTGTTTCGGTTTTTTTTTAGAACATTTTGTTCCAATATCAGTTCAATATGAATATAAAGTCTATTTATTTATTTATTATATAATGAAAGGAAGCCTGTTGATAAGAATAAAATTGAGGAAATTGCGGCGTCTATGAAATCGAGGAGATTGATAAGAAATATGTGAGGATATTTTATTGCTATGCAAACAAATGTTTGGATGTAAGACTGAGGAACTTTTCTGAGTACCTCGTTTACTCGGATTCGCTTACAGGAGAAAAGATTCCAAGCAGCGATACTCGCAGCTCGGTCTCAATTTCAGTCTCGCGCAGCTCGTGTTTAATAGACAGCATCCAACATTAAACATTAAACATTAAAGCTGAGTAAAGTCGATCTTAAGGCTTCCTTTTTTTGCCATGCTCTGTTCTGCTCTGTTCTGTTCTGTCTTGCGTTGTGTTGTATCTCTTAAAGCCCCCATGGGTATATTTTTAGACCTTAACAGCATCGTAACAACAGAGTGCTTAATGCTTTTTTATTTATACTAAATTGCAGTCAATGGATTGGTGCTAACTTGGGGCTCAGAACTCCTCCCGAAACTAATCTGATTTAATTGGTTTTTTGAAAACGTTCAAGCGAAATGAGCTGCAATTTATGAGACGTTGGCCAAGTTTGCGAAGGAAAGAAACCATCCTCGTAAAATTCGAAACCTTGTTGGACGGTGTGGTGCTGCGAATATGGCGCCTCAAACACCTGCCACCTGCTGAAGTCTGCCACGAGCGAACTGAAGCCAGTCTTCAGCAATTTGCGGCATTTGTTCACTTTGGCTGTTACATTAACAGCGACAACATATAAAAAGCAGCCAAGATCAGATGATAAACAAAGAAGAGTGCAGAAGGATCTGAATGAAGCTCAAGGAAGAAACCGTATTGACATTAGTAATCGAACGGGAATGAAGTAAATTCATGGCTTGCATTATTTGCTCACTACTGTGAGTCGGTTGGTTTTCGCCACTATTAAAATAATCATGTATGTATGTGTATCTACATCGGTGTATCTATGCATATATTATAGTATCCCTCCAGTGCTTATAGATTGTACGAGGGTTGTCCCAGAAGCACCCGACCTAACCGAGAAAACTCAATAAATTTGGGGAAATTGCCTTTATTTTTCAACCTAGTATTGAATTCTCTCTCCCAGCGATGTTCAGCTTCGATGTTTATACAGAACCCTGTTTATACTGAGGAACACCTTCTTTGAAGCCGATTCTTCGCCTTCTTTTAAGCAGATTCTCCCCTTCTAAACCATTCTAAACCATTGTTTCGAATGCTCCTACGTCGTAGTTGTGAATTAATAGACCCATATTTCATTCATGCTTATGAATTTGCACAAAAATTCGCCTTTATGCCTGTGAAACATCGCCAAACACTCAATTGAAACATCATAACGGCGCTCTTTTCGTTCCACTGCAATCAAACGCGGCAAAATATCATTTTAATAAGATATCAATTTAGAGCCAACATAAGATGCATAGTATAGAAGGTTACAAACAGGTTACTTTGGCTAAAACTAGGTTAATTACATGGTCAAGCATCGGTAATGGTGTTTTTCCTATTGTATTTTTACAATAAGTGAGAATAAAATACTTTTGTAGTAACTTCGCACTCAATTATGCAATTCAAATAATACGAGTTATCTGCTGATTCAATAAATTATCTCATACATGAATGACATGTACAAATGTCGGCAATCGGCCAGAAGGGAAGAAGAAGAAACAACAGTCCAACAATCGGAACAAAACAAAGAAATCGAAATCAACATAGAAATATTATAACAATAAACAAAAATTAAGACATCCTCGTATATGATTGTACATGATGCATTTGCTCAATTCGAAGCGAAAGAGAAGAGATTAATATTACAATAATAATAATAATAATAATAATAATAATAATAATAAAAATAGAGCAGAATGAGTTCTCCACTCATTCAAAGATTTTGCAGAAAAGACTCAAGCATTCGCACCCGCAGAGAAAACTTTGTACACTGTCCATCATCTTCTGAGAGTTCAAAATTCATATAATTTTAATAGTTTAGGATTAGATTACTATACATATATTATAATTTATTCGATTTGAAATGTTTAAATAATAATCATGAATTGCTTGTTTACAGAATTATTGAGATTCGATAAAAATTAGCAAAAAAATGTACATTCGCTAATAATCCAAAAAATAATCCTCTCAATATTTGTATTGTTTTTTAATTTCTAGAATATAGAGATTTCTTAAAATCTACTCGCACACTACAAATTTTTCGCCTGAGTGTTGAAACTACGATACAAAACTGTTGGCGAACTTGGCTGAGAAGGTGACGAAGAAGGCGAGGATGGCGGAGGAGGCAGAGGAGGCAGAGGAGGTGCTGACTTCATTTACTCGCAAGATTGATCCCGTAGAAACGCCATCGAAGTAAAGTGAAAGTGAAGTGCTTTTGACTTCAGTTTCCAGGCCGGCGCATCGATGAAGTTCACAGCATCGGAATGGCGTTTTCATAGATACTCACTCGTACTTGTATCGGTGCAGTATTGTATCTATACATCTGAGCGATACAATCTTCCTGTGTGGCACGGAAAGCTCATAAAACTGCCACAAAGCATCAAATCAGCGCATTAATTTTGTTAGCAGTCAATAAATCGGTGTTCGCCGTATTTTTCGAGGCGGGTGTAGTCACTGTAGTTGTTGTTATTGCTCTTGTTATTGTTATTATTGTTATTATTATTATTATTGTTGTTATTGTTGTTGTCGTTTATGCTGTTTTTGTGACTTGTCTCAGCAAGAAAATCAGAATTAACTACACTAAATATTAATTTATATAATATAATATAATATAATATAATATTAGCTTAAAGCGGATTCCGTCACCGAATGGATTACGAAGGGTGCGGAGAGGGGTGGGGGAGGGGGGAGGAGCGTAGTAGATGACGCAAATTCGGCGAGTGGAAAATTCGATCAGGAATTAGTGTTAATTTAGGAAATTCAATCGTAGGAGTCGCTATTTTTTGGATTAAGTTGAATAAAGTTTCAATAGAATTTTGAACAAATATTTTTCATTCTTGAGTTTTGATATTTTTTTGTGGTTTTTTAGTTTTTTACATCGTGATTAATTTTTGTTTACTTTACATTTTTTACTTCGACTTCGACTTCGACTTCAACTTCGATTGCTTCAACATCCCACATTTAAAGTCAACACCATCGATCGATTGCTCGTGGTAACACTTGAAGTCTGCAATCAATTTTTATATGCGGCTCAGTGGAAGCTGGCCCAGTAGCAATCATGACAGCATTACAGCAATAATAATAACAACAATAACAACAACAAGGACAATAACAACAACAGCAACAGCCTTGCTGCCACGCTTGATGTTCATAATGCTGGCGATGCTGATGACGCAGCTCAGAGTTGAATGTCAAGGTTGGTGAATGACGACATTCTACGATATCACTCCTCTAATCGAGAAGAAGAATAAACTACATACACTATACTATACTATACATCACTGTGTTCGTCTGATAATCGAAGTCGACGTACTACAGTCTAGCAACGCCTTCTATTGGCGTCCATCAAGAAATAACAGATGAATGAACTGCATCATGAGTGATCGATGACTTTGGCTTCACATGATTCATTCATGCTGCCAACAACAACAACAAACAAAGAAAGGGCGGGTGTAAGTGTAATACATAATATAATCTGTTTATAATCCGTTTCTATCGTAATCTTTAATATGTATATATGTACATTTTTTATATATTATATATTTTCATTGCTTTTTTATGGCTTAAATTGCCAACGCCAACAGGTGAACAATTTTAAGAAAGGTTAAACAGTTTGGACAGTTTGTAAGTTTCCAATGATGATTGATTGATTGATTGATTGTGAAAAGGTTAGAAAACTGTTCAAATATATATACGTATATATATATAGAAAGAAGACAGAAATCAAATTATAGAAGTAAAAATGATAAAACATTAAGAGGAAATATTAAAAGAAAAAATTAAAAAAAAACAAAATTAAAAACTTGGACAGAAATTTAAAAAAAAAAAGGGAACAAAACTTTTAAGAATTGTTTAGAAATCTTCTATTTTACACTTCTCACTCGTCCTCATTAAAATCAGTACTAAAAGTTAAGCGAACATATGCAGACTCTTGCATAACTACTCCAGTACCTGATATCCTTATAAAGTCGTTTTAAAAGTCTCATTTTGTATTTCATTTGGGTGATTTTAGTCTGTCTTCGCTTTTCTCGTCTATCGAATTAAAGTCGTGGCACGAAAACAGCGCTCATAATTATAGATACTTAAATAAATCAGGACGGTGGCAAATCACGCTGCTTTGTTGATTCAATTTAATATTTTCACCCCCGCAGGTGAAAAGCGTTGATCGTTGATGTTTTCGATCTCAAGACTTCGATGTCTACATAAAATGGTCAGGCATCGGAGAAAAAGGAAAACAACGCAAACAACGCAAACAACAACAACAACAACTGTAATCAGATCACTTAACTTAACTAAATAAGTTCAACGTTTGATTTTATACATATATTATATTATAATCGTAATCTAAACATATGATTTCCGAAATAAGAAACCTTTTATTTATCGATTGAAATTTGAATGGACTTCGATTCGAAATCGATTTGAATGTAAATAAAGAACCGGTAATTTACTGAGAACTGTTTTATTGAATCACAGTGGAGAAAATAATAAATACTAAAATTAAAATATTGTATGAAAATCAAAATAATCACTTTGGTTTCTATTAAATATGTAAATTACTCTTCAACTTGAACAGTACTCGAACGCAGATCGTTAAATTGTTTACACATTCATATATGTATGATGTATTATTTGTAATTAAGTTTTGATTTAACCGAAAATGTATACATTTTGGTCACGACTGCTGTCACATTTAATTGGAACTCAACGAAACAATAGAATTCCATTCTTTAATCGAGTTGCATTTCAATCGAGTTCCGTTTCAGTCGACTTCGACTACCGATCGGATAAGATCAGGCGCTATAAACTGTGCTGTAGCTAGTACTGTGCACTGTAGCTGGGCCAAGGCTATACAGAATCCGAATTGGCTCGACATCGACCCACGCATATACATACATATGTACATACATGTACACATATTTGTTTCCTGCGAGCGGCGCAGAGTTCAGAACGTTCATGGAACTCGCAGCTCCATGTGAACTTCAATTAATTTTCGGGGACAACCATGACCAAGAAACTCGCCGCCAGCTGTTCATGACAAATGATAATTCTTTATCTTTAACTAAGTTTGCGACACACGTACGTATTTTTAAGGTTGGTCAGAGTAGAAGAACTTTTATTTTACAGTTAAAATGGAAATGAATTCTTCCTCGAATTGGGGAAGGGGGGTGGAGGTGGAGGGTGGAGGGTGGAGGGGGGGGTAACACACCCCAATTTTTGGTTCAAGTTTAAAAATTGAGGTAGCTAAGAGAAAAACTCAACTAAAAGATTTTTCAATTTTATCGGTTTTCGCATCAGTTTACGTATCAGTTTTTCTCTCTCGCACAAGATTTCAATGGAAAAATATTAACGAGCTGTCTAAATGCCTGAGACAATCGTACAGAGTAACAGAGTAACAACAACAAAGAAAACTGAAAGTTTTGCGGCGACGAGTTTTAATGCGATGCCAGCCGATAAGGAAAGAAAGTAAAAACAACAACAACAACAACAACAACAGCGGCAACCTTCACATTCATAAAAAAGTGTGTCAGTGCGTCAGTGCGTGAGCGCCGACAGCGGCCCGCGAACAGCGGACAGCGGACCGATTTTAACAGCGGTCACAAAAATCGAACTTACCACGTTGTCTGGCAGCAACGTGCAAGCGGAAGGCAGGCACAGTTTTCCACTGAAGACTTTCAGTTTCGATTCGATTCGATTCTCAGCCTGTACGTTGAAGCATACGAGTAGTAAAACCAAAAAATCTATCCATCAAATTCATCCACTTGGATGTCGTTCGTGTGGACGAGGCTCGCCATTACGTTGATTGATTTGGTAGCGGGTGTTGAACCCTGCGGCGTACTGCATCCGCACATGAGTGGCACACAATCGCAGTCAAACGTCAGCAGCTCGCTTGGCCATATTTGGCTCCCGATAATGATGTGAAAAGAAAAGTTGGCATCTGCGTCTGTGATAAGTTTTTCGGTGCAATGAAATCGAAAACAAAAATGAAAACGAAAGAAACCGTTAACAAGGTAGAAATGTAATGCAAATTAGTCGAAGAAAAAGAGAAAGAGAGAGAGAGCGAGATAGAGGGGGAAGAGAGAGAGAGAGAGAGAGAGAGAGAGCGGTACAATTTCACAAGTTGTAATTATAGTATATTTTCAAATTTCGAGCGATGAAAATTCGAGTTCATAAAATAGCTTGTGGAAGTTTGTCCGACCGTTTATAACCGACAGAAACAGGCGTGCCAAGGACGAGATCCGCCCACTTCTAATTATCAGCCCCGTTAAGAGTTGAAGATGACACAAATCCCATCAGAATAATAAAACACTTTACTTTTAACAGTCTTAACTGATCCATTGTACCAAAAATTTTATATTATTTTGTATAAAAACCACGCAATTGTAATCCATTTTAATGATATAAATTTTAACAATAATTAAATTAATGATTCAAAATCTGAAATCCCATTTATGAATTTTTGTTTCCCTTACCGTCTTTTGTCGTTCTGTTCCCTCTGTTCTTAGTTTTGTTATTAAGAAACGGGACCGAATTTGAAGTAAGCATTAGATTAGCGGCAGTGTCCAAAAACTGATAACATTTCATCGAGATAATTCAATTATTCTAACGTAGACTCAACTTCTTTAAGGTAGAGCTGTTTACATCACATGAATCACACGAATTCACAATAACACGCAATAGTTAATGATCGTCGCCAAACGAAACGATTTCCGGGCTCAACCAAAGCAAGATGAATTTAATTAGGACAGTTTTCTGAAAGAATAAAAAGTCTATGAAACTAAAAAGTCTAAATGAAACTATGCACATCTCGATAGACAGCAATGTATTTAAAATAGTCTATCAAACTTGTTTTCTTTCTTTCGTTGTTGGCCTTAATGTGGGCTTAACTTCACCTCATGTTATGAGCCAGCTAAGAATTGTCGCTTCTTTTTTATTAATTCGATGTACAATAGACCTAACTTCTTAACGACTCGCATTATTTTTGTATCCTACAACCTATACACATACTACACTTAGATACCCTACAAATTATTGGTGAAGGGTAATAATTCCTCCCCTTAAAGCGTCAACCTCTGCTTCCGAACAGTAATTGAATTTAATTTACTGGTTATGATTTTGAGGAAAATAGCACTTTCAGGACGCAATTAAAGGCAAGTATGCATGTACATATACCGGTTTTCAAAACAACCACGACAACCATTCATCCTGCACATGATCGCAAGTATCGTCTACGTTCCGGTGATCCTCGCTAGAAGGCGAATAAATCAACGACAAATTAAAGGTAATAATTTCATTATTCAAACGAGTTCAACCCAGTGGTTGGTGGTGGCACGGGTCCGGCGGCTCGCTATCACCAGCCAGCTTGCATGGTGTCAGCTTCCTTACAAGCGATCGTGGCTGGTAGCATTAGCAAATGCAAATTGCATGCAAATATTATGAATGGCTCTGCGACCTGACGCTCCAGCTCTTTGGTATCAATGCTGCTGTTGCTGCCTTTAGACTCTTTGGCAAGTTTGGCAGAGGAGCTCAGGAGCTCAGGAGCCCAGCAGCTCTCGCACAGCGTTGTTTGAGCCACCATCGTTGGGTGTTAAGGAGATCATAATAAATGATTTATCTTCATTTGCAATGGCGGCAATTAACACAAGCCTATGAAATGTCAACACGTTGTGAGCGGCTGATTGGGTCCCAGCTGAGATTGAAAAATGCCTCATAAATTAGACTTCAGTCTCTAGGTATTCGGGTGGAGTTGCTTGTTTATCCATGACCTGTAATCAGCAACATCAACAAGTGACAACCGCAAGTTGCATTTTCAGTTTTACGAATGAAGTAGCTCTTTACTGAACATACTCGTATATGAGCTTTTGTCTAGGGGGGAAAAAATCCGCCTGGCGAACACTTTCTTTGCTTGCTTCCAGAGTTCATGGAGCTTATAATACGCAATCTGTTTACGCGATTATGCGATACGTCGCGACGTATGGGAAAAGAAAGTTATTTCATTGTTGGGTTTTAAATTCTTTTCCCTCCTCAGCCTC
Source organism: Myopa testacea (assembly GCA_949629155.1). Lineage (NCBI taxonomy): Eukaryota > Metazoa > Arthropoda > Insecta > Diptera > Conopidae > Myopa > Myopa testacea. Next base: position 20,731,287 of record OX451348.1, on the reverse strand, counting down.
TCTGTGCCACCAACAAAAATATGGTACGCCACCAAATCGGTCAGTTCATGTAGGTCAGTTAATAGATTTTCACTGTGACTAAAGCAGGAGCGTTAATTTTCTCAGAAAAACATTGAATGGCGAACCATAAATTAATCGCGCTGCTCTGAACTTCCCGAACTGAATATGTTTTCAGAGGTTCCCGCACGACGGCAGCGTCCACTCAGTCCGCACCTCGCTCTCCTCCAGCACAGCACGGACCGGTGCTGTTGTGTTCACTGGACTTCCTAATTAATAATTCCTTTTTTGCTTGTCTACAAAAGATAAGAGACGATAAAAGGGACACGAAATTCAAATTTAAAATTTGGAAACAGCTTCCGTACTGCGCGCTTGAGCAAGGTCTGGTGTGGTGTTGTTGAGCGAAACCTCTTTTAGTCTTTTAGTGTTGTTCCACACTGAAATATTTCTTCCTCGGTCGGTCGGTGCCGATGTTTCTCTAAAATATTTGCACAGTTTCAAGATTCTTTTATAATGATTGTTATTATAGTTTCCTTACTTAACAGATGGTTAAGTAAGGAAGAACTTAATCGGCGAATGGTTTTGTAATAGCCACAGAGGCAAAGTTTGAAAGACAAATAAAGCGGAATTAATGAAAAGAACCCGATAGTTTTTCCTCTGCTAAAGTCATTACAGATTAAAAATACTTTATGGCAATTAATGAAAATAGATCATGGAATAATCTTGATCATTCGACTTGCCGGAAAAGGATCACCGACAGACACCATAACCTACAACATTATACAAATCGTAGTTATTCCCAGAAGTGGAATCCAACTGATTATTATTATTGGAACCCAATCAACACGGAACCACCTCCTCCATACATGCGGGCTGATCCGTTCTGTGATCTTTGACTGACACACTAACTGAATGGCTGAGTAACCGCTAGACACATAGACATAAGATGAGTCCCACAACCCTCATCACCTCAACGTCAACAAACAATCAGCGCCCACAGCCTCAACGACGCATGTTTAAATTAAAGTCTCCTCCGCCTCTAGGGTAGACCAGTCGGTAGCTCCTTTTGGTCATTGCATAAATTTGAAGTCTTGATTGAATTACATACATATGTATAAACGAAGCTAGCAAAGCTGATGAATTGTTTGTTCAACTTCGATTTGGACAAAGAAAATTTGTACAACATTAATTTGACAGCCATTTTTTTTTTTCCTTTTGTCAAAATCCACCTCATTTGCATTTTGAGTGAAAAACTTCACCCCAAAAAAGGGTAAAAAATCGAATGCGGAAAATTAATGCTTGTGAGCCACAGCGTGTCCGGGGATTCGGTGCGATTCCATCTGCAACATGAACCGCGGCCGTCGTGTCGCCGCCGACTATCAAATGTGCATCCAAGCAGAGGCGCGCACAGATTTCCGCACTTCCCCGTTTATGTTCTGCACGATTATGCTAATTGCGGGGAAAGTGAAGCTTGCAACATGTCGCTCGTACGTACATACATACATATGTTGGCGATCACCTACAACTATAGTATAATATGTACCACAGATACTACCATTTCTACTAGCAATTGTTGACAACGCTACAGTTGACAATGCTATCGAGCTAAGCACCAGCAAGTGAGCTGCTGCCGGTTGTTGTCCTACGATTACATCTGTTGTATCCTTCACCCACAACGTGTTTGTGTTGCAGTATGGTGAAAAGTTACATCATTCTGAGGTTAAGATCAATAAACAGCTGGTCTTTGTTTCAGGTAACGATTAGTTTGGTTAGGTTACGATTAATTTATTTACAAATCGATAAAAAAGTAAAAAACTCATTTTTAATTTCCTCTTTTTTATACATATGTATGTATTACAGTTAATATTCAGCTCTCAATACAGTGATGTTCCAAAGGATGGATGGATGGTGATGTTATCGTCGGAGCTACACCACACAGAACCCTATAACCACATTCACCTCTTTCTCCACCTCTCCTCCACCATGTAGTATACAAGGCTCCAGCACCAAGGCTATGTCTAGCTCATCCTCCTCAAAGTGTCGCAGCATCATAGCTGACGCCGCTCTACTGTGGTGAATGTTTAGCTGACACATCCGCAATCCCACCTCCCGCCCCGGTGTTACATTCCCGAAGGAGTGAGTCACCGTCCCCGCGGACTCGGTGTCCGCTTCAGGTTGGATGCCTCTGGAATATGACCAACGCTTGGTCCAGACCACAGCTGAGATCCTCCATTCGGACGTATCCCTTACGACCCTTGAGGATGGATGGGTAGCGCCGTGGACCACCAACACCATTCTCCTTTTATCCTTGAAAGCGTAAAGTCTGTCCGGACGTCTGCCCGCCCGCCGGAGCCGTCCACAATGCGTGACACCAGTTTTTATCCGTTAACTTTTCATCATAAATAATTCTCTCCGAACCATATTTACGAGGATCGCATATTTTGGTTAGCTATATACTCGTGCCTAAGCCCGTCACACATTTTTATTTTTATTATAGAAGCATTTAATTGAATTTGAGTTTTTTTAGTACATTCTTACCTTACTTTAGTGCATGTAAAACCGCCAACAGAATCTGAAGTATTTAGCACACCCACGCAACTAAAATCGAAAATCTGCTCTCACCCACCTGATACCCCGAACACATAATAAAGTGCAGTAGTAATCAATGCCGCTTCAAAGCAGCGGAGGTGTGAAACCACAAACCGCTTCAAATGCAGATGGAATTCGACGACACTCGATACTCGTACATATGCTACACATAAGCTGTGTAGCACTTGCAAATTCCGAAACGTGCACCGGTTCAGATGTGAACGAATTCGACGGCAGGGCAAAGTAGCGTTTATCTGCCCGCGCTGACAGAGCCGTTTATCTGCCACAAACGTGCTGCAACCGCAGCGGGACCGGAGCAAACACCAAGTCTACCAGCCCCAGCTGCCGTGTCGCTGCTCAGTAGGTTTCAAGTATGTTTTTTTATTATCTTGTGGTATTTAAAAAACATCTTATTTATATTTCGTATTTCCAGTGTAGCAAAAGAAATATGTAATTACCTACAAAACGATTTGAACAATTTTATTGTATAATTTTATATACATTTTAAGGGAACAAGAGATTTTCGTATCATTTCTTCACGATGACTTTTTATTGAGTACTTAAACTTTATGCATGCATTTCATGTTTATAAATAGTAATGTGCTCGGTACCAAATCGCTGGTAATAAAGTGAGATATTCCGGTAACGAAAAGAAATGCCAACGGCTATGAAAAATGTTGCGAAAATTAATTTTAAAGTGATCATTTATGATTATAATACTATAATTTAAAGTGAGGATAAATGACCTTATATCACCTGATCGGAGGCGCCTTATTACAGTCACCTGTTCGGAGACACCTTAACACAGTCACCTGATGACAGTGATGAATTACAGTCAATCGATCAGGGTCACCTGATTACAGTCACCTACTAAAAGTCACCAGCTGACAGTTACTTAATGACCTGATGAATACTCGCCATTTACACAGTAACAGTTTTTGGTCATTCAATGTATCTTTATGGAGTAATCTCTGTACTAGCTGAGTGACAATCCTTTAAGCAACTCGATAAATTATTTCCACTCAATGAATTTCATTTTTAAAAAATGCACTTGATAAATATCATTAGGTTATGTTATTGTAGTATGTATGTACGTCATCAGCGTATCACTATGTCAATCAGCTGACGAGCATCACTAAATGCCAGTCACTATATAAAATGTATTTAATTATCAGAGAATTACAGTTGCACGTGGACGGATGATGAGTGTCCATCCTAATGGCAGCCCCTTGACAGTCAAGTGATGACAGTGTCATGATGACAATCGATCGATGACGGTTATTTACGCTTGTCAAAGGACTGAGGAATGACTTCATAATATTATTTTTCTGCATGTCTGACATGGACTACTATAAGTACTAAATACGAATGAATTAATAATAGTGCCACATATGCAACAAAAACAACAACAGCAACCATAAACAACAAAATCCGCAAGTGGTTTGTTAATTTTTTTTATTTTTTTATTCTTTTTCGTTAATTTTTCAGTCATCAGTTTTGAAGTTTTGGCATTTAATATGGTGTACAAGCGATGAAAAATATTGCATATCAGATGCAAAGTGCAACAACAGTTAGCGGCCGAAAATAATATACTAAAATTGCAGATAAATCATGGCGGCGGCCGAAACCTGCCGCATTGCTAATTTGCGTTTTCGTTCGAATGGCGCTGAATTTGAAAATTTCACCCCTCCGGCGAAAAGTGGAAAATTTGCCAGGTCATGCATTTCGATGACTGACAGCGGGGGGAGTCAGTCGCCGGCATGCATGCCCAACGTGCATGTATTGTAGATTATCCGTTGTTTAATAGGAATTAAATAATCTCTGGCGATGGATGTTGCATAAGCTCGGCTCTCAGCCGGTTCATTTAGATTGAGATGCGCAACAGGGAAAAGATGGCTCTGATTTCACACCTGACATGACTTGTGACATTTTTATGATAGAAAGAAAACTTTTGACAGGATCATAAAAATTAGATTGCATTCAAATTAATACATACAAATATTTGACAAGCAAACAATTGAATTCATGGTCGCTCATTGCGTAAGTCAAGAATTGAACAACGACCTCCGGTCGGGAAAAGATTACTGCTGTGTAGCTGTGGATGCAATTAAATACGATGTAGTCTTATCTAAACTTTTGTTATTGACCTTAATTGATGGACTTACACAGTCTCTACTTAAAGGTTGCTCTATTTGATAGTGACAATTATCAAGAGAGATCTACTTTCAAATATAGATCACTCACTCAGATCACTCTGTCAAAACCATTTAGAAACAGTGAAATGAGCTCACAATGAATGAGCTGTATTCAGATTGGATTTAGATTGGATTTAGATTGGATTTAGATTGGATTTAGATTGGATTCTTTTTAATGTGTTTAAAATAAAGCGTTTAATGTTTTTAAAATCATATTTTGGCATAATTTTGTTTTCCATTACATTTAAAATATAAATTGAAGAATAATTGAAATCAATAATAAATCCCATATTTGAGGTCAGTATTGAAGTCTAGAGTCAATAAGTTTGTGATTATGAAAAATCAATTTTTCTAAACTAAACTAATGTTTGATGTGAATGTGTGATTAGTTCAAAGTCTATAAATAAACTCTGTCGAATTCAAATGTTTTTTTTTCTTCTCTCTCTTTTCTTTTTTTTCGAAATAACAATTCCATCACTGATCTTATTTCTAACACTTCTTATCTTGTCAAACAATTTGGCTTAGAATCAGAATTTATTAATTGAATTTCTTAACTTAACTTATTTATACTCCAGCACAAATAATAACAACTTCATGCTTAAGTGATTAAGTTGGAGATTTAAGCTGGAGAGATACCGTAGGTATGAATGTAGTTAGCTGTCAGTGGTGACATTTGTCAACAACACAAGCGAAAATAATTCCTGCCTGTTTAGGATAGTTTAATACGTATAGCAAAAACACGAAATGAACAAGATCAGATCCAAAAGAGCACGATTGTTGTTTTTTTTCTTTTCTTATACTCGTACACATACATACATACATACATATACATATGTATGTACATACATACACATACGAGTATGTGTGTGTTTCTTTATTATCGAACAGCTGTAACACGAACCAAGCATTGTGACAAATATCGGCTTTGTCATCAGCACACTACTGCAAGCGAATCGGTTCGCAGACCGCATGCTCAAACAAGAGTTGGCCAAATTCTTGTACACGATCAGTTTTAACGGACAACTTGTAAATCTCAACACAAGAGATATCAGAGAACATTTTGACATCGCATTCATTTGACTTTTGTACGCCATTCATCACTGAAATTCGCCAGTGACAAATTATTATATAGTACGCAAATATTAAAAAAACTACATAAAAATAAAGTTTGGGCGGTTTTTCTTTTAAATTATTATAGGATAACATCATAAAGTCATCTAAATCGGACAAATTTAGTGTAGAATTACGATATTACTTCAGATAAGTTTTAAAGAGTTAGTTGCATAAATCAAAGGGTTTGTAAAGCTGGTAAAGATCATTTGTAAAATAAGAAATAGTAAATCAAACTTTAAAATTCTACAGAGTCCAGTTGACCCTTGTATCAATAATAAGTATTTCAAGACTGTGTTATAGAGTATAATCATAGAAAAATAACACAAATCCTTATAGGGAAACAGAGAATATATGAAAGATTATCAGATTATCAATCGAATTGGTACAAATCGACTGTCCAACCGAATGACAACATAATAATATACAACAACATAATATGTATAAAATAATAACATACATATGTATGTGTATACGAAACGACCTACATAACTTCTGACAGTTGAACAATCACTTCATATCAGAAAGGTCTGCGTTACCTTGGACACTATTACGAGCTCACTTGTCGGTTCCACGTTATTCAGTGGTCATTTTAAATTGAATTAGTCATCGAATTTGTCATCATCGATCTATTATACGAAAAATTACTATTCAATTCTATATGAAATCGACAGCTGATTAATTATAGTGTCAGTGAACCGTTCAACATCATTGATGACAGGTTCCGATGAGGATATTAAGGGATATTCTCTATTTGCGGAATATTGGGGCATTCCTATTGGGCATTCCTATTGGGATCTATGCGGAATCAATGATTTGAGTAATATTTTAGAACTTAGAACGAATCGAGAATGTGCATATGTACATGTAGATAATATTGAGAGTATAGTATATTATATATGTATATGTATGTATGTATGTATAATTGTTTATAAATTGTTATGAAGTACAAAATGGCAATATCTATACTCGTACTTCTATCAAAGCGTAGAATCAGAGATCACTTCATAGAATTCTTTTTATAGGAGTTTTCAAATTTGCGGAAACAAAATACAAACAATTTCAATAGAAACTCGATTCCATCGCCAACATTGTATCGACTTTATTGCAAGTTTAAAAAAATATTTACATTGGAACGAGCCACCAACCCTCCCCCACCTCATGGGCCAGACCAATCAATGTTTATTTTGAAAATCGCTCAGCGCAAATCGAACGGGATGCGGAAGTATACACATACATATGATTAGTCCATGTGTCGTGGTAAGGAAGCGAAACGCTTTGAGTGCACTGATCGCACTGCTGGCGTCGGCGTCAATACAAAACGTGGCGTGCAGTTGATGAAGCTGTGCACTCGCAGAAACCCAGACGAATTCACGAAGCTTTATTAATAGATTCATTCATTCATTCATTCATTCATTCATTCATTTCATCGCACATCGCAGGCAAGCAGAATGTTTCAGCGATCGTTCCGTTGTATCTGCTGACAGTTCTCTTTACGCACAAATATTTATGCATTCCAAACATTTCCGCCTCTACTCGTAGATATGAAATGCAACAGCAAGCATTCCAAACTGGACGAATGTAACGGCAGTTCCTCTTCTTTTTGTTCTTTTTTCTTTTCGCTACGTCTTCCTTGCTTCGGCGCAGCATGGAATTTTAATGCCTGCAGAAGAGCTCTCAGCGTGAACACCTGAAATCCCGTTTAGCCACTTAGGAATTCAGCTGAAGCATCCCGGAAACGCTGTTGGTGAACGCGACAAAAGAGCTGAACGCGAATTTGTGAAGCAACCGAGAATAGAACAAACAAACAACTAAGAATACAATCAGAACTGCAACTACAACTATAAATGGTGCGTTTAGGCAGCCGGGTTCCAGCAGCTGGGCCAGCAACAACAAGCGGTTGTTGGCATCACATGGAAAAGTGAAAAAATATCATCGACTTCGGCTTCATCAACTTTTTCGAAATGATACGAGTACAAACAATAAAGAAAAGAAAAGCATTAGTACTCACAGTTTTGAGAATTTAATTCAGTCGTAGAGAGTCGAATGGGTGCCGCCACCTGAGAATGCGTCACGCAGGGAAGCAGGCAACCCTCCTGGCCACCACTTCGCCCAAACTTCAAACCAAAAGAATGGATCAGAATGGATCAGAATGCCTCAGAATAGACAAAAGCAAAGGAATCAAAATTGCACACAAACGTGACATTATTGCCTCTCTCTCCCTCCCTCCCTCCCTCCCTCCCTCCCTCTGTCTCTCTCTACCTATCGGTCTGTCTCACTCCCTCCGTCACTCTCCCTCTTTCGCAACCTTCGCCCGTCGCAGGAGTGGCTCGTGAAGTATGAAACATTTAAGGAAGTTTTGCTCTTAGTGTTTCTTTTCTTTTGTGAGTTTGAGTGGCCATTCGTTAACACGAAAGGGACATAAAATTATTGTTTGTCATTTATTTCGCAGCAGGAATTCCCTCCTTTTGAACCTTTTTATCCGCAAGTGTGATATTAAAATTTGTTCTCGGAACGATCATGAAACGCGGCCTCTTTTGATACCTTCTCTTAGGTTGTAAGAGAATGCCGAATAACGGGACACGAGTTGGATATGCAAAACTAATAACATGATTTCATGTCTCTTTAAGTGACAGATAAGCGAAGAGAAGAGAAGAGAAGAGAAGAGAAGAGAAGAGAAGAGAAGAGAAGAGAAGAGAAGAGAAGAGAAGAGAAGAGAAGGAAAGAAAAGTAGGGAAGAGAAGAATCGTATGAAGATTGTATAAATTAAATTGGATACACGTCAGAAGATTTGAATTTCATTCAAATCGAATTCGTTCCAAGAAGAATTAAGAATATTTTAAAACGAATTATAAACGGTGTTATATACACTCTTTAATATTGTAGCTGTCGAGTGTTGTTGCTGCGAATTCCCCGGGCCGAAATGAGGGCTTGAATGTGCAAAAAAAAACCCTTGATTACTTTCAAGATATCTTCTTCACTCGTGATCACGAATTAATCACTTGTTAACACCTTAAATTCGACTGCCCTCCGTATAAAAATGTACTCAAGTATCTACTCAAAAAGAGAATGAAATATGTCACGAAACGAAAGAAATCTCCATAGCATCAACACTTTAAATGTTTTTTTGCATTTACGCGAAATTTACTTTATCGCTGAGCATCGCTTAGAAATGCTTCGTTTGTGTCGATACTGATGATGATAATGATGATGTAATTCCCACCATTCATACAAATGAAGAAAGCCATATGAATGAAACCTTTTTCCACATTCGATTCCACGCAGCCTCCCCCTCCCCAAACTCCCAGCAACCATGACGATAAACATCGTCATAAAAACATGTCTAAAATCGAACGAAATGTAAAAGTTGCCGCAGTAATTCTCACAGACATGCTTCACAGCGATCTCGAGATGCGATATGATATGATCACTAATGTTGAATGCATGCTCTACTCGAAGATCTTCCAATCGAAGCACGAAAAATGTCACTCATCCATCATCATCGTCATCATCATCATCTTCATCCCCGTTCTCAACAACAGAGATCAACAACAAAGCAGACTCTCAATATGGAAACTCAAATAACTGATTACCAAGCGACGTAATGGCAACACAAGAGCCATAAATAGATTAACTCAATCCATGGACCGATCATGAAAACGAAAGCGTTCTCTGGACGCACTACGCAATGTTTATAAACAGAATTAAATTGAAAGTGTGAAATCATTCATTCACTCATTTAATCATTAATGAATCCTAATAATATATGTATGTACATATATACAATTTTATCAGATATTCAGAATAAAGAACACTCAAGTTCTTTTCGAAGATTGCATCATTTTAACATGCAGTCATAATTTAATAAGTTTGTTTGCCTTTCTATTTGTTTGGCTATGAAATAAAATGGGGGGGGGGGTGCGGGAGGGGGCACAGATTCCCCCAGCTGGAGTCACTGTTGCATGAGAATTCTTCGTTCCTAGAAATTTCCAAGATTCGCAATTCCCAACCTAGTTTCCTGTAATGAACTAATCTAGAAATATTTATCGTTCTGGCTGCTGCATATTTTGTCTAACTTCCTTCTTCCTTCCCTTCCCTTTCCTTCCCTTTCCTTCCCGGCCACCTGCTATCTAAATCAGTCTGCTCACTCCCTTCGGCCGAAGAACTCCCAAACGGAGAGTTCAAACGAGACTTCTCAGGAATACTCACGCAAGCACCAAGCATCAGACACGCACCACTTTATAGGTCAGGAAGGCAATTAAAATTAGATTTGCCAGAGCGATAAAACGTATGCTGCCAGCAGATGTTCATACACACGTATGTACATATGTATGTATGTATGTATGTATGTATGTATGTATGTATAGCTTGAAAACTTTAGACTGCTGCCCGGACGTACCGCGTGTATCGTCGAAACGGCAGCTGCTCTTCGGCGCCCGCTTAAAAATTCGCTCGCATCGAATTTTAATATGTTGGCCAGGAATAGAAACCACATGTTGCCAGCCATGCTCGCCTAACCAGCAAATCGCATTGTGCAACATACAATAAATTGAAATATGTATGTGAAGATTTTCCATTCAAGTTCCATTACAGTTCGATTCGAGTTTTATTCGATTTTCATAAAACTTGCATAAAAAGCAAGTTGTGAGTATATAGACGAACTTTACGGTTCTCTATAAGATAACATCTCGATAATGATGATGGTATTTCTAACATTCGGTTCGACAGAATGCACTGAAAACGAATCATTCACATCTTCACTTATCTGGTTCTGATTAGTGACACGAACACCCGGACACGACAGCCTAAATTTAGCAAAAATCTATTCCGAGTGGAATGTCACACTTACATTTCATTGACTTCTTCTCACACACACACACACACACACACACACACTCCATCTCTCTCTTTTTCTCCGTCTCTCGCTCTCTCTCTCTCTCTCTCTGTCGTGCATATCACACCTAAAGGCGTTGGAATTAAAATTTTGAAATAAAAATCGAATCCTAAAAGTCAACGAACGGATTTTAAAGACATGCCAGCTTCAACACCCACGCAATCGATGGTATACAACTACAACAACAACAAGAACAATAAACACCACGCTGTAATTAATTGGTTTGATGTAGAAACAAATTGATATCATTGATGTTTGTTCTCTGTGTCATGGATGGATAAATTGATGGATGGGTGGATGGATGGACCGTGGGCGGAAGGACAGGTAGATCAGAAGGAAATTATAAAGAAATATAATAAATAATAATACTACTCAACGAATATACATACATATATAATAATAACATTTTTGATTCGATATATCGATATATCGTCATACATACATATGTATGTACATACATACACGTACGCAACGCAGCATCATTTCCATCGCACGCACTTGTGATTAACTTCGTAAAGATGTATGTTGTTATTCTAAAAACAGGAAAGCGTACGTTTACCGTACAAGCAAGCGTTGGTCGCTTCGACATGCTTTTTTGCTCAATGTTTAAACGTCAAATTAAGTTGTGAGAAAGCGCAGCGAGAAATGTGATGTGATTGCAGAGCAATGTTAATAACAGCTGCTCTGTAACAGACTTTGAAATAGAGAAGCAGATGTAAGAGAGTATTAAGAAATACTACTACATTACTGTTACTTAACAGCACTTGCGTTATAAACTCACACAACAAGTTTGTGTTTTGTTTTAGACAAGTTTTAACAGCAGTAGTGAGATATACGATCTGCAAATCGGATTCTACACTATAAAATAACCACTGTAACATATACAGTGTCTTGACGTACTCGCCTTTCATACCATTTACATAATAAATGATACAATATTTTCCATTTTTCTTCCACTCCAGTCAAGTGTAAGTCAGTAATTCGTTGATTTGTGTTTATAATTTTGAATACTGCAAAACGGTTTCTCTCCACAACGGGATGTAATACGATGGATGCAGCAGAAGCAGACCGAAATTAACGGGAATCGTCATACAACCAGCGGTGACTGAGTAACGACATAACTCTTAGTTTACACATCCTGCGGACATTTAATTGATTACAGATTTCTTTATAAGCGAGTTCCTCCTCCTTTCTCCTTACAACTCCTCAACTACGGCGCTTCGAGGACTTCCTTTAGAAAATGAACTCCGATGACGAACATTTTGACTAAATACATAGCTCAGGATACACGCTGCGGGCAACGTAACACAAGACAACGTAACACAACGTAACCCAACGCAATGCAAAATACCACTATACACTTAATATGTATGTCCCACGAAGCAGGAGAACCTTTTTTAGATGGGCACAAATCTTGAGTATTGTTTTTTTTCAGAATTCCTTCGTAATAACAGTGAGACCGGCCTTCGATATTTTACGGAGAACTCGCGACGTTGATTGCCACAAAGAAAGGTTCTCAGGAATGAACCTTTTAACGTTGCATCCGCTACAGGAACAATTTTATTAAAAAAAAAAAAACTTTTGTAAGCTGTTTCATTGGGACACAAAACAAGCAAACTTGCATGGAACCTATTTGTAATTTATTTTAAGATTTACACACAAAAAAAAAAACAAGTAAACGGATATGAAAAAGGATTCAAATTGTTTAGATTTCTTTACTTTCCTTTTTATTTTTCGTTTTCACCTTTATTAATAAATACAAAATAGACTCTATGCGATGTACATGATATCCCGATTTTTCTTAACACCAGCGATTCCCCCCCTTTCCCCCTTTCGGCCGATGGAAGGTGCTCCATTTCTGGCTTCATTCGTTCGTTTATCTGCCTCAGCTTCGGCTCTGCTGTTGGCAGTCCGGCTCCACTTTTCTAGTGTGCTCACTTATGTATGTTTTTTATGTTTTGTTTCCTTGTGTTGAGATATGAATCGCGTGACACGATCGCGCGCTGTATCCTTAACAGGCGCCAGTAACCCACTTTTGGCGAATCAAATGCTTTTCTTTTCATTTGGTTTCGCCTAGTTTGTGACTGGGAAGGGCAATCGAAGGGCGGCAGGGATGGACGGCTGCCATGGAGGGGATTTTCGCTCACGTTTCAGTGTTGCACATGGTACTTTCTTGTGTGTCTTGTATTTATTTTGTGCATTATATGTATATTATTTTTTGTGAACCTTTTTGCGCATTAGAAAACATGTTCCGAACTTTGGCGAACTCTTGCGAATGAATCTTCGAACTCCTTCAAGTAAATAAAGCTGAATAGACCAGACCACGGTGCAGACTGATTGTTTTTGTTGTTGTTGTTATTATTTGTGCTCTTTACATTATCAGGAACCCATGAAATTTTCACTTATTCAAATGAGTTTCCCTTTTTCGGTCTGATTACCTTATAAAGTTGTTTCAAAAGTGAAACCGATCTGACAGGCGACAGTAACGCCGACCAACGGCGAGAGTTGAACGCCTGCCCTGAGTCGTCTTACTCTCCCCTGCCCTGCCCTGCCCTGCCCTTCTCTTCGCTTCCTTTCCTTCCCGATCACTGCAGAGAATCGCATGTTTTGCTTCATTAAATTGCAACTGCCTAAAATGATATCGAAATCGAGAGTTTTTTAACTCCGAACAGCAGAAAAACGTTCTGCGCTCGCGATTCAAATCAAGTCAGTTGTCTTTAATGTCAGGTCGCCGACTTCCGCGGCGGCATCGCTATCAGACAGCGCCATCATCTTCACCGGCCTCCTCCGCTACACGGGCCGGTCTTCGGTGGATGTGGTTACTGAATCGCTGACTGCTGAATAAGCGAAAATAACCAATGTATCAGTCAGTTGTTTCATGAAGTCAAAAATCATCATACTCACACACATGATGTATTTCATGATGTACCGCAGTGAAAATGAAATTCGAACGCTTTGAATTTTCATAAATCAAGGTTCAAAGTTTTCAAGAATAGAGGAATATATGGAGTATACTTTAAATGAGTGAAAAGTGTTAGTTTTCACTTAAATGAAGCTTTCATTGTAGCTCTCATCAACCAGCTGAAATGATCACATGTCACTGCACTGTCACAAAATAATAAATATCAGTCTGTTCAGATTTCGGGCAGTATTTAAAAGGAAAAAACTTTCTCAACTTTTATGCCGAGTCACAAATTAAATGAAGACACAAAACTTCACTACGAGATGTTAACCGTGCGTGCTCACAGAGCGGTCCAGTGGTCCAGTGGTGAAGTCGATCGACCACCCGGTGGCCGTAGTGGACTGAGACGACTTTTTTGGGGGGAGTGTCTTCAAGGAATGTCACATTAAAGTGATTGATGCAGACGCACATCGCTTTGTTGTTCACTTCATTTGGCGCAGGACTGCACACGGTTGAGCAGGCATTCAGACGGTGTCTATATTCTCAGAGGCCGGAGGGGATGGTAAACCTGATTGTTTGTCTGAAGCAAACATTCAAAAACCGCATGAGCAATTGAGAACAAATAACAGTCTTCAGAACCTATTGCGAATTCCGTTTCTTGCGACTGGACCAGATCCAACAGATCCAGAAAATTTACAATCTTCTTAAAAATCGTTTCGTTTTTCTGCTTTCTGCTTTCTGTTTTCTGCTTTTTATAAATGATCCCTCGTGATCATCCATCTGATCTTTGGATTGTACTCGTATTTACAGCCTCTTCAGGTTGTCCGCATTGATTAAGTTGCTTATTTGCGGCGCGCATCGCGCACCTCAGCTGATACGTCGAAGTTCAACAGCAACAACTACTTTGACATCGTGTTCAACATTAACAGCGCGCCCGCGGCAAAAATACTCTTTAATAACAATTAATTTTCAGCACGCTTTTGTTGCACGTTCAACAGCCGATGTTTCTGCTGTTTTTCGGCTGTTTCTGCTGTTGTTGTCGTTGCTTATTGTGGCTCATTACTGCGTCCGTCTCTCATGATAAGCCAGCCGCAGTCGCGACCATCAAACATCATTTAATAAATGTTTGCAAAACAAACAAAGATGGCCACCGAAGCGGAGGCGGCGGCGTTTGCTGCTGCCGCTCCTGATGCATGAAGTCGAAAACTCGCAGTAGCTGAACTCCAAAGACTCCGAAGATGCCGAAAACGTGCGCGCGCGTGTTTCTGCGGCTTGAAGTAAAAGTAGTTAAATGTCCGTCTAATTGTGAGCTCAGTACGTTCGGTCAAAGCTTCACGTTATGCAACAGCGACAGCGACAGAGACAGCAAGAGCAACAATTGAATGAATATTGTAAATGCAGCATATATGTATGCAGTTGCATAGTTCTTGTTGTTGTTGTCATTGTTGTTGTTGCTAAAATTTGTTTGACCTTGATTGGCGGAAGTGTGCACACAGCACAAGCAAAGTCAGCACAGCCGAAAGACTTAGGACACAAACTTGGTCATAATTTGCAATTAAGCGGCGCCGCAGCTTAATTAAAGGCGTTGAAAGTTGCGTAAAAGGCGTAAAAATAGCATACAATTTATCACGAAACTAGCGAAAATTAATGGTACAAAAATATGGGATTCATAATTTAAAGTGAAAAAGGCGACTAATAAATGCTTTATAGACACAAAGCTTCCGCAAGGAACGCGTTTTTCTTGCTTCGAATAAACGGACGAAATAAATTTCAATTAATAAAAATTGATTTCTTGTCGAAATCCTTAACCCCTTCCTGTCCATCGGCCAGCTAAAAAGGGAAATGAAATGAAATTATATATTACAATAAGGATAAAACCTTAAAGCAATCAAATTGTTTAACAAGAATTTTTTTCCAAATTAAATGATTTTTCTTCCACTGGCCCCTTTAAACATAGACACACGATGTTATGATCACTGAACTCTGTTGTTTTTGTTCCCCGACCTGCTCTGCTGATTTGAATCTTAATTAGGATTGAAATTAGATGCTGTTCAATTGTTTTAGTCTATTTCGAAGAAGCATCGAAAGCATTTTAAAGTCAACGAAAAATTTAAAAACAGCTCGGGTTACCTTCAATAAATTTCACACCCTCTTTAACACTCGAAATTCACTTTTATTTCACTCTCATCGCAATCTTTTAATCACTCTATAAATCTTTCAATCTCCACATTCACACACACACACACACACACACACAAACATTGTAATTACATACATGTAAATATGCATACACTGTGTACATACATATATAATAATGTTCCAACACCTTTACTCATCTTTTCTGAAACTCATTTAAAATACTGTCGACGTCCACAAAATCCATCAATAATAAACCACTTTGAAGCTGTTTAACTCTTCGGCAGTTAACCCAGCTGACTTGATTTGAGTTCAGATGAAGGAAAACATGTAGAAGAAGAAGAAGAAGCAACGACGTAAATAAACGTAATAAACAATAAATGGATATCCATAAACCGACTGGACTGGAGCACGCAAAATTCGCCACAATGCAATCAACTGCCCACAATTTGGTGAATAGGAATAGAAATAAATACATAAATGAAAATGAAAAAAAAAACCTATTATCTAAAAATAAAACTACACAAAAACAGCGAATTACGAATTAAATAAAAACATAAATGTGCAAAAAAGCGAATATAAAATAGCACGACCTCACAAAAAACCACTTTTAAATAAAAGACTTGCAAAAAGAAACTATTTTTTTAAAATTGCTGAATTCCCAAGTGGATGGGAAGCATTCGGAAGGTTGGTCCATCAACTAAACTATGAATCATGAGGCATCATTTGCAACATAAACTCCATTGTAAAAGTCCATTTTATTTTATTCTTTTAAATGGTTTCTCTTTTACCATGGAAAGTTATCGTTTGGTTAAATATAGAAATTTTAGTTTTTAGCAATTTTAGAGCTCTTCAGCTCAGTTGTTAGCAAGATTAGCTTTAGTTTCATACCTTTTGTATATAGACTGTTATATAAAATAACCAGTGTCAAAGTGTCCAAATAATATGTAATTCCAAAAGAAACCAGCCGATGGCCCAACCTTTATACATACTATGAATATATTAATGAATACTAATACATATACATATATCACGAAAATAATTTAATTGACAAATTATCGTAAATTATCATCTGTATGATGCACAATGGATTAATATTGATCAAAATATGATCAATAAATAAATTAAATATTTCTCTCAAGGTTTTCAAAAACCTTTCTTCATGTTTCGCAAACATTCGCAAACATAAATGGTGGGCCATCAGCTGGTTTATTTTCATTCAATTCAATCAATAATTATTGTATCACAATTATTTATTGTAATTCAGTTTAAATGAATTCTTTTATTAAATAATAATTAATATTAGATGAAATATTTATTATAATCAAATAATAATATTAAATTATTTTATTCAAAAAGAAACCAGACGATGGACTATATACATACATAACTATAATATAAGAATTTTTCGCTTGAACATTTGAGAGTTCTTTCTTAATTTTTATTCTTTTCTCTTTTCATACTCTGTTGGTTCTCAATCTTTGCTTAATCCACAAAACTTCTGCGATCGCATTGTTTACTCTGCGATTCCGCGACTCCTCGGACGGACGCAGACGAAGCAACAGCAGGTTCATTCGAATTGAAGCCAATTGTGGTGTGTTATGTAAATCTGTGGAAAAAAGACGAATTCGAAGAGAGGACCCGGCCGCGAAGTACGGAATGCTGCATTGAACAGCGCATTGAAGATCAACAGCGGAGAGGGAAATGATTAAAAAAAACAGTTTTCCGCATTCAAATTGCCGAGGTTCATTGATTGCAAGCGCACGCAACTGACACGAGCAGTGAGAAGGAGAAAAAATTAAAGCGTCGGAAGGGGTGGAAGGGGTGGAAGACGGATGAATGATGAGAAATGAGGGCTACAAGAAGTGATGAGAGCTGGGTGGGTGAGGGTGAGGGGAGATGCGCCAGAAGAAGGCAAACACTTGGATCCCGATTTATGCGTTCGAAATAAGGATGCATTATAACGGTACTTTGCGCAAGTAACGGTCAACTACTACGTGATGCACTTACATGAGTTTCGTGGAGGCACAACAGGTGGTCGGTCGGTCGGTCGGTCGGTTGCTCGCTCAGTTGACTGGCGAACTGAGCCTCATCCTTTAACCTCATCGTCATTTATAAACGCTTTAAAATTTTTCATTTTAATGCTAGTTGTTAGCAAGAAGGATGGGACAGAAGAAGGATGGGGCCAGAGATAAAGAAGAAGCAGAGACATCATATCACATGATATAACTATGATCTGTGGAGGAAATTAAGATGTCGGACAGTGGCAACAAATATTCGACTGCGCTACATAACATAGTTTATTTTTTACAGATGATTTAAAGATCATCAACAGTAAAGCAAACCAAGGAAGCGAAAGAGTGCGGAAAATCGAAATGTTTGTGATACAATTAAAACTATTCCGATGCCGATGCCGATGCCGAAACAAAGACTTCATTACACCGTCAGCCGAACGCCGAACCACTGAACTTTTCACGTCTCTTTCCTTAACTAACCGATTTTTAATTGAGCCGACATTTCTTATCATCGGCTGCATAAATCTCTTTCTATTGTTTTCATGTCTCCAGAGTCAAGTTCCAATTTTCTTTGCTCAGCGTGGCACTCTTCTTGTTAACATTTTTATTAGCATGTTTTATTGTTGTAAAACACACAAACACCGGCGCACTTCTGGCAACGGTTCGCCGTATGCCTGACTCAATTGGGCCCCATCTAACAATGCGTATCTAGCCAATTCAGCCGCCGCCAACCAGCGAGGCAGGCAACAAGACAACCAAGCATCAGCACCCGGCGACCGGCGACCGGCGACCAGCGACCAGCGACCGGTCAAATGCGATGGCCAGCTACATATGTAAGTCAAGTTAAGCGGGTAACCTGGCTCACATGGCTCGGAGAATGCAATCAGTTTTCTTCAATCTCATTTCACTTCCACTTTCAGAAAGTCATAAATTATATAAAAATATTTTCTGACTTTTTGCTGCTTCTGTTGTTATTACTGTTGTTGTTACCGTTGCTGTTGTTGTTGTCACCGTTGTTGTTGTTGTTGTTGTTGTTGTTGTTGTTGCTGTTGTTGTTGTTGTTGCTGGGTCTCGTTCGCTCGCTCATTTCGAGCATGTTTTGCTACTTTTCTGTAGATTTTTTGCTAACATTTTGCATTTGCAATCGACTAAGTGGTCCATTGGCTGGATGCTTTCTTGGATGCTAGCCGCGGTCGACCAGTCAATTTCATCAGTCGTAAAGTTTCTTTGAGAAATCGAAAGTTTTATTGCAGTCGACCAGAAGAAATTGAAAGCACCTGACGACGAGGACGTTGAAAGACGGCGATATTGACACCTGATGATGATGAAGCACGATGACAATGAATACGAAGCTGATATCATTGCACCATGCCACAAATGTAGAACTTTCAGAGTATAAAATTAGCATTCTTTTCATGTACATAGCTTTTAATATTTTCCATTTTTTCATTTATTTAATACTTTACATATTTAATACTTTACATTTTCATTGTAATTAAATTCGAACCGTATCCAATATTTAAATTATAGTCAATCAACGCTAGCTACTTGTTTTTTACTATCGTAGATAGTAAATGATTTGATTTGACAAACACAAACTTTATTCGATTTAACGTTTTCGATAAAAAAGTTTCTAACAACAAAATATGTACAGTTAAAAATTGTTGTCCGTTAAGAGACCACAAAAACAGAGGCTTTTTTGTATGCTTCTGTTATTCGATAAAAATAAATTCATATCAATTAAAAGTGAATAGTTGACATCACTTTTTCTCTCCTATCACACTTGGACTATCGCATTCGCTTGTGTTGAAATGCTAACTTGATCCAAAACTACATAAAAGCCGCTTTTCTTATCAGATTTGATTAGCGATCATTTCAGTGAAAAATAAATTCAAATCTAGTTTAACTACGTACTGTGCATACATACTACATACATACATACAAGTATCTATGTATAATATACATTGTATATTGATATTCAATACAATGGAAATTCATCACTCAAGCAGCTTGATGGATTTTAGAGGGGGAAAGAAACCAAATCTGTCATATTGCCACATGACAAACACATGGCAACGTGCAACTGAGAGCATTACCACTCAGAACCTGAGTGCAGTTGGAAAAGATTTACTATAGTTCCTTTTTTAAGCCAGTCAGTAATTTAATAAAACTCAATCAACTCGATCGACTCGACTCGACTCGACTCGACTCGATGTTTGAAGGCCTGTACAATGGATCCAATTTTAAAAGACGCGTAAACTGATGCTTCTAAAGTTTGATCTTAGAATAGAAAGCTTAAAAAATGTATACAGAATTAAGGAAATGTGTTAAAGTTTTGAAAAATTCTTCCTTCTTTTCGTACTAAAAACAATGCAACAAATAAGACCAAAGTGAAAGTATCAACAAGGAAAAACCCATTTTTGAATTTATACTAATCGAAACAAAGGAGGCGCAACATCGCGAATTCTCCGTAGATGGCAGTGCGGCAGGAACGGCAAGAAAGGCAAGAAAGGCATCCGTATCTGTGCGATGCAATCTTCATGAGTCGCGGTACGACTGGAAAAACTCATAAAGCACCAAATCAGCACATTAATTTTGTTAACAGCCCATAAATCGAGGCGATGGTCAATGGTCCCTCCCCTGCACCAACAAATAATCATCACATCTCTACACTAGGTTGTCTGTCTGCCTGTCTGTCTGTCTGTCTGTATGTCTGCCAATCTGTGTCTGCCTGTATATGTTTGTATGCATGTGCAACGCGTGTTTATGTTGCAGATAAGTGTATTTATTCAACGCGCTTGCGCAACACATCGATGTAAATAACGATTTAGCACAAAATTAGCGTTTGAAAATCTTTAATATGAAATCGAACGCTCGAAGCCTTAAAATTACTTACCGCCTCGAAGTCGGCACTGCTGCTGGTTGGACTAGGAACTGGTGTCGTCTTTGTGCCATCAAGTGGAAGAAGAAGCTGTGTGGTTGGTGGCCATCGAGACCACCGCGTTGCCATCTACGAAGACGGGATCGAATTTAATCGATGGTCCTGTGAATCGATGATGAAAGCCATAAAATACTATCAATGATATCAATATGTTTGTCTCAAATAATAACACTTAAAATTGAACACTTTAACACTTTGAACATATGGTAGAAGAGCTGAGGGCAGCAGCTCAATTCAATTCTCATGAATAAATTACGATCGTGAGTGTGTAATCGATAAGCAAAGCATAGGTTTTGAGTTATCCATTGAGGATATTCCATTTTAAGATGCAAAACTCCTACACTATTTACAGATATCTCAGTGATGTACAGACATATGGTACATACATCGATACAGATATGTACATACATATGTACATATGTATGTAATATACGTGATATTGTTATTATAGGAATTAGTTTAGAAACACTTTGGACAAGATTCGAATTTCTCTTAAGCACTCTGAACACCGATTTTCAATTCTTGGAGCCATGTACCATATCTGCCGTTATATCTATCCGTTTTTACCGCCGAGTTTATTTCTTACAACTTACCGTTGCATGTTTTGCCAATTCTGAAGCGTTATTGAGCCAAATGTTAGTGATTCATAACAGTTGGTGAGTGCAAATTGACTGAGAATACACATTTGAAAATTAAATCCAGCATTGAATCGTGGTGCGCCGATTTAAGGAGTGACCGTGGCCGCAGCACTCGATGGAATGGAAACAATGTTTTTGTAATTTATTGCCGCAGTTAGGAAATTTTAACTAAAACGTTTTTCCTGTACTCGTGACAGTTTTAACGGTACTGATTGTTCGGCTGGTTGAAATGGCGTGCTGACAGTTCTAATGGCTCATTGATATCTTTCTTTAAATAAAAGAATTTATTATTCTAATAGAATACACGTGTATTTCATAAATGAACAATTGTGAGGCAATTTATGCGACTGTATAATGATCCTGGCCAGTACAATGACATCTTCATCATCGTTACTCTCACTCAGTCTCTGTCATAATTCTCTTGAGTTCAGCGAAAAAATATGGTTATCTGTTTGTGCAGGGAAGGGAACATGGACATCTTAAAAACTATGGTAAACTATGGGAACTTGAAGGTATTTTTGTAATCCCACACGATATTAATCCGCCCTTTCATTTGACACCTAAAAGCAAAAACTACTTAGAACAGAAGACACCCCCCCCCCCCCAACTTCACTTCTGAACGAAATACCAACATGACCAAGTGCCAATCAAAGCTAAAAACTAAATGATGACAGCCAGGGAAGAGATGGCATTTCAAAATTACCGTCTCAAGATGATGGATTTCTGTGCAATAAATGCCAAGATTTTGTTGTGTTACGAATTGCGTGCTCGCTAACAAACTCAGGCGATTATGAATTTAAAACTAGGCAAGCGGTTGAAGCGACATTTTAACTGCAGCCGATACTCTGTAGCGTGTTAGCAGTTTGCGCAGGCGCAGCCTAGCTTACATCGCTGATAAATGTGTCAGGCAGCGTGCGTGTCGTCGAATAGTCGAGCTTTCAGCCCAAGCGAGTCGGTAATATTTTGGCTTCAAGGTGTTCACACGCCGCGGCTGAATGAAGACGCTTGACGTCTTAGCAGACCACGAATGAAATACACCGCGCCACGATTTGTTGATTTATTTGTCATCGAATGTTGAACCCACAATCGAAGGGCTTCAACACGTCGCATCTGACATTTCTACATACTCGGTCATCAATAATGATGTGAACGATCCGATTACGATTATGTTAACGATTTTAAATGTTCAATGGTGCATAATGAGCATGTGATGAGACACACAAAGACGATAAAAACTATAATTATTAGATTATATATACAATATAATCAACATGTAGAACAGCTGAATTTAGCACCTCTAAGCACTTATAGTGATAGAATGATAGATTAATAGAATACAAGGTAATTGTAATTGCCTGCCCCCATTGCAGGCAGAATACACTCTTTTTCAGGTGTAGGAATCCGCTCTATCTCCCTCTTTCTCTCTTTTTCTACTAAGACAGCTCCTGCAGAGATTCTTTTACCTGATAATGCATGTTGAGCTCTTGAAATCGTGTCTGAAGGCAATAAATTGATCCAGCTCAAAGTGAGCTTCACTGTGAATGTGTGTGTGTGTGTGTATAGCAAAATAAAAAACATTAAGTTAATATTTTACGCTGATTGCAAAATATTCAACGAGAGCAACCAATAAAGTTTAAAATATTTCTTGGCATCTTCCATAAACAAACACGCACTACAAAATCACAAATTATCACGCAAATCCTTAAAACTTGTCGCTGCCTGCAGTCTCTGAATATAAATCAGATTCAAAATATTGTAATAAATACATATGTATGTATGTCCGTATGGAGATCGCAGTGCTTTATTTTATTCGAATTTTTGAAATGAATGGAATTTATTTTATTATATGTATTTACATTTAAATATTAATTGAAAGAATATTATTGATTAATTTTTATATCAATATGTAATACCTCTCGAATACCTCTCGAGTTGGATTATTTAAGCTTAAAATCTCTATACTGTATAACAACTAAAACAATTATAATAAAAACAATAAAATAAATAATTAAACACTTCCTCGCTCAATTCTTACCTGCGCTGGCTTTCTTGAATCGAAGATCCTTTCTTGAAGTCGAGAATCCTACAACAAAAGACAACGTCGCTGCCGACGAGGAACGTCAGCAAAAGCGTGAACGGTTTCATTGCAGTAAGATTCGTTGTATCTGTGTCCTCAGATACATCCTTCACAATACGTGCTTGTTTCTTCATAATAGTTGATGTTACTAATATTTAATACTGTAATATTTTCACAATGAATGAATTTGTAATTCGATTAAAGAAGAATAAGATGCAGCAACAAGTTCGCCACTTCGCCAACAAAACATAATCGAAGGATACTATTTGATCTTGAATGAAGACAAACCTTTCCAGCCAGCCAAGCCAACCTCATCAACATCCAATCTAAATTAGTCCACCACATTAGTCACGCACATCTTGCACATTTCTTAGCCCTAATTTTCGCAAAGAACTGCAACTGACGATGACAACATCAGAGAGAACGAAAGCGGCAGGCGAGGGTAAAGAAATTACGCTTGAACGGTATGTTGAAGTGCCAGAAAGCGTGAACCATGAACAAATGCATCCACAGGTCTTCGGTACCAAGCTTTGAAGCTAAAAGCGGCTTCGATGGAACATACATACATAAAGGTTTCAGTACTCACCATTAACTGATTGCGACTTGTTGTTTTGTTATCTTTATGTTTTACCAATCAGTGTTCCGGACCGATAAGAAGTAAAAAATAAAACACTTTAAATTGGAAATAATAACAAATCACTCAAACAACACCATGTATAGCAAATCTAATATCTGGGATGGCGTCAAGAAAATTTCAACTGTTCTAAATATAAAATTTCTATTGAAAAGTTGCAGAAAGTGTAACACAGTGCATTAAGTTAATTAGCTTAACTGCTATGCCTTTTAAGATGATTGTGACACCAAAGTTGCCACCCGGCGTAGTGTATAGTAGGACTGAAGTAGGAAAATAGACATCTTTATAAATATACATATATTTATAAATTTGTTTCAGATAAATGACATGTGCTAAACCAAGAGAACTATTACTCAATTAAAATCTCAATGGGCCATAATAAAAATGGCAGCCAAAAGAAGTCTTTCAAGGCCACCACAAAATATATAATAGTTTTGTGATGATATTCCCCTCTGATGAATACTTAATACTTATCTGATGATGATAACTTAATATTGATCGCAGTATAAAACAAGAAATTAATCAAGAAATGAAACATTCAAGAAAAGTAGGTACTTCATTGTTCTACTATGAGTATAAGTTATATACATACCTTCTTTCTACCGCTCAAATAAGCCTGAGGTAATCCATCATATGAATAATGTAAGTTTATGACGTTCCATCGAAATAAATATTGAAGATATTTTGAACATTGAAAATCCTCTAGGACTCGAATAATAGTGCATGAAAGAGATCAAAATTTAAGCTTTCTGTCCATTTAGAAAACGTAGAATGACGAAAAAAGTAGACAATCACCGCAACAAGACTATTTGTGGATAGCCCACTTCTAACAGCTGCCAAGAGTCCAAACACTAATTTTTACGACCACTCTATTGAATTATACTCCTAACTATAACGTCTGACCGACTGACTGACAAAATCTAGATAGTCCAACGATTAATTATAATTGTTCAACTTGTTGCAAATAGTTAAACATTTAGTAGTCAAAGTAAATTTCGGTTTAACATATTATTATATCTTAAAAATCTGTATCCCAGCATGGGGTCATCTTTCATTCGTTTTTATGATTTTAACTGCATTAACACTTACATATGACTTTCCTTTTTTAAGAAAATTTTCAAAAATTATACAACTAAAAATTAAACGCTTGCTCAGCAAGACGTACGCCAAATAATTAACAATAATTTATTTGTCAAATTTGCAGTAAATTTTTTACACTGCTGAAGCGAGCTTTGTGAGACTTGGATTTTCAATAATGATTTTCTATACAACATTAACATAATACACATACATATGTAAACATACAGCTGCGGGAAAAAAATAGCATAAAGTGAAGTGCATATCATCACGGAGGAAGAAAGCCAAATTAATAAATTTTAATAATTCTTAAATATATTACAGAACATTAATAACATTATACAGGGTGTTTCGCATAAGAGGGGACAGAAGACTAGGGCGTGTAGTTTGGGTCGACATCATCTTGTCATTGAATTAATCAAATTTTTACACCAGTCTACTGGAATTTTTTTAGAGGAATACTGGTTGGTTTTGGTTGGATTTAATTTTAAAACTGCCGTTTTCACTTAAGACCAGAGATCCTCAAGCGAATTGAGACGTGGAGACTGTGCAGGCCCTTCCATGACTTCTGAATGATCCTTAAACCAATTCTTAGCCTTCCTCATTACCTTGTTGAAAAACTACGATGGAGGCATTTCACTTTCGGCATAATACAACATCACATCCTGCGGTATTCCGACATAAAAAGTTTGGTGCATGATTGTTTTGATCCAATCTATAGGGCCCAAACCAGAATTAAGAAAACCACACTATTATGCACCATCCTCAATGATTAATCGTTTCTGCAGTGAATTTGAGTTATATTCTGGTTTTCTTGAGATTAGGCGGTCTTCTAACGTAAGTAGAACGAGATGCTTTGTCGCCAAACAACACTATTTTACTCTCGTCCGTCCATAAAATGTTCCTCCATCTTTCTCTACAGTGCTATTTACGGCACTCTTCATATAAAAGTGAATAGGAAATAAAATTAAAAAATTAAATTTATAAATTCTTTATTATTTAACTATGATCATCGACAACACTCACGATATTTAGGTGGTATTTATTTTGTTTTAATTTATTGTTACAACTTAAATAAATTATATTCATGGTCGTGGCTTAAAATAAAAAGTAGATAATTTTAATTTACTTACTACAGAAAATTAATGCAAGTTTTTACTTTCCATATTTTAGATTGTGTGACGATGTGAAAAATTTTTGAATTTTCCGTATTCCAGACTGCGATTGTTTATGCGTCGATATGTCGGCATCATTGTTGTTCAAGTAGTTTTAGCCATCACGAAATTCGCACGCACCGCGTGTGAATACAAATCCTACCGACAGACTGAGTACAAATTGCTTTCCATTTGATCAGGTAAACAAACCAAACAAGTCGTCAGTCGGTGATTACAATTTCCGCTTGGATAGTCACTAAGACTTGATGCTAAATGAGTTGGTCAGATATTTGGAAATATAATAAATGTAACTCAGGTACACTCGAAAAATTACTCTCTCCTATTAAAGAGATTTAGGTAGAGTTTGACGTGATTACATTTTATTGGTGTAATTTTTAAATCAATTAGAAATACTCTACATTATATATTTATTTATAAATGTAAAGATATTCAATTATTGTGTGTAACTTTAGTAGTTAAAATTATTTGTAACTTACTCTGCATTCTGTTTTGGATTTTATGGTGAAAGAGGGCGGACCAGGCCCATATATAGCAGAGTATTTAACACTCTTCCTCTTAATTTGTGTCATCTTTAACTCAAAGGGGTAGATAATATATAAGATAGCACATTCTTCCTTTTTTTCAGTAGTTTAATCTAAGTATATAATGTTCGAAAATTTAATTATAATCATAGCTGATTCCGATATACTGTTGTGCGGTTTTAAAAAACGTTCCTTCAGTCTTTGTATAAAAAGTTGCAGTGGACACAGACCGATTTTGCCTATTTGCAATTACACACTGCTCTACATAACTCTATGTTCATATTTAATTCAGATGCATCCAATCAGATTCAATGATTCAGATATGTATTTATTTTATTTTCGATATCTGCTACGCCTTCTTCTGAGTTACAAAAGCGGAAATATACCCGGAAATATTCATCTTCTATTCCTGTAGGGTATAAAAATACAATTTTCAACAAGTGAGTATTTGATTGTATACCTATGTATATGTAGATTTTATACAGAAAGCGCTTAACAACTGCTTTCCTTTTTACAGTTGACAGATCTGTACTGCGTGAAGCACCACGATGTTGCTCTTATTCTAGTATTTTATTCTAGAATAAGATACTTTCTATTTTCTAGCTCGAATTTCTAGTATTTTATAGTGAATTATTTGAATTTTAAGTTTAATAGCGGCACAACATACATCTCTTTATTTTCCATCTGTTTCTCTATTTATTTTTTTATTACTAATTTTTTTCATACATATTTACTTCATGGCTATTTGCTCCTCTAGCTTCAACGAAAGCACTTAATAGAATTTTAAGAAAAATAATATTTTATTAAAATAAATATTTAGATGTACATATAGCATATTTTATCATATACAATCGCGTTTACATATACAATAATTTTATTTTAAATTAGTTCTTTGTTCTCTACTTTTGGTTATTCATTAAACCGATCATCGCTGAAGAGTGCGCAAATTACGTTTTTTAAATGAATGCACAAAATGAATGCACACTCGTAATAGTGTTATTTCCTTAAATACGTACCCTTATTCAATTTTTTAAAATGTTTTTGCTTATTTTTTATTTTGTTGTACAGAATGTGATTATGTTGTTTTGTATATGGTATTTTGTTTTCTTCATTATTTATATAAAAATCTATCTGTCGACAGCAAGTATTTCATTTTTTGTTTTTACTCGTTTAAATGATGTTTCATTGTGACGTGTAACGTCTAATAGGAATTGTTTTTATTTTATTTTAAATTTAAAATTAAATTGTTTATCATTTCGGATTGTGTTGACTTATTAAGTTGATCGCTTATAACTTTTGTATATATTATAACAAATTTTGTAAAATGTATGATGTTAAAAAAACTATTTCTGCAAAAAATTTTGAACAAACTTTTCTACCCTCTCAATATTCTATTTAAACTTAAACGTAATTAACAATAGTTTGAAAAAATTGTATAAAACGTAATTTTAAAAATATTTTAAAGCTTTTCGTCAACACACATTGTTTAGTTGTCGATTCGTAATAATCATCTTTCGAAGTTTAGGCGAGACAGCTTTCTAAGGATGTAAGTTGTTGGATGTTGGTTTTTTGGTTTTTTTAAAAAAATTAACATACAATTATTTGGAGCCGTTTCTTGTTTATTGCGGGGTAGATTTTTGTGAAAATTGCCAATAATAGTATTTAAAATGCGATGATTTCTACTTATAATACAAACGCATTCAAAAGAATGGGAAATTGAGAAATACCTACTTACAATTTAGAATCGAATAAAAGATATATTTAATTATAAAATAAAACTGAAAACTGACGGCAATTTTGAATATATTGGGCTTTCCTCTGACGTGGATTGATTAACGGCGCTGAAGGACACATTGGTGTGCACGTTCAATAACTGTAATTAAGCGGAAACGAAATGGTTAAGGATATGCAAATATCATAAACACGTGCTAGAAATACGGTACAAGCTACCAACCTCTTAGTGCGTTCTTTTCCTTTCCACTCCAGAAGATGACGCGCGCGCGCACACAAAAGCTTCGGAATCCAGATTAAATTTGCACTAAACATTTATTATAATTATAATACTTAATTACGTTGCTGCTTCTATTAAAATTTATATAAAATAATTTTTTTCATGTCTCTTTTTCCTTCATCCTCAAATAAATAAATCGCTTGTTTACGATAAAAACGGATTTGATGGGACTGCTTCTGACTTCACCCAAGGCATGTTGCTGCTGCTCATGTTGTTACTGCTACTACTGTTGTTGTTGATACTGTTGCTGTTATTGTTTTTATGGTTGCTGATACTATTATTATTGCTCTGAAATGTTGACGGAAAAATGTTACATTACAAATTAGTTATCTTCAAATCTATGATTGATAGTTGTGCTCTTAATATTAAAATCAGATATGGAACAATTCATAGAATATATTGTAAATATTGAAATTTAGGATAATCAAAGCTTAGTAGGAAGGGTTAATAATTTAATAATCAATTGCTAAATAAATAATAATAAATATTGGTAGAGTGCAGTTTAAATGTAACGAAATTGTATAGTGCAGCTGAGCATGCATGCATTTAGGGAACTTTTACTAATTTTTTAGTGGATACACACAAATAGTCATAGATTTCTTTCAATTCAATTTTACCGATTATTTTAGGGTCCAAGCCTCCATGGTTGGCTACAATATAGATTTATATAGATATAAAAATTAAAAGGATATTTTATATAATATAAATAACAAATGCATATAGTTTAGTTATCATAATTTATGATTAGGCATTATATAGTTATCGCTACGAAATGATCTACGCCAATTGATGTCAACAACAACAATAACAAACATTTCTCAACTCTATTCGATGATTGTAAAATTCATAAAAATTAAGTTAATAAATAATGAGTTAAGTATATGAATGAAAATGTTAACTCAAGATCATCACTTCCTAGATTAATATGCGAGGAACGCTTTGTAGAAATAAACTCAAGGAATAGGGAATCAAACACGTCTATTAATTTGGGATATTTCCAAGCGAAGAGACACGCTTCAAGCGTTATGGCGGCAACAACTAGCACTATTTAGTTGCGGTGGTGGTGAAGGGTGTTCAATGCGCTCATGCTGCCTCCCAAGTACTCACTTCCATGTGGCAACTGTTGACAGCAGTCGCCGCGCTACCCGCACTCTTAGAATCATAGAAACCGTAGCTAAATAAGGAACCAACACCGCCTGCTCCTGCACTCAAACTAGAAATAATGACTCCTGGCGTACCAGCCAAGGAAGCTGATAAAGCGTTGCTATATCCATTTGCAGATGATTTTAAAAGATTTTGTTGATTGTTGTTTATATTGTTATTGTTGATGTTGCTGTTGTTGTTGTTGTTGTTGTTTGAGAGCATATAATCAATATTTAAAGAATTCCTTGGGTTAATAGAATATTCGGAATGCATTCGATTCGAGTTCATGCTTGCATACGAATTATTCTCATGACTGTTATTGTTGTAATTTTGTTGCATTAAAAAGCTGTTACTACAACAATTGTAACTATCGTTGTTGGTACTAATACTGCGCTTCAAGATTCCTATTGAATTGTTGCAGTAGTTCGTATCGAAACCGTCGTATTTAGCTTCATTAATGTACGAATAGTTGTTGTTGTCATGCAAATTATTGCTGCCGTTTATAGAGTTCGATGGATTATGGTAAGGCTCAATTGTGGCGGTGGTGGTGAATTGAATTGTTATTTGATCAGAGTCATAATCGATCAGGAAGTCGTCTTCTTTAAGCTTTGTTTTTTGTTGTTCGTCATGTCATTCAAGTGAAAATTCGTATTAAATGGCATTAAAAAGAGAATAACATTTAATTTGAGATACAAAGAAAATTGTTTATGAAAAAATAAATACTAATAATATAACAAGAATAATTAAGAATAACAGAATTTAGGAAATTGTCTGTGAATGAGTCGCTCCAATTTTTAATGTATCAGGTTATTGAGTATGAAATGTCCGATTTTGGAACAGAAGTTTTATTTATTATATTTCAAATAAGAAACAATGTGATTAATCAAAATATGCACCTAAGCTATCGCTTGTGTTTTGCCATTTTAACGGTAACTTTCTTGTGCCTGCAGCGAAGAACCCTCGAGGGCGAGAGGCAATGAAATCCGAGCAGGCATCTTTCCCAGTTTTTTGGGAATTGTAGGATTTTCCTTGTAAGAACTGGTCCAATGCCTGGAATAAGTGGTAGTCCGTCGGTGCGAGGTCTGGTGAATAGAGATAGTTTCCAAGACTAGCTCCTGTAATTTGTGTAGCGTTGTTCGAGCGACATGTGGTCCCGCGTAAGAAGATTAGCTGGTCTCTATTGACCAAACTTAACTGTTTAATGGCAAGCCCTCTCATCACCTTGTCCTCATGACTACAGTAGACATCTGCTCTTATGGATTTACAAGATCTCATTGAAGCCGCAATGGATAATTCTGGCGCTGGACCACCAAACAGACAAAAAAAGGTTCGCTTTGAAACTGTGCCAGCAAAAAAGGCAAGTTTGGAAACGATTTCTTTTTTACGCTCGTTTAACTCATGCGGACCCCATCGATGCAGCCTTTTGAACTTGCCAATTTGTTTTAAGTGGTCCAAAATTGTTAGAATAGAAACGTTAAACCGTGCGGCTAGTTCACAGTTGTTAGTTCGAGACGTATCTGGTTCCACTTCAGGTTATACATTATCCATCTTACTCGCCAGTCTTCCACATGGTTCATTTTCAAGGCCAAAATCACCAGAACAAAACTTACCATAGCAACGACGTAACGTGCGCTCATTAACTGCACCTTCCCCAAACACTTCATTGATGTTTCGACCTGCCTGCGCTGCATTGGTTCCCCTACGACACTAATTTTCGTAAATTACCCGTATTTTGTATTTCTCCATTGTCTTAGAAAATCTACTCTATATCAGAAGATTCAAAGCGGAGTTACGATTTGAACTATGAGTTTGAAAGGGTAATGATGCACCTTCATGATAAGAAAAAACGTAAAAACCGTTAAGGTTAAGTGTCAGAGATATCAACTCTCAAACTCAGCCCTTAATAAAAACTGACATTTCATTCTGAATGACCTAATCATACATATGTTGATTCACTGAACACGAAAATCACACAATTGAGTTGGAAAATTCCATGCAAAACTAGGCCGTTAGTGTGATTTTCGTGTTCAGTGGGCCACTCACTATACGTGAAAAGAAAAGAGTGGAAACTCATTCACACAATGGCTGCTAATTGGTGTAATTAATTCAAGATTAATTATTTATTTTCACTGATTTTGGTGTTTTTCCGTTTTTTTTTTTTT
The DNA here is from genome assembly GCA_949629155.1 of Myopa testacea. Lineage (NCBI taxonomy): Eukaryota > Metazoa > Arthropoda > Insecta > Diptera > Conopidae > Myopa > Myopa testacea. Next base: position 20,699,070 of record OX451348.1, on the reverse strand, counting down.
TTTCTTTAAAAATCACTTGGTTATGTTTAATTGTAAGCATCGATTCAAAGTCTTGATTTCTCAGTCCAAAGTTAAGCCTCAATTCATTTAACTCCAAAAGAAGTACTAGTTTCTGACGACATATCTTGTTGGTTTGAATTTCTTTCTACCACCGAGTTTTTTTTTAACCGAGCTTCTTACCTGAGATGATGTCGCTGAATTACTGTGCGGTGCCCATGGATCCTGATTAATGTTCATAGTAAAAGGCTGCTGTTGTTTCAACTGATTGATGGACGGCACCTACGAAAAGAAGGAGACAGAACAAATAAGAGCTGTGAAATCAGAAGGCTCACAATTCTACACACTGTTGGTTGTTGCTGTTGGAATAGATTTGTTTTTGGTGGAATAACGTTGTCGCTAAATGGGTTGTACGCAGCATTTGCAGCACTCGTCTGAGGCACCACAGGTTTGATCAGGTTGTCCAAATTCACAAGTGACGAGTTCTCGCCCAAGAAAGCTTGTGGAGTCTTGAGGGGCTTTTTCGTTGTACCTGTTGAAGAGCTCATGGATGAAGACAACGGATCCAACTCGTCCAACAATGATGCTGAAAATAATAGAATGAAATTCATCATAGAATATAAGGGGACGTGTGAGTGGGGGCCCGAGAACTGAGGGCATGTACAGTTACTTACTGTTATTATTATTGGACCCAATCGTTATGTTGTTACTTAATAAATCTGCAGACGACTGGGGGCGGTTTGTAATAATATCGAATTCATCCATATCAGGTGAAGTTTTCTAAATATTTAATTTAATTAAAAATGTATCATTAATGATGTCATTAACTCACTTGTGTTATCGAGCGCCATGAATCGGGATTAGAGGTATCCGCTCCTTTTGGTGCCCACGGATCGGCAACATCTGCAGCAGATTTTGGTCCCTTAACTCGGCTTTCCGCCAGCCATGGATCTGAAGTTGTGATATTATTTGGAAGATGTGGCTGTGCCGACGCAGGCACAGCAACGGCACCATGCTTTGCTATCCAAGGATCGACGACAGCTGCATTTCCATTCGTTGCCCCATTCAAAAGCAAATGGTTTGATTGTAGCCAACCTTCGTTGGACGAGCCCGAAGCCACAGAAGGTGACTGCGTACGCTGCGACATCCAGGCATCAGTACCACTGACAGCCCCTAAAGGTACAGCTGCTGATTTCATAGCGGAGGGCTGCCAAGGATCTATGGGCGGTGATGAAGTTCCGGACCAAGGATCGGACAACTGTTGAGAGGTCAATGGATTAGCTCTCAATCGTTCTTAATAATCAATGGACTCCCTCTTTTAACAAACCTGACTTTCGGATCTAGCTAGAGTACCCCAAGGATCTGTTGAGCCGCCTGCGGCTCCTAGTGGTGGACTTGTTATGTTGCTAGTGCTCAATGAAATGTCCAGCAAGTCTAACAGGTGACTTTGAGGCTCCTCCTTTGCTGGTTTCACCCTGTAATATTGTTGTCTTGCCATTAGCGCAAACGTCATCTTATCATCCAGCATTCGCTCGACTTACTTAAAGTCCTGCTCGCTTTGACTGAGCGCCAACTGCAACCGCACATCGTCACTCCGTCGTTTCGCTTCCTCCTGTTCTGCTTCCTCGCGTGACATGGCCATGGCCAGTTGTAACTGCAGCTCCTCCTCGCCTGCGGTTTGAGGACGAACCATTTCCAGTTCGGAAACAGGTTTCGGCTCCTCCTGCCAGCCAGGAGGTGCGTCACGATGGGTTGGTCCCTCAATATAGCCATCACTGCCGAAACCGCTAGCGTGCTGGGCAAATCGTTCCTTGGCTTTAAGCGCCTTAACGCGCTCATTCTTAAGGCGCTCATCATCTTTCAGCAGGTTCACGAGTTGCTTGGCTTTCTCGCGTACATGAGTACCCTGATCTTTGCCCTCCTCGAAGTAGACGAAATCACGCAGCGTTTGTATGGCAAAGAAGTTCTCCTTGCACTGCTGCGCAACCTTCTCGGTGCCGGTTTTGATAAGGTACTCCAGCAAAATGAGTGCCTTGTAGACATGACGCCAGTTCTTGCCATGATCGTTAAGACGCTTCCAAATCATTTGCATGATTTCGGAAAAGGCCACAACGTTGTAAGTCAAATCGGCGATCTCCGCCATGATGGTGGCCGATGGTCCCCATGGGTCGTTAGAGGTAGCCTCGCGAACTTTCACCTAAAGCAAAAATAAAACGAAGAACTGGTGTTAGAAATGACCTGCGGACGGAATTTTTAATTAATCCATTTGACCCAGAGACTTACCTGAGCATCCGAATAGTTGTGCGCTAAGTTCTTGATATTCCTTCGTAGGCCGGCAACATTCACTTGCATATCGTCCTTTTGTTTTTTCACTTTGAAACGCAGGACACAGAAAATCAATTAAATCAGGTATTAAAAGAGAAGGAAACAACTAATTACGACTCCTTATACATATCGAGTCAGTTAACCAATTTATATAATAATTTTTGATTTTAATTATGGCAACTACTTCAAAAGTTTTGAAAGGAAGATGATTGTCGATCAGAGAAAGTTCATCATCGGAGTTTCGTAATGTCGAGTTCAAGTGATCTAAGTTCTAAAGATCTTTTCACAATTTATTATGATACATCGAGACAATAAATAGAATGAAAATCAAAGAAATTAATTTTAAATAAACTTTTATATAGCGACAGAAAGAAGAATACTTTCTGGTGCCATAATTCTAAATCAAAATCACTTATATTAATTTTTATATTAATTCATAGCTTCTCATTTCTATTAGTTGCGAGCAAACTTATTAATTCTTATAATAATTAAAAAATAAAAATATAACCATCTAAAATATAACCACCACATTTAGGCACTGTCACTTAATTTAGCTGACGAATTCAAGGCTTGGTTAATGTTTGAAGATTTCACTACTTAGTTTAACTTTAGTTTACCAAGTTCTTCAGATTTAAATTTAGAGTATCATGCTGATGTCTCTGTAAACCTGATTGATTACTTAATGGATATATCAATGACATTCATTACAGAGGAAGTGATGAAGACGAGAGCGCGTGCAACAGAGAACAGAAATCGAATTTTAACCACGTACAAACATTTTAGTGCGATCGCATTACAACACAATAACCAATAGTTTGTGTACCATTCTAATATGATGAATACATTTTAAGTAAAGTATATTCAGCAGTGTTCACATAATCGTACCATATTAAATATTGTTTAAAGTGCATATGAAGACGTATTTATTAAATAATATAGAATAATAAACCATTTTAGAAACATTGTCGTTGGACGTTATACTTACTTTTCACGTTTCTTTACTATATCGCTTCAATAGATTTTAGGATATTAGCTTTATTTGATTTAGTGGCTGGCTTAAGTGCGCTCCACAAGCAAGCAGCTGTGAGAATAATATACATGTGAGATTTTTAATATTAATTTTCAATTGAATATAATTGTATATTGTAAGCATAAATATTATTGCATGATATTAATTTCATCTGGGGGAAATTAAGATTTAAAATAAGAAAGAACGAAATATAACTACAATATATAAAAATATTTGCCAAATTCAAGCTATTCAAAATATTCAAATCATTGAAGTGTTCAACTCTTTTCAAATCTAATTGCATTCACGATAAATCTTTAAGTAGTCACATTCAATTTCTCTTTGAAAAATCCACGTGAAACACACGCTGAAGCTTAAGGAGTTTGAATATTCTTCTAGAATTCACTCACAAAACAATTTCAATGAATCACAGTCTGAACCCAAAAAATTCTCGTTAAATTGTTCTAAGGACTGCGGAACTAAGTAGGTATTAGAAGAGAAAACTTGAAACACAAGAACAGGAGAACGATTGCAATTTCTAGCGAGTTCGCGTTAGTACTGAGGTCAGGTTTTACGTTCAACGAACGTCCCCAACAAACGAAGAGAACGCAACATATTATTGTGTTGCAAGAATCCAGCAAAGCGACCAATATACCACCTCCAGGGACATCGATGAAGACGACGGCGACGGCGACACATGAGTAGTATTAAGAAGTAGTAGAGAATAATAATTCAATTTGCTGAAGTGCATAAGAATAGTTAAAAGGAAGCCAAACAAATGCATGCCTGCACAGAGCGGTTGAAATTATAAAGAACACGAACAACGGGGTTGGCATTTTGCACTGAATTCAAAAATATTCTTCTATAATTATGTGTACAATTTTATAAGATTTCGAAAAACCAAGTAGCATTTCATGCATTAGTTTTATTAACAAGATTTTAATGTAATATAAAAATTCCAACAACGGTGGAAATAAAGGAAACTATATAAATTCAGAGAACTTTCTTTGAAGTATATTGATATATGTTTGAACTTACAACTACGTTAAATATTGGCTATATAAAAATAATATTGGCTATTAATAGCGATTTTTCTTTTCTATCCTCAAGAAGCTTACCTATTTAGAGCTTATAAATACTATAGCTAAATATATAACTACTTTAACGTCTTTCGATGGTTTACAAGAACAAAACAAAAGAAAACAACAGCTAAGCGGTCACGCATCATCTTAAGAAGAAGAAAAATGGAAAAATTAACACTTAACGGAGAGAAAATAAATCAAGAAACTAAAATAAAAGAAAAAACCATAAACACGATTATAAGCGTGCTACAGTTTCAAATTTTATAAGTTAGGGTGTGTGCCAATTGGTTACTTTTTACTAGTGGTAAGTAATGTTGAAATAAATTTACTTTGGTGAGTAAAAATTTGCTGTGCCAATTCATGGATGAAATTTTGACAAAACAAAAATTTTGAGTTTCAAGATTGTCTGTAAAATTAAACAAAGAATTATGCATAGAATATCAAAAAAGGATTTTCCTTGTTTACTAGCTATTATCATCGAAGGTAATGAGCGAGCAGACCTCCTGGCTAGAACGGGTTCCTCACTGGGGGCCGAAGAAGCAGACTCCTCTGTCAAGACACCTATCTCCAACCAGAAAAATTCAATAGACACCATAGTGGCAAACATAGCCAACCACTCCTGGAAAACCAGGTCGGACTGCGTTATCACTCGCTCTCTATGGCCGGAGCTCAATCGGAGGAACTCTAAGACGATACTCTCAATGCCCAGAGAACAACTTAGAGTGATAGTAGGAGTGATCACAGGGCATTGCCCCATAGGGGCCATGGTGGCCAGGTGGAAGCCTGGCACCAGAGTGGATCACTGCAGATGCTGCGACGACGCGGATGAGGAGGAGACTATCCACCACCTGCTCTGCCAATGCCCAGCCCTCGCGTACCGTCGCCTCCACAGTGTGGGGGCGGAGTACATCGAGAGGCTGACAGAGTTGGCAGGGCGTCCGGTGACTAGTCTCATACAGCTCATTAAAAGCACCAGTTCAGCTTACACTCGACCACTACCCCACCTTCTCGGTGAGGCCAGGTCTGAGTAACTGACCGGAACAGCGAGGTTCCCACAGAACCACTGGAGGGCACTCACAATGGGCCTATAAGGCCTAAGTGGAAGTGGCCGCTTCGCGGCCACACGCCCTGTTAACCTAACCTAACTAGCTATTATATTAAAAGCACAACATCTTATAATAATAATAATAAAAGTTTTCCTAATTTTCTTTTCCATTTTTCAATAATTTTGAAATACTCGACGTTGAAGAGAATATTCAACGGTTGTCAAAAATTTACCTAGCCCTCAGGGCTACATAAAATTTTGACGTTTGAATTCACCTCATTCACTTCAAAATTTCAGTTTCTTATGTCAAAATTTTCCAAATCGAGGAAAAAGTAACCAATTGGCACACACCCAAAGTAACCAATTGGCACACACCCTTAAGAGTAAAATAAGGTTTTTACCATTTCATTAAATCATCAGGAAAATATGGAATACTGAATATAAATACAGTATCTATGAAATTACAATATACGAGTATGTATATTAAATATTATAAAGACAACAATTACTAAATCATATAAAATAATAAAAAAAGTCTTTCCATATTTATTATAAACAAAAAGCCTAAACGACCAGCTGAATTGAATTTAATACGACTATTTTAAAGTATCCCTATTTCTCTATTTATGTGTTTCGTTACGGTTTCTTCGAGTATAACGGTCGTCGATTCATTAATTTTTAATATATTAAAAAGGTAGAAATAAAAGATAAAAGAAGAAATACAGCGAGGCCGTTAGCTTATCGTAAAGTAAATCGATTTGCACAAATGATATCACATGATATAATTTGAGAATAAGAATCATATATATATTGTTATAATCAACAATATTTACTTAAATACAAAACCGAGGAAAACACTCAAAATAACCACATAGGAATGAATGGTTGTTCCTAACCATAGGAACACCAAAGAATATCAAACAAACACATTGAAAATACAAAACCAAGCAAAAACTAAAAAGTAAAATAATTTTGAAAGCATTTCTTCTCCTTTCGCTTTTAAGTTTTAAATTATTCAACAACAATAAGAACGACAAAGCAAAGTTGTGCGAACGATGTTTAAAATCGTTCAATTATTGACTTGCCTTGAGACTTGACTTGGTCGATGCTCTTGAAATATTCAAAGAAAAAACAACTGAAAGCAGAACAACCCACAAAAAAAAAAGAAAGAAAAACGAAAAGAACCAAAAACAAAAAGAACTTAAATAAAAACGCATTATCTGTGATAGCAAAACAAACACCAACACAATCTCAGAGATGCATGATCAAATTCGAGAAGTAATTCTTGCAACGAAAGCGAGTAATTTTGATAGAGACTGATATACATACGTATTGCCTTTTTTTACTGATAGTGAATAAAATATATTTACTTCAGTACCTGAAAGAATGATTGACAGCCAGAAAATAATATGTAGTATCTGCCTACTAATTGTTAAATTTGTAGCTTTTGTGCGTAAAAGCACGGCGCAAATAAAGACAACAATCGCAAAAGAAATTGAACTTTGTTTCAATACATTCATGTATGCCTCATGACTTACATTACATTACATTAATGAGCTACATTAAATCCTCAAGATTTCTAGGCTAGCAACGGTTTAATAGTTAAGGAGCTCGGGCATATAATTAAAGATTGTATTATAAGATATTAACGACTTTTAAATGTCCTGTAAGGAAATTGGAAGTTATTTTTTAAATGAATGTGATTTTTGTTCATGTTTTCAATAAAATATTTGAAAAATTGACTGAATGCAATTTGCAAAGATACGCAAAAGGCAAAAGCTATCGTCGAAATAAAGGACTTTTAGAAAATGTACATAAATATATAGGAAATCTTAGATTTAAAATTAGAATTATTAAAAATGTTTAGATGAAGGTTTTTAAGAACCAGCATTTTTAAATCGGTGCTGTCAAAATCAAAACAAAACATCATGTGATGAAAAAGCAATCACGCGAAACAACGAACAAACGCAGACAACAGAGTAAACGCAAGTCAACAAATACAAAGAATTGAGATTTACATATGAGCTTATATATGTACTTAAGTACGAGTTTTACATATAAACGAGCTCTATATACATAAACATACTATGTCCCAGCGAGAAGCACTGGAAGTTTACACGTGCTGTCTTACTAAAGGGAAGTTTTTTTAAAGTCCAGCAAGTTAATAAATTTTATACGGAAACAATATGAAGAATGAATGCATGTAACACGAAGAGAAGCTAAGAATGCGTCCGGAAGTGCAAACGGCAGAGTGAAATACGGTTCATTTACACAGAATGGAACCGTCAAGACATGGAAGAAATGCATAAAATCAAACAATTAGCGAACTAAAATGAAAAGAAACAGGTTTTTATAAGCCGTTCAAGTATATAAATTAAAACATACCTACAGAATTGAGACTAAAAAACTGCTGCTCACCTTAGTGAATGCAATTTAATGCCAGAAAAAAAAAGACGAAATGCGTCACAAGACACTTTCGATCGTAGGCAGTGTCGAATGTGGTCAGCAAAATAATTAGTATGATTTGATTAACTCGGATACTGGAATTTTTTCTTTTTGGCTGGCGCTAAACTCATCCACGCAACACGGTTTTATTTAATTTAATTTATAACTTCCTGTGTATGTTTTTATTCTGCACTTGACTTTCTTTTAATTCGATTTTTCCTTCCTCTCAAATTGATGACACAGCAATTCCAGTCAACTTGCTGCCTATTCTGAAAAATTGCTAGTTTCTGCGAAAATTTCCAAGTTCGTAAAAGCTTTATAGTCCTTTGCTTGTAAACACAATATCCTTGTTTTTCGGTCTAAATAATATTGATGGATTATTATCATCAGCTCAATCCACCGTCCATTTGTTGAAGAGAAGGACAGCAACGAAATTTTCACGTCTGTTTATTATGTACTTTATTTCGCAAAACTGTGTACTATTCGTTTACCTACAATTTATTGTTGAATACTTTAATTTTGAAAATTGTAATTTAATAATAAAGATTCTTAATATTTATAGTAGCATAGAATTTATTAATTCCGAAATTTTTCTATTCATTGCCCACTGACATTTACAGAAAATAAAACCAAAAATTTATCAGAACGACCAACTCTCGCGGGAACGAAACCAACGTACAAACCGAATGACACGGAATAAATAAAACTTATGACATAAAACTCAAATCAACAATAGAAAAGTCTCAGTCGTCTATTTGAAGGCCGTGCGTTAGAGCGAGTACACACTATACCAATCACTATATTGTATTCCATCAAATGTTTGTCAGTAATAGGAACAGGCGAAATTGAAACACGGTAATCAGGGCCGTTTCCGTAACTTCTCTCGAAGGTTTTTCTCGCTTGACGTTCGAAGTTGACTTCATAGTGACGTCATCTGCTAACCTATTTTTTCTCACTCACGTCAGTTGCATTCGAGTATTTCTTGAATGGAGTTACTGAAACGAGCTACAGATATAAGCGTTAAACACAATCGGAGCAATAGCAACAACTCACGACAACAAGAAATTCCATGGCGTTAATTATAATGGCTGAGCCAACGTTTATAGAAAGAAGGTTACGCCACGCGCAGGTCCGTTATTTTTTTTCGTTTGACAGGGACGTCAAATGACGTCAATAAGTATTTGTATTGAAATTTTGTTTCGAGGCGCCTGCACACGGGTTATAACAATAATTTTTTATGTAAAATTTTGGTGATTGAATAATACCAATAATGTAGTGCTCTGTGAATTTTTGCAATAATGTTAGTGGTAAGGGTTTTCAAATTTCAATCAGTTGTTCGCTTATCAAAAATTTGTCGGAGTTTTGGCAGCGAAAAAAAGAATTCAAAACCAAACATGCAGGCATCTGTGAAGATAATTTTAATGTAAATTGCTTTGAAAATGAGTTGCAAATTAATATGGGTACGTAAATTTATTATTTTTTTTACCTTTCAATTTATATAACGTGCATAAAATTAGGTTATGCTAAACATAAAGTACTAAAGCTTAATCGTAAAGGCTTCAGTTTTTGTTGGTTAATTATACAATTTACATTTTTGCATAAAGTAATTATTACAGTAATTATACATTTTTACACAAATGAAAGGTCTTTCAAATGCCTTTCCAACGACACGAAGAACATGTAAGTATTTTGTATAGTTGATGAGATAAACTCTCGTAATTTCCAAATTTCAAAGGGATGTAACTCTGAAAACATACGAGAACGACAAGAAATGTTGCTCTTGTTGGAGTTACCGCATAAAACCACAACAACAAAAAAGCAACAACAAAATTGGAGCGTTCGAGTAACATTAAACCTGTTCCACCTTTTCTTCATACGACTTTTCAAGTTTGGCATTTGTACCGTGTGTTGTGACCCTAGTGATTTTAGAAATACTTATTGACGTAGATGCGCAGAACGAGACCACTTTTCTTTGTTTACTGGCGTAACCTTTTATTCTATAAACCTTGGGCTGAGCAACGTTGTTTAGCAACAAAACTCTGTTGCTGTCTGCAAACTCCAAACAGAACAGAGTTGTTGTGTGGTGTAATAAAAATGTATGCATGCTTTGAAGTGAAAAAGCTGCACTTGTATCGAAAAAAGAAGGATTGCGTGAAAATAATTGCACAAAGCAACTATAAGTATATATAAATACTATAGCAAATGTTTGACAGTTTGCTGTGCGGTGTTTTTGCAATGTAAAGGCAGGCATCCACCAAAAATTCAGCACGCGAACTCTCTGCGTTCTTTTGTGTCCACCAAAAAGCAACACAAAAGCTGCTCGCGAACTGATCGTGCGCAGCTCGCTCGCTGAACGCGAACAGCTTTCCGAAAAGTTTGTGCGTCGTATCCACCAAATTTCGGTGGATACAAACAAATTCTTCCAACTTCTGTTCGCATTCTGTTTGTGATCTGCGTTTTTGCATTCCAGCTACTATTGTCGCTGAGCTACATTCTATCTGTTACTTTTTCATGGTTCTATCTCCAACAGGCTGACTCACAATCAACCTTTTTGATTTAACTATATAATTTTTATTTAGGTATTCAATAAATCAATACTTATATTAAATTATAGTATTTTTCCAAGAGCGGCAAAAACGCTCTTCCAACGGCAAAAAGTAATAGATTCAGTTGGCGGTGATACAAAACTTACATTAGCAGCTTCTTTGTCGTTATATGAGGACGATTTATTAAATATAATTCCGGAAATTTTGGAATTCGAATTGCGATAAAAACTAAACGGTTTTGCACAGTTCTAATTAAAAAAGTTGGGTTTTTAACACAGGTTTAATACTAATAAGTAATAGTAGTAGTAGATACCAAACAACATAATGGGCGATATAGTGTGGCCAAAAACGCACATTTCATGAATTTCAAATACGAGAGAAATTAATACGAAAAATTGGAAAGCATTGTTATGGCCCATGTCAGACGAAGCCTCTCAAAATAAGCTAAAATTGCTCGTTGTCACACTACAAAAAATTATGAGCGTCGTCAAATTTGTGCACGTGTCGGCAGTAGCATTAGCGTTAGTAACAATCCATTTGTATATTTAAGTGTACCATAAATAGTGTGCATGTGTAATTCTCGCAATTTGTATATTGTATTTTCCATTGCTTCTTTTAATGATCTTCAATGTTGTTCACTTTGTCGTCAGCTTCCTTTCTTACAGGAATAAGTTGTTTGTTATTTATAATTCCAAAAATGTTTATTCCTTCTTACTATATCTGCCAGGTATTGCCTTGTGTATTGATATTTTGGCCTCATCTTTCCTAAAAAAGTAATAGAATAACATAACACCCACAATGATAGCTGCGTTTTTTTAATGAACTGTATAGATCTTCGCCATACAACTGACACTTACTCAGGTTTTACCCAGGTCTCTATCTGGGTTATAGGGAAATTTTAAGATTTGCCTCTATTTTGAATATAGCCAACTTCACAAATTTTGAAAAACGTCAAAAAATAAAATTGAAAAATTATTTTGTTTGAAGACCTGTATAGTTCATTAAAAAAACGCGATTCAGATTACTCTACGTATGAAAGATTATACAATGAAGTTGGGCGCGATGTCGATTTTGGCGAAATTTCCCTCGTCGTTCTTTTAATGAACTGGATCTTCAGTTCAGGATACAAGATACATTTTTAGCTGTCAAATTTACATGGGCTCTTATGGAGATCGAGAAAAAAGTTTGATTTCCAGTTGTTTGCTCTGGTTTGCTTTCCATTTGTATCTTGTCTTCGGGCTAATTTCTAATTTTGACAGCAACAGAATCATTGTTGTTCTTCTTCGGTGTGTTTGTTTACATTGTGTCATGTAAAATTTGACAAATAGCATGATGGACGTGTCACACTAGGCATCTTAATGCCAATTTATTTAAGTTCATATTTAAAGAAATTTTTATTATTATTATTACAAGCAATTTATTTCTGAAATAGAAAATATACGGCATTCCTATTTAAAAAAAATTACTCAAAATATTTATCAATTGCTAAAAGAAATGGAAAATCCTCTAAAAAAGGATGCTGGAGAAAATGTAGCAGTTGAAGGTTTTCTAAGACGGCCTCAAGTGGCCTAGTGTTACCCCACCATTAAGAATTTGACATATGAAATTTTTGTTGCTGAGCAACAGTTGCCCAGCCATTATAATTAACGCCATGGAATTTCTTGTTGCTCCGATTGTGTTCAACGCTTAAAAGCTGAGAGCGTACGGTTGACAACTTCGTACAGAAAGTAATAACAATTTTACAGTTTTGCCGAACAATTACTAAGTTTCCATGTAGAGTTAACCCGGTTTCTCCTATCTTTCAAGTTATTTTGAAGTTAGAATAAGCAAAAATGACGAATTATAGTATGTTTATTGCTATTATAAGGAGGCATATTTTTGTTATTTATTATTTTTGTATTTATGCCTCCTTTTAATAGCAATATTGGCTTAAATTACTGTCCCGAAAAGGCCCATGGAATTGTTGTTTTTGTTGTTGTTGTTGTTGTTTGTGATGGAGACACCAAAAACAACAAAAACATCCGTCGCTCTCCCCTACTTTCAAAGTTATAGCCCTTTGAAATTTGAAATTAGTATCCCTATATCTTCTAAACTATAGAAGATATACGGTACAGATATATACCGCTAGAAACGTAATTTAAATACCTTTCATTTATGTGAAATAACATTTTACCGAAAAATGCATATTTTTGGAGACATAAACGTAAACATAATTTTAATAATTTTAGTACACTTTCCGCCCCATTAATAAAGTAAAGCATATAACTTACCCATTAAATTTAGGGAAATATAAAGTAGAGGTCATTAGCTTTCCACAGCTTTTTGTTTCGTCGTAATCGGTGCAGCATTTTAGGAGAAAACTAAGAAAATGAAAAATTGTTATGAAAAATCGCGCGATTTTTCATAACAATTTTTCACTGGCGGCGCTAAACTACAAAATGAAAAATTGTTATGAAAAATCGCGCGATTTTTGTGGGTTAATGACATGTTGTACTTTATTCATGGGGCGGAAATAGTACAAATATTAAAATCTCGTTTTCTCCAAAAATATGCATTTTTCGGTAAAATCTTACTTTACATAAATGAAAGGTATTTAACTTACGTTTCTAACGGTATATATCTATACCGGATATCTTCTATAGTTTAGAAGATATAGGGATACTAATTTCAAATTTCAAAGGGCTATAACTTTGAAAGTAGGGGAGAGCGACGGATGTTTTTGTTGTTTTTGGTGTCTCCATCACAAAAAACAACAACAACAAAAACAACAATTCGATGGGCCTTTTCGGGAAGACAGTAATCTGTTCCGCAATATTTTTAAATTGTGCAGTAAAAATTTCCATGCTTTGATTTATTCTGTTTTTCTGAGCAAAGCACACACTTTATATCTATTTATTGATGCAGTGTATGGAAACACATTTGGGTTACTGATACCACTTTGTAACTCAACGAAAACTCTAATTCAGTGTTAACTCTACATGGAAAATTAGTGAATTGTTCGTAATGTAATATCCGTAATACTGAATGGTTTATGGTTTTATGAACCAATATCCGCAATACTAAACGAATGGTTTTTTTATGAAATAACGAGCAACGAGCATATTTTGGAGCAGCATACAGCATGCAACATTTGTCGCTGGCAGCATCGTGACGCGTGAAGATTAGGGTAGCAGCTAATTTAGCAGGTCGAAGCACTGTCAACAAACAGCAGCGATGTAAAGCAGAAAACCGAAGATAAAAACGAAGTGCTTTTCAGCGTACGTACTCTTTGCGTGTTGTTGTTGGCTTTCAGCTCGTCGTCCTACACTGAATTTTGCATTTCGATGTTTAGGTTTTTTGTGGTTAATTAGGATTATTAATTTGTGGTTAGGAATGCTTCCAATTTTGAAAAAATATTATATATGTATGTACTATTAATTTGGTAATAGAATGTAATAAACAAATCTACAATAAAATAAAATAGCTATGCAAGTTTTAATTAAGCAACTTGAATTAAAGTTCAAGTTTTAAAAGAGCACGTATTCCTTTAACATAACAATGAAATATCATTGCGTAATGAAGAGTATAAATGATTCATATAATAATCATAAATGATTATGAGTAAGAAGATTTGATCAATGAAGCAAATAATGCCAAAGTAGGTTTTCCGCTTTACTGCGCTGCTGTTTGCTGACAGCGCTTCGACCTGCTAAATTAGCTGCTGCCCTAATCTTCGCGCGTCACGATGCTGCCAGCGACAAATGTTGCATGCTGTATGCTGCTCCAAAATATGCTCGTTGCTCGTTATTTCATAAAAAAACCATTCGTTTAGTATTTCGGATATGACACTACCAACATTGTTCGGCAAAACTGTAAAATTGTTATTGTATTCTGTACAAAGCTGTCAACCGTACGCTCTCAGCTTTCAGAGTTAAGTTCATCCAGAGAGGATGATCTCCTGCGAAGCAAAACCAAATGATTGCTGTCGACAAGGACAAACTTCTCTGAACAGCATGAAACGTCAGCATGTTGTATTTGTTGTTGTTGCCTGTTGTACGAATCTGATAAAAGAGCCCTCTATTTTAATATTTTTCTAGTTCTTATAAAAGAAAAGAAAACTTAGGTTTCCTAAAAGGATGCTGTGTTCAACAACAGCTTAAAAACTTAATTATATTTGATTAACATGTAAATAAAATTTAACAACGTTTAACGGGGAATGAAATTAACCTCATTTAGAGATCTTATTAGAATACCAAAATCAAGCACAACTTTAACTTTAATAACTATTTTACTTTAATATAGAATATATTATATATCAGAATCTGTTAGAAAATTAAAAATAAATGGCATGTTTTTCATCAAATTTGATTAAGCACGAAAACCCTAAACATCAAAATGCAAAATTCAGTGTAGGACGACGATCTGAAAGCCAACAACAACACGCAGAGAATACAAACGAAGCTTTGTACGCTGAAAAGCACTTCGTTTTTATCTTCGGTTTTCTGCTTTACAATGCTGCTGCTTGTTGACAACGCTTCGACCTGCTAAATTAGCTGCTGCCCTAATCTACGGACATGAAATGACGTTTGTTGCTGGCCGCCCTTTATGAATGACAGAAGAAGCTTGACTATAATGTTGAGAGTTTAGCTTGTTGTTGTTGTTGTTCGCATATATTGATATATATAAGAAGAGTTACCCAAAGCATTGAGTTAAGAGCCCATAGAGACTATAATAAAATATTTGTATAAAAACAAAATGTCAAACACGAATTGCCTCGCTGCCCGCTGAATTTTTTTTTTGTTTTTTTATAAGTAATAACAAGCAAAGTGCATCCTTCTGTCTGTCCATCATGTTGGATTTTATAAGGAACTAGCTTGCCCGTTGCCCGACTTTGCTGGGCGGCCTTCTGTTTACCGCATTCCTTTACAGTAAAGTTTACACATTTCCAATCTTCTCTCTTTTAAGTACTTTAGCATAGAAAATTCCTAAAATATGTAAAGCTTTATTTTGTTTAGTAAAAATTTTTTAAGTAAACAAATTATTACCGTAAAAATTACGCTTCCTAGCCCAAGTAATTCTACAATTGTTGTAATTTTTGCCTTCTTGAACCGTTTATGGGAGTAATTTTCCGAAATGACAAACAAACAACAATTAATTTTTATACAGTGAAAGCTCCCGTGGGCGGACACCGATCGTCAGAGCAAGTTTGTCCGTTAGCGAGAGGTGTCCGCCTACGGGATAGTTGAACTGGAACTGAAGAACGCCAAGGAACTGAAGAAACTGTCCGCTTATTAGAGGTGTCCGACTGCGGGAGGTGTCCGCAAGTAGAGGTTTCACTGTATATAAGATTTAGCATTTTTCCGTTATTGAAAAGAAATCTGCTGGAATAATTTACTGCTTAGCAGTTTATATTTCCAGTATTTTATATTTTCTTTTCTTAGGGCTCTAATTCAGGCCCTTCTCAGGTTGTAATCTTTTTAGCTAATTTTGCTACCTAAATCTTAGAATCTTGACACGAATGGGAACATTCTCATAAAACAGCTCTCTCTTTTAAAATTTCTCTAGTTCTTATAAAAGAAAAGGAAGTTAAATTAATTAAAGTTGATTAACAGGTACACTAGCTAGGAAAAGTCTCCGCTCATGAGTTCTTCGTTGCTACGGGTGTCATTCGTAAAGCGAGGCCAGCGACAAACGTCATTTCATGTTCGAAGATTAGGGTAGCAGCTAATTTAGCAGGCCGTAGCGCTGTCAATAAACAGCAGCATTGTAAAGCAGAAAGCCTACTTTGGTATAAATCGCATCATCGATCAACTCTTCTTACGCATAATCATTTATGATTATCATGATTATCATTTATGATTATTATATGAATCATTTATACTCTTCTCTATAGAGCTGCATAAGCTCGCCCGCCCTCATATAATAATAATACTCTTCATTAGGGAATGATATTTCCTTGTTATGTGCTTATTTGCTTGTTACGTGCTCTTTTAAATCTTGAACTTTAGAAAACGATGTAAAACGAAACCGTTTGCAACAAACTTTATTAAATCAAACTAATATGTAAATTAAATTTAATATTACTAAACAAAACAAAATTAAATCATTTAGAGTTCTTATTAAAATACGATAATAAAGCTTAATTAAAACTTGAATAGCTATTTTATTTTATTGTAGATTTGTTTATTACAATCTTTATCAAAATTAAAAGTACATACATGGAATATATTTTTTGAAAATTGCAAGCATTCAAAAAAGTTTGATTAACCACAAAATCCTAAACATAATGATGCTAAATTCAGTGTAAGACAAGCTGAAAGCCAACAACTACAGGCAACGTTTTTCTGCGGCCTGTTAAATTAGCTGTTGCCCTAATTTTCGCGCGTCACGATGTTGCCAGCGACAAATGTTCACAAAGTATGCTAGTTGATATACAAAGATCAAAATTATGAAAATATTTTATATTATGTCGGTGGTATAACGAAATACAATTTGAAACAAATCAACTTTAGTCCATTAACCCCGATTTCATTAGTAACCTAATTGAAACGATACATTTTTTAATGTATTTTTTTAATAATTAAGGACATACGGAGGAAGATATCTACTTGCCGGCTTTAAGTAATGTAATCGGATGGCCAAGATACTGTTCCATAATAGAATGCACAAGCAATTAGAAGAGCCGTCCAATATATTCATTTCCAATTTGCCCACAGCAAATAGCCTTTGGATTGATGCGCTCGGTATGCATCTCGAGAGCCCTAATCCATCGAAAGTTCTCCAAATCTACGGGGCCATTTCGACTCAGCTAGAAAGCTCGCAAAGAATACAATCCCCTTTTTTGTAGATAACAATTCATCCGAGAATAATAACAGTAGTAATAGTAGAGAGTTAGAAGCTCTCAAATCGGAAATGGTTCGATACGTATGATGCCAAAAATAACTGATATGCACATATTCCCTAAACTGTTTGAAAATATGAGAGTGAGGCTTGCAGCACAGACTCTGAGTAACTTTTTGGCTTCCGTAGAGTAAAACGCAACACCCAAAAATTCCAAAAATTGAAGACGCATTAAAAATTTGTGCATTAATGGTTTGAGATTTACTGTGACTTCAATGCTTTATCTACTTGATGGACTTTCAAGGATCCAAAAATAGAATTCGTAATGCGATTAATGGACGATTAAACCTAGACGCTCTTGGAAATTTCTTTTCTGTAGTGAGATCGAATTTAGGAAATAACACTAATCCTTCTCTCTGCAAGAATTCTTTCGATGGAACTAATATCACATCGTTATCATATTAAAAACAAAAATTGCGATAATGTCGCCGATCTAGCCAGAAAATCCAATGCCAGACCTGTGAGCAGGATTTGCTCAAGTTGGGAACGTACATATGCCGTAGCTCCTAATACAGAAGCATTTCTATTTGCAACAATAAAAACTACAGTGAAACGCAACTTTATTTGCAAAACCTACTGCCTACAGCAGTTTGCCATTTGTAAAGCTCTTTTTTAAAAAAGATGCCACGAGCCGAATTGGAAACAAAAATTATGCAAGAGTGCCTTAAACAGACGGAGGTTTCTTTCCCGGGATGGTTTAATCCAAATGAGAATCGTTTTCACCACAGGAAACAAATTTTAGAGTATTTAATTTCCATTCTAATTCGAAAAAACTTAAGATGCCTATATAAAAAATTATTAACCAGATAATTTCCGACAACAAACGGACAAAAACTCTATGGGCTCTCAACTCAATACTTTGGTCAACTCTTCTTAGGCCCACTCGATATATGCGAACAACAACAACACGCTAAGAACTCACAAAACTATAGACCAAAGCTTCTTCCGTCATTCGTAAAGCGCGGCCAGCAACAAACGTCATTTCATGTTCGAAGATTAGGGTAGCAGCTAATTTAGCAGGTCGAAGCACTGTCAACAAACAGCAGCGCAGTAAAACAGAAAACCGAAGATAAAAAAAAAACGAAGTTTGCAAAATGCAAAATTCAGTGTAGGACGACGAGCTGAAAGCCAACAACAACACGCAAAGAGTACGAACGATTCTTTGTACGCTCAAAAGCACTTCGTTTTTTTTATCTTCGGTTTTCTGTTTTACAGCGCTGCTATTTGTTGACAGTGCTTCGACCTGCTAAATTAGCTGCTACCCTAATCTTCGTACATGAAATGGCGTTTGTTGCTGGCCGCGTTTTATGAATGACATCAGACACCAGAATTTTTCTACGAAAAACCTCCGGACAGTTACGAATGAATCTAAAAAAAAAATTTCCAAATTTGTCCAGCCGGTTTTTACCAATTTTTCATATTACTAAGCATTGCTGAGTACAAGGGAATCTCTTCACATTATCAAGGACATGAAAATACGAAATACCTTCTTTCGATAGGCTCCCTCCCCCCACTATCCCTCCCTAAAGCAATGAGAGATTGAATCGTGGGCGGTCTCTATCGCCTCTTTTGCCCTTAACAAACCTTCCACATACACAAAAATAACATATCTAATTTTATTTTACAAATGGCTATATATAACGAAATGCAAAATTTGAGATTACAATAATCCCCTTTTGGCGGGACAGTCCCGATTTTTAGCAATTTGCCCAGCATCCCACGGCGTTTTAAAAAAGTCCCGATTTTCGGAAAATATGCACGACAAGCTATGGAACGGTGGAAGAACGGGAAGAGAATATACGGTTTTCCACGGCCATGTGGACCATTTGTATACCCTACACACGAAGTAATGAGGGTATATTCACTTTGTGCTTCCGTTTGTAACGCATTAAAAAAGGCGTGGCAGGTATACAAAAGTGTATATATTCTTGATCAGCGTCACCTCCCAAGTCAATTTAGCCCTGTACGTCCGTCTGTCTGTCTGTGGAAATGACAATTACAAGAGAACGAATAGAAATAACTTTATCAAATTTGGCACAAATATTGTCTATCATTAGAAACTCATTGGTATTGAAAATGGCCAAAATCGGATCGATGCCACGCCTACTTTTTATAGTGAATATAAATTCATCCATGCTTATAGCTCAATTTCTTAGCTTGTAGAGCGAATTTGAGGTTGAAATTTTGGTCCGCCCCCTAATTACATGAAACTCGATTACAGGAGAACGAATAGATTTATTTTCATGAAATTTGGGATGAATATTCTGACATCACAGGCTATTTGGGATTGAAATGAAAAAAAAATTAGAGCATTGCCACGCCTAATTTTTAAGTAAACGTGTGTAGGGTATATGAACGTCGGCCAGGCCTAAGTTAACACTTTTTCTGGTTATATTTGAAGCTGATTGTTTTTTAATATTTTCAAGTATTATATATAGCCGGAGCCACACGTAGAATCACGATGCACGCATCAAAAAGGCTCTTAAATTACTCACGGCACTGGCGTAGCGTGAATTTCTGCCACCCGGGCCGGTTAGAAATATTCCGCATATACAACTAGCCACTTCGGCCGACCCCGATAGCTCTGCTGTCCGGGGCAATGGCCCCCCTTACCACCCACACCACGCCACTGACTCACGGCCACACGACAAAAAATTATGCTCGACTCAACTTCGTGGACGTGGAAGGGGTTGAGGGTGTGTTTGTAAACACATCATTATCGAAACCGGTTTCACTTCCTGAAATCAGCTTATTAGCGCATCGTAATGCCACATTTGGCCACAGTCTTTATTCATATGTAGAGGCCTCAGCTAACACCAACAAAATACATTGAGATTTTAGTGGGTGTTGGATTTGTTTATTGCTTTGGACTTTTCTGGATTGAGTGCGATTTTTATATAGTAATTTATAATATAATTTTAAACTTAATTTGTGTTAATTTTTTATATTTGTAAATTGTACTTATTTGGAAATGTAAAAAAATCTATTACTCAAAATATTATTTTTGCCTTTTATGAAAATTTTTGCTTTTCGGGCGAAACTCATTTTGCCCATATAGGTTTTGCCCCAAACATACCAGGGAATCATGATTTGCAGCAACTTGTTCTTTTTCCCTTTCGCACATTTGCTTATCCCGGATCAGACTACAAAATGTATTTGCTTCATTCATAAATGAATCCATGTTTTGTTGTTCCGAATCTTGCGATTGGCAATCTCCCTTACTCCGGTACCAAGAATAACAAAATGTGAAAGGAGCAAGTGGTGCCTTAAACCATAGAGAAAGAATAACTTTATTCTTTCTTTCTCTATGCTTAAACACAATAAGGAACGCAAGATGCAGATTCAAGTTAGGACCGCAAGAAATGGTTCGGATTTAAACCAAATGGCAAAGAAGCATTTTCGGGAAGCAGAAGTATGAAATGTCAAAAATTTCACAGTAGAGAACAATATATTCATTCCAACCAAAAATCTCGAAGTTCATTCGGAGTTTATTTATTTTAATCTGTATTGAAATATATTTAAAATACATTTAAATAATATATTATACAGAATAATAATAAAAAAAGCAACAGAAAAATACTCACATAATTTTACAGTCCCTAACTTGAATCTGCGTCTCGCGCCTCTGATTGTGTTTAAGGCATGAGACCCGAAGATTGCACCCATAGCATAACGTACGATAAGCATACCATTCGTTGTTAAGAATTAAGGCCCTTTGTCTCAACCTCGTGTAATTTGCTTCTCATGGCCATTGTTTTGTTCTTGTATAAACATAAATCTATTTCGTTAATTGTCCCTAAATGATTATGCCTAAGAAAAGTTGATCGTTGAAGCGATGTATGCCAAAGTAGGTTTTGCACTTTACTGCGCTGCTGTTTGTTGACAGCGCTTCGACCTGCTAAATTAGCTGCTACCCTAATCTTCTCACATGAAATGACGTTTGTCGCTGGCCTCGCTTTACGAATGACACCCGTAGCAACGAAGAACTCATGAGCGGAGACTTTTCCTAGCTAGTGTACCTGTTAATCAACTTTAATTAATTTAACTTCCTTTTCTTTTATAAGAACTAGAGAAATTTTAAAAGAGAGGGCTGTTTTATGAGAATGTTCCCATTCGTGTCAAGATTCTAAGATTTAGGTAGCAAAGTTAGCTAAAAAGATTACAACCTGAGAAGGGCCTGAATTAGAGCCCTAAGAAAAGAAAATATAAAATACTGGAAATATAAACTGCTAAGCAGTGAATTATTCCAGCAGATTTCTTTTCAATAACGGAAAAATGCTAAATCTTATATATAAAAATGAATTGTTGTTTGTTTGTCATTTCGGAAAATTACTCCCATAAACGGTTCAAGAAGGCAAAAATTACAACAATTGTAGAATTACTTGGGCTAGGAAGCGTAATTTTTACGGTAATAATTTGTTTACTTAAAAAATTTTTACTAAACAAAATAAAGCTTTACATATTTTAGGAATTTTCTATGCTAAAGTACTTAAAAGAGAGAAGATTGGAAATGTGTAAAGGAATGCGGTAAACAGAAGGCCGCCCAGCAAAGTCAGGCAACGGGCAAGCTAGTTCCTTATAAAATCCAACATGATGGACAGACAGAAGGATGCACTTTGCTTGTTATTACTTATAAAAAAACAAAAAAAAAATTCAGCGGGCAGCGAGGCAATTCGTCTTTGACATTTTGTTTTTATACAAATATTTTATTATAGTCTCTATGGGCTCTTAACTCAATGCTTTGGGTAACTCTTCTTATATATGTATATCAATATATGCGAACAACAACAACAACAAGCTAAACTCTCAACATTATAGTCAAGCTTCTTCTGTCATTCATAAAGGGCGGCCAGCAACAAACGTCATTTCATGTCCGTAGATTAGGGCAGCAGCTAATTTAGCAGGTCGAAGCGTTGTCAACAAGCAGCAGCATTGTAAAGCAGAAAACCGAAGATAAAAACAAAGTGCTTTTCAGCGTACAAAGCTTCGTTTGTATTCTCTGCGTGTTGTTGTTGGCTTTCAGATCGTCGTCCTACACTGAATTTTGCATTTTGATGTTTAGGGTTTTCGTGCTTAATCAAATTTGATGAAAAACATGCCATTTATTTTTAATTTTCTAACAGATTCTGATATATAATATATTCTATATTAAAGTAAAATAGTTATTAAAGTTAAAGTTGTGCTTGATTTTGGTATTCTAATAAGATCTCTAAATGAGGTTAATTTCATTCCCCGTTAAACGTTGTTAAATTTTATTTACATGTTAATCAAATATAATTAAGTTTTTAAGCTGTTGTTGAACACAGCATCCTTTTAGGAAACCTAAGTTTTCTTTTCTTTTATAAGAACTAGAAAAATATTAAAATAGAGGGCTCTTTTATCAGATTCGTACAACAGGCAACAACAACAAATACAACATGCTGACGTTTCATGCTGTTCAGAGAAGTTTGTCCTTGTCGACAGCAATCATTTGGTTTTGCTTCGCAGGAGATCATCCTCTCTGGATGAACTTAACTCTGAAAGCTGAGAGCGTACGGTTGACAGCTTTGTACAGAATACAATAACAATTTTACAGTTTTGCCGAACAATGTTGGTAGTGTCATATCCGAAATACTAAACGAATGGTTTTTTTATGAAATAACGAGCAACGAGCATATTTTGGAGCAGCATACAGCATGCAACATTTGTCGCTGGCAGAATCGTGACGCGCGAAGATTAGGGCAGCAGCTAATTTAGCAGGTCGAAGCGCTGTCAACAAACAGCAGCGCAGTAAAGCGGAAAACCTACTTTGGCATTATTTGCTTCATTGATCAAATCTTCTTACTCATAATCATTTATGATTATTATATGAATCATTTATACTCTTCATTACGCAATGATATTTCATTGTTATGTTAAAGGAATACGTGCTCCTTTAAAACTTGAACTTTAGAAAACGATGTAAAACGAAACGTTTGCAACAAGATTACGAATTTCATTAAATTAAACTAAAATGTACATTAAATTTAATATTACTAAACAAAACCAAATTAAATCATTTAGAGTTCTTATTAAAATACGATAATAAAGCGTAATTAAAACTTGCATAGGTATTTTATTTTATTGTAGATTTATTTATTACATTCTATTACAACATCAATACTACATACATGGCATATATAATATTTTTTCAAAATTGGAAGCATTCCTAACAACAAATTAATAATCCTAATTAACCACAAAAAAACTAAACATGAAAATGCAAAATTCAGTGTAGGACGACGAGCTGAAAGCCAACAACAACAACACTCAAAGAATACAAACGAAGCTGTGTACGCTGAAAAGCACTTCGTTTTTAACTTCGGTTTTCTGCTTTACTGCGCTGCTGTTGTTGACAGCGCTTCGACCTGCTAAATTAGCTGCTGCCCTAATCTTCACGCGTCACAATGCTGCCAGCGATTGTGACGTGCAACAAATGTTGCATGCAACTCTTTATGAAGATGTGGGCACAAACTGCTTAACTTGTGTTGGGACGGAATTGAGTTATTACCACAAAGTCCTCTTTTAGAACTTCTTCCTTTCATTTTGTATTCCCGGAAAGAGTCATTGATGGGGATGAATGACATTTGTTGGTTTAAAAAAAAGAACTGAGTAGAGAAAAAGAAAGAAAGACCCGTAACTGAAACCTCTTAAAAATATCCGATTTGACAACTTAGTGCATTTTTATATTAGCTGCAATTTAATGCGTTTGATTTCTCCTAAATAACGCTTGTCGCTCAATCGCCGCGACATTCGGCCGCTGTTGTTGTTGCTGCTTGCATTCGGCATCTTCTCCGAACACCATTTTTACTTTGAACCAAAGATTTTCAACTTTATTTAGTTTATTCCTTTTCTTTCTTAAATCA
Source organism: Myopa testacea (assembly GCA_949629155.1). Lineage (NCBI taxonomy): Eukaryota > Metazoa > Arthropoda > Insecta > Diptera > Conopidae > Myopa > Myopa testacea. The sequence continues at coordinate 20,674,858 of OX451348.1, read as the reverse complement.
TAAGAGCCCCATAAGGCTTGGTGTTAATTCACGCTTGAATCAACAATGCTATGTTAAACGGGGAGGGGGACTTTTGAAGCTTCGTGACCCCCCGGCGGCAGGTCGAGAGCCATCATCCAACGACAACGTAATCTGCATACGTGCACGTCGTTGGTGTAGAGCTGCATTTCTTATGTTCCCCACATGCTTAAGCGTACATATGTTGAATATTTAAAAACTTGAAAGGAATCTTGGAAAAAATGAAGATCTCTTGAAAAAAAAGCAAAACATCAAAGAGTTCATGTTCATTCGTACTTGTGAAATCTTCCACATTATCATATTAAGAGATAAACATACGATATATACACCTATGATGTATACACACAATCTTATCTACTCTTCATATCCTTATAGTATATAAATGAAGTAAGCAAGACTTAAAGTTAGAAGCCTGAATTAAACTCAGTATTCAGGGAACATGTTTTCATCAAGATCATGCGTCGAAAATCCCAAAGCTTCTGTTTCAGAGCCAATCTTGAAGCGGTTTCGTCAATTTAACCACTTTTTCTGCAGCGGTTTCGGTTTGACTTGTTTTCCGCTCTCCTGAGACACTTTTTGGGGGGCAAGAAAGAGTGGAGGGGGCCCTCTTTCAGCCGCACCCTCGTCTACTGCAACGCTTTGAGTTCAACTACAGATGCTTCTTGCTTCTAACTCGATTGTGCCACAGGCCGGATTTTCATTCTGTCTAAATTAGGAAAATATTATGAAGGAACAACAACAACAACAACAACAACAACAAAGTAAGTTTCAAGTGTTACATACTGCAAGGAGTGTTAGTGAAGCAGCAGCAGCAGCAGAATCAGTATAGATTCTAAAGCTTCTGATTACACAGAGCAAAAATCCATCATTCGTTTATACTGGAGTTTGGATATTTTTGAGTTGATAGGGTTTTTGAGCTCGAAAACGGGACTCTAAGGATTTTTGAGTGCACGTATTACGGGAGGGCAAAAAAATAACAAACTTTGCAAGGTTACAAAAGGCAAACCGAACCGAGGAAATGCTCGGTGGAGTCCCAGACACTACTAAATGACATGACATTAAATCATTTTAAAACTGTTTGATCTACAAATTATTCTATAAACTCGCATCTAATAATAAAAACAGAATTTTTTCACCGTGTTACTCGTATCATTCATCGCCATCATTTAGAAGTGGTACGTACAAGTGTACTACAAGTAGTATATACATATATACTGATGTGTGTGTTTCTGGGGAAAAGCAAGGTTCACGTGTCAGCAGGAGTCTTCAACACATCTGCTTAAGGTGAGAGCAGCTTGCGACTTACTTAAAGTAACCGAATTGAAAGCTGCTCGAAATTCTGTTGTATACACAGCGTTATTTTCCTGTACAAGCAGCCACTTCTTCGTCCCCGCAATCTTGAGCAGCGCCACAAACCACGTGCACATGAAGCAGTTATAATAATACAAACATATTTACTAGTACATACACACCTAGTATATTATAATATGTGCAAATATACAACGCTTTATTATGCATAAAATACATGAACTGTAATAAATATTGTGGGTTCTTTCTTATAATTTCTTTTGGGATAATTTTTTGTGATTTATTTTATTGTGAATCTCAAAATCAATCAATCAATTACAATTCCAGGGTTTCGAAAAACTTATAGTTTTTGGCATGTTTGAAAGACTCTTTCAAAACTTTTCATAAGCCGAAAATAAGGCAAATGTTAGCACCGACATTATTGCAATGATGATGATGAGTACAGTTTCGATATTCGCTGTTAGTTGCTCACTATTCAATAAAGTCGCTAATGAGCCGAAAACATCAACATAAACGCGACCACCGCGTTTTGCGGCGGTGGCCGTTCATCAACAGCACTCCAGCCAGCGATTAAATCTAAGCAAATGAATGTGTTTGTGTGTGTGTATGTGTACACTTTAAGGCCACTTAATTGCATTTGTATTTGCGTTTGTGCATTAATATCGCTGCCGCCATAAAGCAACGCCACATAATCTCTAAATTAATTGCATTCTCATGAAGTTTTCAACTAGACGGCAGCCATCTTGACAGCCAACTCGACGACGGCTTTGTGTATGTGTTTCTTTTTGGGTTTTTACAAACTGTACTTTGAACAAAGCAACCTGAGAAAAACTAAAAAACAGAACACAGAACAGAAACTAATAAAAAAAGGAGAGAGAGAGAAGGGGAGGTAAAGAAATAGATAGGCAGTGAGAGAGCGACGGTGAGTGAGTGTCTTCGGCTGTTTGCATTTTACATGGCATTCAAGATGGCGGACACCTGGCAACAGCAACGTGAACAACCGCAACTACAACGACAAACGAAAACCAGCAACTACCAGGCACCAAAAGCGTTGCGTTCACTCATCGTCATCGGAATTCCACCAGCGCAACCATACCCAAAACCCTCCCTCCTCCTCCTACCGGCACAACGCAAACATTCTTCATTCCCAACATTTTTCTTGACGCTTTATTTTAATTGTGTTTTGTTGTTCTTCGTTGTTGTTGTTGTTGTTGGCAGTGCTCTCATTTCTGTTGCTATGCAGCACGCATATTCGCATTGTTAAGCAACAAGACGCAGCACAATTCAAGCGTTTAATTGCATCGCGCTTTAGCTGGGGCATCCTACCGGCTTCTATACGTCGTCACCACTCCAGCCAGGGTGTTGACGATGATGCTCCTCAGGCAGGTATTCCTTCTGATCTAACTGTACACAGCGGCCTATAAAGACATGTTGCTGCCGCTTCTTCTTTTCCATTTTTTCTTCTACTTCTTCTTCGTCTTCTTCTTCTTCAGCTTCGCCTACTGCTGCTTCAGAACACATCCATTTAATTTTGCCAAAGATGAATGCAGAGAGCTGCTTTTTCTAATGGTGCATGTTGAGCTCTTTTACGAAAAATAAAATGGATTCCTAAACAGTGACGACAGTTTCACCTTTTCTTATAATATATGAAAATCTGAAAGAATCTTTAATGAAGCTTGAGAACAGACTCCTAAAGAACTTTAAAAGCAGCTTAAATTAAAGCCGAAATAAACCACTAAACTGGGATCATCCTATGTAAAGAGGAGGAGGAGAGGGTCTTCGGAATTTTTATGTTACGTCGATATACCATACAATACGATTATATAGTAAGACGTTTGGCTCGATTATAATACAAGTCAATCCATTAAAAGTCCAGCAAAACTCTTCGGACGCCAACTTTGTTTCTCTCGTGGCAACAAAGAGCCAGAGATCTAAACAGGCGTTGATTCCATTTAAACGATTCAATGATATGCGCGACACGACGCCGTGTTGTTACGGAAGAGGGGGCGACGGAGGTGGTCACCTGAACTCGCTCATTTCGTGCGAAGGCTTTAAGAAAAGAAAAACACAGAACTCGGCGCGGCAACAACAACAACAAAATAGCTGACCACAAAATTAGCATCAGTTCTCAGTCTCAAAGGCGTCGGCTACAATGTTGCTCAGTCGCTCTGTAGTTCTGTCGCTCAGTCCAATCACATGATTTTTTCATATTTCTAGAAGTGTTCTGTTTCTACATGTGTATATATCAATATATATCCATTGGTATGTGTGTATGCATTTAACGAAATTTTGGCTCTTTCTAATATGCCATGAACATTTTTTTGCATAACGGTATTTTCATGTTCCCCTTCCAATGAATTCGGTTTTTGAGCGGAAGAGAGGAAAGGGGGGAACAAACAGAAAAATACGTTTGCTTCGGGGAAAGAATTATTATATTAAGGTTTCATATTCAGCCATCTTGAATGACAGTGATGTCAACTCATTAAAAGATCAGAAGGAATTCTCATATTCGGTAAGAAATAAAAAGTCACCGCAAAATGAATCATTTAATACTCGTCCATACACAAGTTAGTGAAGATGAGTTAGTTAAGTCCTTTTTTCAACACAACTTTTCTGTGTATTTGCAAAGTTTGTATAAATTTTTCCGAAACATTGGCAGCTCGGGATACATGGGAGTGTTTTTTCTAACGCCGAAATGTCTGCGTTTTCGAAGACTTCCCCAGCGCATGAGCATCGACGCCGGATCGCGGTCACGGCTCTGCTTAGTGTCCAATTTGTATGGTTGCTAAAATGGATGAAAAAATGGCGGAGAAAATGGAAGACATGCGATTTGCATTGCATAAAAATATGTATTTGTTTTGCTTAAAAACATGTATTTGTTTGGCTTAAAACGAAAGATGCTCTCAAAAAATAGCAGCAGCTTTCTAAATTAACAATAGCCTACGTTAATACAGATAATAATAAAACAGAAAAATAGTTTTGCTTCATGAGAAGGAGCTACGTTCATTGTTCAGCCATCTTTGAACTACAGGGATGTAAACCAGAGCATTGCAACGAATGCAATAAACGTACTTTCGAATCAGTCGCTAAAATACTAATGCCGAGCCGTTCGTATTCGTGAACATGTGGCGATTCTTCTGTTGATTCGAATTCTTCGTGGCCAATACAATATTTATGTATTATCGTTGTTGTTCGCCTTAGAACGATTGTCGATCAGGTTCGTGCATTAAGTTTACGAATACTAATGCGCCGATGCACAATGTACTCGATATTCGTTGTGCAGATAAGAATGATTATATTCGTTCTTTCAAAGTTCTGTGATGTTCTGACTGATAAAAACGTAAGAAGGAATTCATATTCCTGAGTATGAAGTGCATAAATAGGAGTCATTTAATGCTCATACCAAGACTCCATAGAAACTGGAATCTGAGAAATATTGACAGATGCTCAATAATTCAGGATAATACAGGGTAACAGGTCAGGTTATGGGTCAGGTATGGCGAAGCTTGTATTGAAGGTTTTTTAGTATACCTCCTAACGTTCAATTTTCTGAAGAACTACGAAACGTATTTCCTTCCTGGTTGAAATATTTTCTTTAGAATTTATAACAGAACTTATATAGTTTATAGATGAAAAATTATCAGCAGAAGTTAAAGACTTATTTCGAAAATTCTTAACAATTTGAGAGATTGTTATCTCTTTTATAGTATTTGGGAAGAATCTTTCGCAACATGAGCAACTCTGGATGCACCGTCGAGGAGGGTTTGCGTCCGTTAAGATGGCTGCGGTTTCGTTAATTTCCCCTGCGCATGAGTCTCTGGATCGTATCAAAGCCCTGATAAGTGTACGTAATCGTTGTGGTTGTGTGGTTGCTGAGATGGGTAAAAAAATGGCGAAGAATATGGCAGCCATGCCATTTTGCATGGCTGCAACAACAAATATTCGAGAAAAGAGGAGAAGGTTTGCTTTGAACTGTAGTAAAAACAACAACTGCTACAACAACAACAGACGCCGAAACTAATAGAGTACATACGAATTCTAGGAATTCGCGTTCATTTCATTTCGAAGCTTGCAGCTAGCTGGATCGTTCTTATAGAGTCGGAAGAAAAAGTTTTAAAAATTCCTAGAATTTCTCAGTTTTGTTCAATTTTTAGTAATCTGATAATTTGAATCGTCTCCAAAATGTTTCATAATCAACATAACACCACACAGTGGGACGAGCTTCCACCGATGCACTACGAGGCGTACCAGGAAAACGGCACAAAGTACTTGCGGACCCTCAGCACCATGACGGCGGAACTGTACGATGAGCTCAGCTGCTGCGCTGGCGAGGTACGTATACAAAAGCTGACTTTTTCAGGCTCTTGCACTCTTGCAAGTGGTAATTTCGTTGCTTTCCCATTCCTCCCCAAAAGTTGTTCATCACCGGGATTCCGGCGAACGTGAGCCCCGAACAAATCGGCGTGGTCGCGGCCCTTTTGGGCGAACTGTACATTCTACGATTCAAAGTCAACTTTTCGGGCGAATCTCGCGGCTTCGCTTACTTGCAGTACATGAACTCGAGCCTTATGCCGTTGGCATTGGAACGGTAAGTCTCCATTGATTATAGTACCCTTGTCCAGATGCAGATGCACCGAATGATGCATCGATCTCTTGCACTTTCTACAGCTTGCCGGAACTTTTTCGCCAGCACGCGTTGCCCATGATATGCGTGCGCCGCTCATATAACGTCTCGAAGCTGGTGCTAAAGAAAACCTATCGCAAGTCGCCGGAACTGATCTACGACATGCTACGCTCAGTCGTCACTTTCCGCAAGCTGGTTGGGCGCCAGCTCTACCACGGCTACTTCGAGTACCAGATCGTCTTTCGCTCCAACGACGATGCGGTCCATGCTCGTCGCGACCTGATGCGCTGCGTCGCCATATTCGGACACCATGCGATCGTGCTGTGGGACACGCGCCCAGGAAATCTGAACACCAAGTTCGGTGCATGGGAGTGGCTATTCCAACCCATATCTCTTCTTGGGTACGGTGCTCGGTTCGGCTTCGGAGTCGGAATTGGCCTCGGACTCGGCATCCGCGTCGCTGCCGGCGCCGACATACGTGTCAGTGGCTGTAGCGAAGGCTGTAGCTGTCGCGGCAATGGCAGCTATTACACCGCCAATGGCGCCGCTAATAATGGCGCCGCTAATAACGTCGGCGATGATGTCAGCACCGATGAGGAAGAGCACGCACTGCTTGCCGATCAGGGAGGACGCAGAGCTTACAATCCCCCCAACTTTGCGTCGATGAACGATGCCTTTGCTCACCTCTCATTTTAATTCGATTTCGCATTTTCGCATAGCATTTCTTAAGTTTTCAAGCCTAATTGGAGAATGATGATAACGCTTTTCCTCTGAACATGACTTGCCACGTTCCGGCCGGGACTCACCAGCGAATTGATTTGTTTTGGTTTTTTTATTTTTATTTTTCACATTTTAAATAATTGGTTTATGCACTTTGTTCTTGGTTTTTGTCTTGTGTATCAAAAACAAAAGATTAACCTTGTGATATTTCTGAAAAATAATACTTAAAGATGAAATATCATACAGACTAAAGATTGCTTCCTACACAAACGAAAGGAAGCCAATGATATGATGATCATCATCATAATCATCCGTAATATTAACATTTGACTTATCATCATTCTCTCTTTCTTATTAATAATTACAATACAATGAATTTAACTTAAATAAACGGCTTGTAAAACAAAATTAAATCGACTTTGTGTTTATTTAAAGTACATGTTCACATGTGACTCATTGGCGTGATGGTTACAGCAGGATGTTAATTTTCAGAGTTCAAAATTGTTCTTTGCTTTTGATTCGAATTATTTTACTATATTTATATGTATACTATAGAATTTCCACATTGTTTTTCAATTGAATATCCTCCGAGTGAATTCTCTGGTATTCGACGTATTTTTAGTGGGGAACAAAAGTTTTGTGGATTCAGAACAGACGTCGAAATGCAACTGAAGTAGGGTGGCAACCATGTGGTGGGTAGAAGAGAAAACAAGAACAACAAATGTGCAACAAGTCAGCGGCTCACGGCTAAGTAACGTAAAATACATCAAAAGTGGTTCTAGAAAAGGAAAAGTAAGAAAATAACAACAAGCACTGAATTTCACCAAACAAACGGCAATTCTTTAATTAAGCTTCGCTTGCGGTGTTTAAACCGCAGCGTTTCGCCCGTCTGTAAACGAAACTGTTTACAATAATAAAAGAAACAAAAATATTTAAAAACAATTTTTAATGGAAACTTTTAAAAAAGTAAAACAAACACATCTTCATAGTAAAAATAACAAAGAAACCAAAAAAAAAATGACGACCGAAATTATTTGAGAACAATGAATGAAAAAATATTTTTAAAAACATGTTAAATGCGTTGAAGTGGAAAAGGTTTAAAGTTGTTGTTGTTGTTGTTTTTAAGCTAACTGGAATATTTCTGGGCTGCATCTCCTAACCTATAAGAGCTAGTTACACGCGTTTGATATCGTTCGAAAGGCATTTCAATTGCCTTTCATATGTGTTCAACCACATTTCATCGAGAAGGTTTACTTTTCAAGATAAATAAAATGCTAAATTTTGTATGATATTTTTTCCATTCAATAATTTTTCTCTGAGTAAAATGCAGAACATCCTATATACTTATCCCAATGTTAAGCAAGGGATTGCCTCTTAGTAAAACCATTGCCTCTTAGCCTTCTATACATATGTACATATGTACATATATCATCAGAATCGGTGCAGAATGCTATGTGGCAAATGAAAGAAAATTGAAATGCCTTTCTAGCGTTATCAATCACATGTAGATATCTCTCATAGGCTAAGAGATACAGACCCGAACGCTTCATAATTCAAAGGGCTTCAACTCGGCAACCAGGCGAGAGTAACGGCAACTGATTTTGTTGTTGGAGTTGACATAGCATTGCGATTTTTTGGTTTGGTTTTTTGTAAAATGTTTTATGATCACTTCGCCTGTTTCATCCTTTTTTCTCGTTGTTCTGGTTGTTCGTTAGAACACTTTTTTATTATTTTATGCTTCCCATATAAAATCGTGTTCGTGTTGGAGCATGATAGCTATGTAGATCGTGTTATTTTCTCAACGAACCACGAAACCGTCACCATACGTCCACAACAGCCCGTCCCGTTACGTCTCAACTAAACGCTCCTTGCAAATTTGTCAGACCGGCGTTGGGAAAAGTGGCCGGACAGGCGAACGTGATGTTTGCGTTCACAAAAGCTTCGGTTACGGAATCAAGGCTTGAAGTTGAAACTCGAGCCACGTTTTAAGTGACTTGTTGTCGTTCGCTTGTTTGTTTTTCCAGTTGTTGGTCTTGTAATTTTAGCTTTATTATAATTGCTTCGACTTGCAAAAGCTGCGAAACTGTAAGCGTCACAAAGTATGTACATAACTGTTAATTGCACCGATTGGAATGCTTAGTTTCGACTCCTCTTCCGCCACGCCCACTGGCGCTGTGTGCCTTACTAATTAGCCTCAAGAAGGGTTACAATTACGCTTTGAGCAACTACGAAAACAAAAACAGCAATAAAAATAAAAAAACAGCCGAAAGCAATCAAAATAACAAGAACGACAACACAGGAACGAAAACTACTCCTTCCCGGCCACCCCCTCCCTCCCTTCACACCATAATTATTTTGGCCAGTTTAGCATGTAAAACGAAACGAACGAAACAAAGTGCTCGCGGTTTTATTTTATGTCCTATAAACAGAAGCTGGCTTTAGTAATTATTTTGATGTGAAAGCCGAAAACACTTGAAAACCGTTTCATTCATTCGTCCGCCGTATAAAAAACTAGCTGAGGGACCACAAAATCATAAAAAACAACAAAGCTACAGTAAGAATTAAGCTTTATTTTATAAACATTTACAAAAACAAAATGTTTACTCATTCTATCATTCTTGTAGCATTACAATCATCGATGTTTCTATGTTCTTTGATTCTGTTCTTTAAGCAAACTTTGACGCTTTTATAGTTATCGATACCTCTCGATACGCGGATTCAGTGAAGGGACGTTTCAGTGACCGTTTTTCTGGCTCATCGTCAAAGAGCGAGAAACGCGTTGCTTTCCATCTTTGCTTTCACGATTCGATAACGAACTCAATCAAGTGAACCAACTTGTTTTCTGATTTAATTTGGAGTTTTTTAATATTTTTCAAAAGAACAAATCAAAGTCAAATCACAAATGGCAAACATCACTTTGCCACTGGTGTCCACTTTGCCACAAGCATTGTCCACTTGGTGTGGGTTCATCCAAGCTTAATCTGGATCAAAGCTTCCTTTGAAGGATTACCTTTTATGAGCATTAAATACTATTGCAAAAATGGAAAAAATGAAGCCACAAATTTTAATAAGGTTTCAATGCAAACAGATTTAGTGACTAATTAAAAATGCACAAAAGCGAAATATTTGCGAGTATGTAGAATGAAAACAAAAAAAACTGGTTATGTCATCAAAACGGAACGAGAAAAAGGGCCAGAAATACAAATAAACCGTTGAATCCGAGATCCTTGAAAGAGTAATTCATTAATTCAGTTTGACGCGCTCACGTTGACACACATGCATTCAAACAAACACGCACACACACACGCACACACACACGTATTCACATACACATGTACATATTGTACATTTGTATGCATATAGTAATATATGAACACACTCGCACATACCAAACATATCATTAAATGAGTTTGAGTTTTGATGTCATTGTTTGCATTTTATGCCAAGTTTGCATAATTTTAGGCGCACGCAAGCTGAATTAATCACGCTTTTTTATTGCATGTGAATAAACGAAGCCTCTCGCCGCACAGCAACCCACCGCCGCTTTCTGTCTCGCTCTCTCTCTCTCTTTACACTAACTTCTTTCTTCTCGCCAGACGTCACCTTTTCAGCAACGTTCCAGTCTCGGTTTCATTAACAATAAATTGAATTTGAGTTCCCTTTTGTTGTTGTTGTTATTGTAATAATTGTTGCTGTAGTTGTTCGTGGATGCTTAAGTAATGTTTGTTTGTTTGTTTCAATTAAGCATTTTACTCAACATGTGTGATGTAATAATAATTAAAGTAAGTTTATTTTTCCCTGGTTTATGTCATGGAGTTGAATGATTAGAAAATAACTCTTCTGCTTCTTCTTCTTCTTCCTCCACTTTTTGTACTTCTACTTCTTCAGAATACTGCATTTAATTAAAAATAGAAGGCTATTTTATAGTTATTAAGTATTTAAAAGAGAAGAAATCGTTATGTTTTGTTGTCTTTTTGAGAGATCGCATTTCTGGCCCATTTTATTAATAGCCGAATAATCATAAAGTGGAACTTAAAATTACATTAAAAACCATCGGTAATTTTTTGTGATTATTCCTTGCATTACAAAATCTACACGATTTACACTGCTTTCCCTGTTTCCCTAATTAAATTTCTACGGAGACGGACAGAGAGAAAAACTTGGCTCACCTGAAAAACTTCCTCTTAGCTTAAAATGTGCGGGGAAAATCGAGAAAATAGAAAATTAAAGAGACCGTTAAACAAAAGCACGGTTGAAAATGACCTCAGGTTGTAATTATAAAACTTTGAATGTTCATTAAGAGGTGGAAAAAACCGGTAACTTGGTTTATTTTAGGAAATTCGACAGGATGAATAAAGAACGAAAGAGATAAAGAGGGAGAGAGCGGGAGAGAGACAGAGAGATAACGTTTCTGTGATTTTCTACATTTTGTTTTTGGTCTTCTCTGTCGACCTGCGGCTACAAAAAACTGGAAAACAAGTTGGTTTACTTGACTGAGTTCGTTATTGAATCGTGAGCGCATGGATGGATGGATCCATCCATCGGACGGACGGACGGATGGATGGACCATCGGACGGAAGGGCAACCTATCGAACTTTCAGCGTGTAGCAACGCGTTTCTCGTTCTTTGACGATGAGCGAGAACAACGGTCGCTAAAATTTCCTTTCTGAAATCATCAGAACTCATGCCCTCTTATCTCAAGGTTTCGGGCAGCAAAATTCCTCTTCAGTCTTCGTTTCCCAAATTATCAATTGCATTAAATAAAAAATAAATGAAAATTACGAGAAATTGTCCGTACAACGCCATCATAATCCCCATTAAATAAATACCGGCCCTCTCTCCAAACTTCGTCAAGACTCAGCAAACTAATCGCATTAGAACGACGCTGGCCAAGACTAAAACTTCAATTTCTCAACCTTAACACTTGTTGAAAAGTTCAGCTTAAAAAAAAATACTTCATATGAAGAAAAAACTTTCGGAGAAAATTTAAAATCTAAGTCACCTGTGAATTTGTTGAATATTTAATTTAGAGAATTTTTCATTTCAAAGCGTACAAATTTTTAGTTACGTTTTTGAGATGTGTGCTTGCGGATGTGGTGTCGAAGCAACAATTAAAAAATGTGGAAACGTTGAAAGGGAGAGAAGGTAAAACCACCGAAAAACTGTCCATAGCAGGAAAAAAAGACTTCAATTCGTGGTGGTGGCATGGAAGCACGGCGAGAAAAGCCAAAAAAGGCAATTTTAATGAATATTATCGACTTATTATATTAATATTATAAACAGTATAGAGTTATTTTATATGAGCGAAATGCGTCCTCGTCCGATGAATAATTTTTCATAGCAAAGAAGCACGAAGAAGGCAGAAAAACTAAAACATTGATAGGTACATTCGGCCATTTTTAGCATTGCTTATATTAGTTGTTATATATTCTAAGTATTTATTAATAGTTGAAAAACATTCTGAAAAATTCACAGATGGGCCCCTCTGTGAAAAGAGGTATGTAGTGTGAGCATTTAACGAAAAATTTTAACAATAGCATTACATTTATTAATTAAAATAACACAAATTTTAACTGTTAATATTAATTAACTGCAATTTTAACTGTTATTAATAGTAATTGTTTTTATCTCCATTTGTGCCCTCTCTGTTTATCTGTCTCTTCGCAATTTCCCACAGGTTCTCAATCGGTTTGAGATCCGGGGACTGTGCAGGCCATTTCGAAACATCAATTTTCTTCGTTCTGATCCTATCCGAAAGGTCTTTTGAAGTATGCTTTGGATCATTGTCGTGCTGAAACGTCCAGGAAAGAGGCATGTTCCGCTCTGCGTGAGGAAGCATCACATTCTCAAGGATGCCTTTTTTACATGAACCCATTCATTATCCCATTAATTTTATGCAGAGGACCAATACCAAACCCGGAGAAGCCACCCCACACCATTATGCTCCCTCCGCCATACTTTTTTAATCTTCCGCGATTCTTTTATTTTATGAAGTTGATACAGGAAAATGCTCCAAGAAGAAGACTCTATCATGATTCAGCAAGGCGAGTAGTCTATGATCCATCACGAAAAGTCTTCTACGATTCGTCCATCACATGCATCGTGACATGCATCTATAGAAAGGAATGAAGATAATAATAAAATATTTACAGGTTACAGGTTTTCATATTCGAATGCATTTATGCCATTTAATGAACCATGAATATATGCGTCTTCATGAATGTGTAATAGATAATAAAAATTGCAAGTGTAACCTATGAGCACTTGCATTGTTCTTTTTGCAAATTTAATGTTTTACACATAAGCACTTAGACTTGGCTTCACTAAATTCACATCTTTGAAAGTACTGACTTAACTTTTTCTGATTATATAAACTATGAAAGTATATAACTATTACGCCGAATCGATTGTATGCTGTATTGTTGTTTACCATGCACAGATTTTCCCCAACGGACGTGAAAATGTTTTGACTTTTTATACCCTATCAATGATTGAACTTCCGAACATCTTCTGGAAGAGTTGCGTATTCATCGCGCTCTTCCGGCAATCTTCCAAATGTTTGCTGGGATCTAATAGATAGATCCCTGTAATTTTTCAATTTCTTTAATAGTAAGGCGTTTGTAAGTGTGCACATTTTAAAATGATCTCGCATTCCAAAATTGATTTGATAGAATATAACGGTATATAAAGCTAGAGATACAAGTATTATGACAATTACAGATTGTAATGGTTGAAATCCTTCCTCAGAAGCTAGCAATGCCGGACATGCCGTCCAAAAGTACACTAAATCCTGTCGTTTCAAGGTGCTCGTCCTTTTCCACTATACTCCAGAACCATCTCTTCAGTTTTAATAATATGTCAGAGCTTTCACTGGGTTCGTCATTAAATGTTGTACACGATATCATTGTGGACACATTTAAGGACCGGTACAGAAGGTCTCGAAAAATTTTAAATTCTCACTATGTTGTATTCTTAAGTTTACTCAAACATCTGTTTTTACCAATTCTTAAATATATCAATAATGCATATATTTAAGAATTGGTAAAAACAATAATAGAATCAATATTAGAAAAACTAAAGTGAGTTTATGAGCTGTTGTCCGTATACTCGAACTGCTCTTATAAGACCCTCCATCAAGGTTTGTACAACCCTTTCATTTACTTAAATGGATGCTTTTCGCCACATCACTTTTATTTCCGCGATAGAATTTGTAGATTTACCCATTTTCTGCAGATAAGCTTTCATTAGAGCCCAAAATCGCTCAATTGGTCGCAACTCCGGTACATTCGGTGGGTTCATGTCTTTCGTAACATATTGAATATTATTGTCACTGAACCACTTCTGAGTTACAAAAGAAATTGTGCTGGGTTGTGCCAAATCTGGACAAACAAATGGACAAACCTTTTTTACGGAGTTTTTCTTGGACGCTAATTTTTTTGGCTTATAATATTGCTGTCTCGAAAACTAAAATAGCTTCGTAAATGACAAATATTACTCGTTAGAGCTGGGCCACAATACGGCAGCGACAGTGTCAGTGTTTCTCTCACTTTCGCTGTCAGCCTACAATGAGAACAGTGGCAGCGCGCAGCGCTATCTGTCATTTGTTTTCACATTCGATGCGAAATTTAATTTGAAATTCGTTTCCTGTATTAAATATGGAAACGTTAACTTTTTTAACTAGCACAAGATGCGCATTGCTACATATAATAATTGTCTTAAAGATTTTGTTAAGAGTACATTTTATTATTGAGCAAAGACGAAGGACTAGAAGACGGTGGTGGGTCCGACCGGTCAATAGAAGCCGGAAACAGTTAGGTTTCTTCAAAACTTGCGTAACGCAACTTCGGTTTCGTGACGAAGAACATTTCTTTAAGGCAGTTCGAATGGATGAAGTTAGATATGGTTTGCTCGCAAATCTTGTGCTTAATAGATTGTCCCGAAGATCAATCAGACGTCCTATTCCATCTGATATGCGTTTGGCGGTGACTCTAATGTATGTTTTAGATTCCATTACTTTTGATTATTACAATAAGCTGAATTTCTTTACTACTTGCAGGTATTTAGCTCACGGTAGCAGTTTCCAGTTTCTTGCGTGGTCGTTTAAACTCGGTGTAAGCACGGTTAGAAAAGTGATATACGAAACCTGCGAGGCTATTTGGGAGGAACTGCATACTATTTATATGGCGCCGCCAAGCATACATGAATGGGAACATATCTCAAAAGTTTTACACCAACACTGGAATGCCGCATTGCCTTGGAGCGGTGGATGGAAAACTTATAAATATTGTTTGCCCAAGAGGAAGCGGGTCGCTTTATTACAGTTACAAGAAGTCGTTTGCTATTGTTTTACTCGCCGCTTGCGACATGGATTATACCTTCACTCTAGTTGATGTGGGCGCCCTTGGTAGTCAGAGTGATGGAGGTGTTTTTGTAAGAAGTACCTTCGGGAAAATGGTACTGGAGAACACCCTCCCAGTCCCAGCGGCAAAAAACTTACCAGGGACAGACGTCCTCTTTCCATATTATTTTGTGGGCGACAACGCTTTCCCATTGCGAAAAAATTTAATGCGACCATTTCCCGGAAACTATTTGCCTGCCGACAAAGCAAACTTTAACAAGAATTTATCTAAAGCGCGAGTTCGGATAGAAATTGCTTTTGGAATATTAGCCAATCGGTGGAGAATTCTCCAATCAAAAATTAGCTCCTCACCAAAAAATGCAGACAATATTGTACTGGCCACAATTGCGCTGCACAACTTTTTAATGCTTCAGAAATCCGGCAATTATTACACACCAAGAGACGAGGGCAGAGTTGATGAAGTTGGTTTGAGGTCTGCCAGACATTCTCTTCCTAATAGATCCTCTCAAACTGCATTCCAATACCGTGACAGACTAAAAGATTACCTGCAGCGAGACCTGGGAGACAACTAAATTCCTACCTCAAAGCAAACAAAATATAGCGTTTCCATCTATATATATAAACACATACAATAATACATTTAATAACAAAAAATATTTAAAGTTTTCTATTTTTTATTTCTTTTATTTTTGAAAACACATAAGTCGAGACTCCGCTTTCGATTTCAATAATCTCGTCGTCCGTCAAGCCTGAATTTACAATACGGGTAGCTAAGCCCGACATCAGTTGGATTGTGCCGTTCATTGCTTGACTGCCCAATATCGAGTTGAGGGTATCCATCGAGCTTTGCGCAGCACCGAGAAGATTTTCAATCTCTTGCGGCAACGGAGCTTCGCCTCGGCTTCTGGTACTTTGTGTCTCTAGTGAATTCTCTGCACTACTGGGGAAACTGGGGTCACCATATGCGCTGCTCAGCGGACTGGGATGCTCAACTGATTCCAGATGTTCGGTTATATTTCCAGTTGTCCTGTGAAGTACCAGAAATATATTACATATTCCAATTCAAAACTATGGTACTTACATTCTGCTGGAAGGGACATCGTCCAAAAACCGAAGCTGGTTGGCATGTTTCAGCTAAAAAAAAAACATAAAAAATATATAATATAATGGTGAAGTGAAAACACAACTCACCAGTCGCATCCAAATGTATGGCTATTGTTTGCCAAGCCCTGTCCTTCTCCACAATATTTTTGTACTTCGATGACTGGAGATTATAAAGGCATCCGTACTTTCCAACTTCCGAGATGAGCTTCTCCTCGAAGCTCATTTCTTAAATTATTTTTTAAACAAATTATTTTATCAAATAATTTTACGAATAATCAAAATAAACGGTTTTTGAAGTTTCATCAAAGGAAATGCGATTGTCAAAATTAATATGGTGTCTGAGTATTTGTTTTGTTTCATTCCTATAGAATAAGTGAGATTTTGTCTAAAAGGTGTGCACCACTTTTATCCCAAAAATGAGAGGATTTTAATTTCACTGCTCACTGCCGGACTAGAGTCTATAATTTTTCCCCTACTCGGCAGTGTTTTTTCCCATAAGGTTTGCATGGTGAGAGAAACACTGACACTGTCGCTGCCGTATTGTGGCCCAGCTCTTAAAAAAATTCCAAGCCTACTTAACAATCAGAAAAAAATTTGTAGCAAGTTTAATATTTCCAAAACTTTCTGTACCGATTCTTATATCGCCAACGCCATTTAATAGCAGACGCAAATCTTCAGAAGTCAAGCTGTCCATTGAACCATCAAACACTCCGTCTTTCAACGCCTCCAAGGAGCTTTCTTGCGACTTAATTAGTCTCCACAGAACTGGTGGTCAGGGTTGTTGATGGTATTGAGAACGAAGGAAGTTCGAGGTGGAAATCAATCAGTCAATACTTAAAAAAATGGTTGTTTGTCAAGTAGGTATCGTTCTCGCTCTCTTCGGGCCGAAGTACCTTGATATTCATCGAAAAATCAGTACGTAATCATCGACAGTAATGACATGTAGTCAAGTGACATGAAAGCCACTGCACCACACCAGCGCCAGTAGGCACACTACCACAACGTAGAGGAAGTTGACGGTGGACCGAACCTCAGCGACCAAGACATTATGTGGTCCATTACCCTACCATCTGAAGTTCAAAATAGTGCACGAACTCATCCAGCATCCATTACCCATAGTTTTCCGGCTCAGCATTTCATTTGCAACAGGATTTGAACCAACTTTACTGGCAGATCGCATAGGTATTTCGGAACATGCCAACGTTCCTTATCAGCGATCTATGTCGATGTCTTTTTATGTACAACATTCGTTATATAAGCTCATTGTTTGCAAATAACTTAATACGAATTACAAACTGTTGAAGAGACTTAGAAGCAAATAATTGTAAGCACGCCATAATTTTTTGTTGTCAAATTTGTTAAAATTGGGCTTACTATATACATATTTACATCACATGTGGCTCCAATTTTGATTTTGTGGTTTTTGGCGCTGACCCCAACAAAAATTTAATCCGGACTCAATTAGAGACGCAGGGTCAGAGGCCTTTGAAATTTTAAATTTAACCACCGATATCTCTGAAACTATAACAGATATCCGGATGATGTACCGTTATAAAGGTACTAAAAATGTCTTTCATTTATATACTGTACATCCAAATTTTGACAAAAATCGTTTGCTTTCGGAGTTAATCACAATCTACGACAGAATTAAAAATTTTTAATACTCTTTTTCCATTAATTCTTTCTAATTTTATAATGAACCCACTAATTATCGAAACAATAAGAAAGTAGCATCCTTTAGCTTTCTAATTATATTTCTTTCATCAGGATCGGTGAAGGACTTTAGGAGAGAAATAAATATACATACATACTTCTACTATGTTCACACGGAGGCTGAAAGCACGACTTTCCAAGAATTTTTCAAAATTCCTTATTTTCTGTTCGTACGACAAGAATTTCGTGAATTTTCGTTGACAGCTGAAACAAAAGCATAAACAAAACAAGAAGAAACATTTTGCAGACAATTATTTGTTAAAACACATATTTTAGCGTTGCATTAATTCCAATCTTGCAATTAAAATATAAAAAAAAGTTGTCTTTTGATTTGGAGCTCATACTAAGAGCTAACCTTTTAAACAACGAAGATAGTTCCATTTTAAAGCAGTATTGAACAATAGCTAGATGCAGCTATTATTATTGGATTGGAGCAAATAGTTTATAGCATTGAACAGCTAGTTATTATGTTGGCTATTAATGGTCTTGATAATACCAGTAGACGTCTATACTGGGAAATAGTAAATATAATTATGTATATATATGTACATTAGGGTGGTCCTTAGCTATAGGGGCCGAAAATTTTGTTGAGTTTTTTTTTGTCTTACCCTCTTAAAATATAATAGTAGGTCAGGAAATGATATGTGCGAAATTTCAGCGAGATCGGACAACGGGAACCCGTACCGTATTTAACAGAAGTTCTACCGTGGTGTAGAAAAGTACATTTTTCGAAATAATAATTCAAATCTTTCCGAAAATTTAAAAGTTATGAATCCCAGTTTTTGTGACCGTTATTATTATAAAATTAATTGTAATATCTTATAAAATATTACATATGTATTTGTTAATGTACGCCTTTCATTAAGGTTGATTTATTCGCATCTGGATAGCGTTGCCGATAATCTTCTAGTACTTGTAAAATTAACTGCTTATTATTTTCATCTTTCGTCATGAAAAAAAAATATGGAAAAAATTTTTGAAAATTTACGATTGTACTGAAATTTGAAAACTTCGTCCTTGATGCGGCACGGGTTCCCGATGTCCGATCTCGCTGAAATTTCGCACATATCATTTCCTGACCTACTATTATATTTTAAGAGGGTAAGACCGAAAAAAATTTGATTTTGAAAATTAAGGACCACCCTAATGTACATACATACTTCTACTATGTTCACACGGAGGCTGAAAGCACGACTTTCTAAGGATTTTTCAAAATTCCTTATTTTCTGTCCAATCCGTGGTTTGATTGATTTCTAACGCCAATAGCTACGAATTTGCATGTATGCAAGTTATTGCATTTGTACTGTTATATTTTATAATTTGAGGTAATGTTAAAACGTGCTTTCTGTCATCTTGTTTGTTAGAAAAAGATTTCATATTAATTCCTATGAAACAAAATAAACAATAATAAAACAACTAAGGTAGTTATTTTGTTTTGAAAACAGGTAACGATCACGCCTACTATTTATACAGTGGCGTAGCTAGGATCCATGCAGCCCGGGACGGTTAATCAACTTGCAGGCCCAAAAATTCCTAGAATTCAATCAATACTTAATTTCCAAAACTGCCACCCCGAGATTGTGCCGCCCCGGGCGGACTGCCACTTCCGCCCCCTAGCTACGCCACTGTATTTATACCCGCGTGTGATTAACAGCCTTATCGTGTATCTTTTCGCGTTGCGTTTATTTCGTGTTTTGTTTTGTGCTTTTCGTATTTTTCGAAGAATTGAGAGAGAAAAATTTGTAAACCTTTCAAACGCAATCGAAACGCGGAACCAAACTCAAACGTAGTTTTGTTGGTAATTTACATGTTTTGCAGACTTCACTACGTATTTGTGGCATGATGGATGAGCTATTTCGTGGAAAAAGTCTCTCAAAGCAGACGATCGCAAAATGCTCGCGTTTGGTGTGATTCTGAACAGAGGCTCATACAATTTTTTTTATGCACGGCGCTATCTTCTCCAAAAGACTCAGAAAAACTTCTTTTTTCATGCGTAGTTCGTCATAAACCTGTTCATTATATAAAATAAAATAATGCACATACATAACTAACAAATAATATTCGAGTTACTGAAGCTCCGGCATAAGTAAAATATCCGAATTGTCCCTCTTCTGAGTATCCCCGTATTTTGTTCTTCGCTATGACACTGCGCTCTAGTAGTCGCACGAGGAGTATTGCCGCTATATTCACTCTCACATAAAGAGCACACAATATTAAACACAATATCAATATGTAAACATTGTGTGCGGCTTATCAGTTTTGCTTTTGTTGTACAAATTGTTGCCATACATCAATTATAGCACTAATTCATTGGGATTCCTGAAAATACTTGTAAAAATGCTTCATGCATGGTAACTCTTTGTGCTCTGCAAGCAGGGGAAGTCTGCACGACTACGTAAAGTTTGTTTAGCTTTGTGTTTCTCCTCAAAACTGAAACGCAGTCTACTCGAAAAAGTTTGATCATACCATTTGGAACGCATTGCGTTTGAGTTTGCGTTTGCGTTTAAAAATACGCGATAAGGCTGTAAATGTGATTATAAGGTAGCTTTCCTTGTAACCACATATTTCCTCTAGTTTCAGTTTGTGTTTTACTCTACAATGCTACTGTTCTGCAATGAGAAATCTAAATAAATAAATTTTAATAATTAATTAATATAATTAATAATAAGATAATTTTTCAAAACTTTTAGGTGTAGGGTATCTAAGATACGGCCAGGCCGAATATAGTTTTTAATTGAAATTAATCACAATTATGACATTATCTCCCACCAACGCAGAAATTTGTATTTTGTACGAAAACCTTTTTGACAAATAAAAATGGTTGTAAAATAAATGTGAAGTCCGGTGACCGCGTAAGATCAAGACTGTTGTAAGTGTCACATTTAAATAAAAATTATTCCAAATCGAAAATTGCGATGTTACCAGAGATGTAAGTAATTTAAAGTTAAAATTTGGGAATATATTTATGTATTATATTATATGCGTGATGTAAGTATATCGCCAACGCCATTTAATAGCATCAAAATATACTAACGGTAATTTAAAACATATGTGGTGAACCCATATCCATGTATCACCATGTACCATGTGGTGAACTTATTTGCATAGACATGGCATTGCCAGATACACAATACAATAAAAATGAGGAACACAGCTTAGAATAGCGCAAATTCCAAACTCATGCTCTGAGCTGCGAAGGAAATTTGATGACATCATAATTCTTCTTCTTCTTATCCGTTTTTCTACTTATATAAAACAGATTTGAAGTTTTATAAACACACACACATATACAGATACATACATACGTATGTACATATGTACATTCGCAATACTAAAATAAATAAAAGTATAGAACTAGAAGTGTCATTCGAATGCGTTGCTGCATAAAATAAGTTTCGATGTTGTACTTATAATTCTTCTTCTTCCACTCTGCCATTTGACGAAAACAACCCTCAATAAAAAAACGTTATATAAGTTATTCTTCAGCCAGCTTGAAAGCTAAACTGGGAGTATTTCCCCCTCTTTTCCTCCCCTCTCAAGAGCGATTGAAACACCACTTGACTCAAGCAACTCAACGTGCTTCATCCAAAATTTCCAGTGAAGCGAAATGGTATGACTTTTAATTGGAATCGTTGACGGTTGTAATTCATGTGAAAACATACAGTTCTTGGATACAGAATTAATATGGAAATTCACGGGTTGTGACAGTGCGAAAAGCGACATTATGACAACAGAATTTCACTGGCGGCATTTCGCGCTGCCACTTCGCATTTTTGCACTGCGCTGACCCAGGCACCTCAAATAGTGAAAAACTTGAATTAAATCGATGGTCAACTGTATTTCAACTAATTGCATTGTATTTGTATTTAAAATAATACAAAATAGCTATTCTTTAGCTGTCCGAAAAACGCTTGGCGGTGCTGCCTGATGCAAAAAGGGAAATTTTTAAATGTACATAAAACATTATAGTTTTATACACAATATGAAATGCGTCCTCCTCCATACCAATTGTTCGTGGTCCCACTTGGAACAATGTTTCCATTTGGACACATGTGTTTCCATACTGCAACATCGAGTGCAGAATGTTTTATATTCTGACCTGCATCTAAAAATGTTACCCTGCACTTTTTAAGTGTTTCAGGTCAACATTTTTGACAATAGAACACGACAGGGTTTTCGTTTAGGGAAACGTTTTTTGTATTGAATAGAGCGGAAAAAGTGCAGAATGACGTCAGAATAAAAAACGCCATTCAATAATAAAGTTGAGTTTTCATACTTTTAAATAAGAAAAAAAATCCATGTTTCGGGTAAAATGTTTGTCAGATCTTTTTTATTTTTTCTTCATCACAGAAATTTTTGTTTTTTTTATTCCTATTGTTGTTTTACTTGAGCAGCAACGGAGCGGTATGGGCGTGAGCTACAATCGGTGCAGGAGCGGCTGCTACAAATGGAGCAGCAGCATAGGCCGCTGGGAAGGCGGCAGAGTGAGCGATGCTGTGAGCGTTGTAGCTGGATGCGTAAGGAGCAACGTAAGGTGCTGACGCTACCAGCGGGGCGGTGTATGCAAGAGGGGAGGAGTACGCCAGGGGTGCCGTATAAGCCAAAGGTGCCACAAGACCGGGCTTGGCAGCGGCGAAGACGAACAGAGCCATGAAACAGACTGCAATCTGAAAGTGAAGAAAGAACGAAAAATGAATTTATTATAAAGTAAGTAATTTTAATATGTATTACGTACAGACGTCCCTAGAATAACACGGTTTCGAATAACATGGAACCAATTAACCGTGCTATTCGAGGGACGCCTGTATTTTTAATTGTAGAATTTTATAAAATATTTATTTGGAATCTATTTTTTCTAATTTATTAATGATTAATAGTGTTTCTAGAGCATTTAAAAATAGATTTCGCTAATTTTACTTACAAATTTGAACATTTTTGTTTGCTTAGTTTTTTAGAATTTCGAACTGTGTTGTTTGAAGTCGAAAGTGTTTTTGATGCCAAATATCGAGAGTGCCACCGCTTTTATACTAGAGTCGCACTTTCGTTCCTTTAAAACTCCATTCAATATAATACTTTATATTCAGAGTGGTATTCATCCATCACCAAACCTAACTTTCCTAAACCATATAAAATTAAAAGCCTTCAAAATAAGTGTCTTGTAGCTCAAGTATTGTAGCCCAAGGTCACGGTATGATTTCAATTAAACGTGGCTGACCTTATGTGTAACAATATTATTGGGTGGGCCATCCGCTGGTTTCCGTTTTAAAATTTTTTTTCCTTCCTTTTCCAGTTCCTTTTTAAGACCACATAATTTATTTCTTCTTTTTATTAACCTTTTCTTTAGTTGTGAAGAGTTATAATCTTTGAATTAATTGTTGCACACTTTTAATTAATTTTCTTTCGTGTGTTCAAAAATGAAATAATTCATTACGGAACTCAAAAGTTGGCCACGTTTAACTAGGTAACATTTTTTCTGTCAGGTCAATGAACAACAATAACAACAATAACAGCAACAACAACAACAACAACGACAACATTAAAACACAATAACAAATCGCTTGTTGCAGCAATTTTACTTGAATTCGTAGCTGCCTGGAATTTTAATTCAGTGCTGCTTCTTTGGATTTATTTAAGCTTCAAAATTATTTACGTTTGATTTTTTTAATAAAACGATAAATTTAACAACAATAAATAAACATTTTAATAAAATTGTTCAATAATAAAACATTTCAATTTACTTGGGGGGAAAAAAAGGCCAACCATTTTGAATCGCATTTGCGAGCTAACCTACCTCAATATGTGCTGTCTGTGACAGTGTTGTTGTTGTTGCCGTTGTTGTTATTCTTGTAACGTGTGATGACTGTGCGTGGGTGGGTGGAAGAGACTTTTTTCGTTGTTGTTTAAACCTTCACACTACTGACACAGATTATTGAAGCTATACATTTTTGCTTGAATTAAATAATAAATTAATTTACAATGGCAACACTTGTTGCGACAGCCATGTGTTGAATGAATTGCATTATTAATTAAAATGACGGCTGCAAACAAGCCGGCTGCCTGAATGTGATTTTGTACATCGAAACTTAATACTATCTAAAATTTTAGTAACTTTAATAATTAAAATGGTTCGCATCGAGGATGTTTTCTCCACACTCAATTACATGGTATTTAATATGCAACGTTGGGGAAACGAGTGGGGAAAATATTGCAAAAAAGCTGAGAGCTGGTGGAACAGGATTCATAGACGAAGAAAGCAGAGGAAGCGTTAAATCATAATTGTAAGAATTAAAATAATATTGATTTCGTGATTAGTGAGCAAATAATTTCCTTACAAATTAACCATCATCAGACATCATCGCTGATCATCGTGAACATGATGCAAATGTCCACGAAAACGTTGTGAGTGCGAGGAAAAAAACTGCGTCGCAACTTTCGATTTCAGTAACATTGAAAGTTTGAACGTGCCAAAACTGCAGCCGCCAACGTTTCAGTTTTACTATCAGCAGGCAGCAGAGCTGAAGCCAGAAAAGACGCAGCCCGCATAATTAAACAGTGATTCAGGGCCGCACCGCTGGCCACACGACAGTGTTGCCACTCCAAATAATAGCAAAGCAAAAGCAGCTACAAAAGAAGAAACAAACAGCCAACAAATAAAAAAAGCAGCACAAAATAAGAACTATAAAAAGCGTGGTTTGCGAAGAGTTGATATCAAAAACATTTCAGATTCCAAGCAACAATAAACACAAATCCCAAATCAATCAACATGTTCAAAGTCGTAAGTGGAAAGAAAATTAAAAGTTCATTTTTTGTTGGTATTCTTAACATTTAATAATTCTTCTTCGTACAAAAATAGTTCTGTATAATAATAAAAATGCTAGGTATTTAAATACATGTTAATTCTCACAGATCGCCGTCTGCTTCTTCGCTCTCTTCGCCGTGACCATCGCCAAGCCTGGAGTTCCAGTAGCCTACACTGCGCCGCTGGCCTACACCGCCCCCCTGGCTTATAGCGCACCTGTAGTCGGTGCCGCTCCGTATGTTGCGCCCTACGCATCCAGCTACAACGCTCACAGCATCGCCCACTCCGCCGCCTTCCCTGCCGCCTACACTGCCGCTGCGCCACTGGTAGCTGCTGGCGCTCCTCTGGTCACGCCCTTCGCCTCTTCCCCCTACGTAGCCGCTTCAGCTGCGCAGTTGCTCTTCAAGTAAAATCAAAAGAAAAAACGAAGAAATAAAGGCCCACAATCGTTCCGAGTACAAAAGAAAGAGCAGCATCGCATGGCATCGCATCGACTTCACATCGACATCGAAGTGGTCTGGTCTGTGCATTTAAATACTCGTAAAATGCATCGGCTTCTCCCCGGATAAATAAAAGAACAACCTTCAATGAATCATAAAAAATCGTTTTTCTTCAGTCGTTTATCGTTTATTTTTCATCTCGCGAAATCTTTATAGCATGGAATTCTTCTCGACTGCACTTAAATTTTACGATCATAACTCTGAGTGCTGGATGAAATCCGGCTTCAGTAAGCTTTATTTTCGCTTTGAAGAAAGCCACGCAGTTGAACGTCCCGTCAGCGTCCCATCAGCGCTTCGTTGCGAACCAGCATTAAAAAGTCAGTATTAAGGACATGCTTATTCGTTGGCATGCATACTTTATACGCAAACATACACACACACACACACACACACACACGGATGAGTGTCCTTAAGTTATCACACATGCAAAGAAGTACCTTGTATGGGTACCAATTCAATGCCATCCAACTAATTTTCCGTATCCTTTGCATCCTTTTTGACTGCGCTGTATGACATTTCCTGCAGCGTGTGCAGGAACATCACCACTTGAAAAACTTTCTCTGCACTTTGGCACTCTACGCTCAGCATCATAAGTGGCTGGTTGGTTGGCAGATTGGTTGGCTGCTTTTTAGATCGGTTTCTGGATGCTCCATGTCGATATTTTACCATGTATGGTTTCTCTTTTTTATCCCAACATTTGCTGTTGTTGTTGTTGTTGTCAGCAAATCTCCAAGCTGCTGGGCGAAACTTTTATCTTGCTCATTATTTTTCTGTGATTCTTTTATTAAATACACGAGCACAAAGTTTGATGGAAATGATAAGGAAGAACAGGGAGAAAAAGAAGAAGAAGAAGGAAAGGAAGAAGAAGAATAAAAAGAAGAAGAATCCACAGGAACACAGATTACTTTATTCTTTTTCATCCACTTGACTTTCATTCAGTTTGTGTTGTTCAGAATTGTTGTTGCTTTCGTTTTTAATTAGCTTTTTGATTTTGATTACAATAATAATAATAAACAAATCAATCAAACAGAGACTTGAAAATCACTAAGTGAACCTTATCTAAGGATAGGATAGGATAGGACAGGACAGGACAGGGTAGGGTAGAGTAGGGTAGGATAGAGTAGGGTAGGGTAGGATAGAGTGGGATAGAATAGGATATGAGTTAGTGACTAGAATAGGTTAGAAAGTAATAATATGCGAGAATAAAAAACCCTACTTCATGACTACAATGTGATCCATTGGGGGTGGAGGGCGTATTCTCTAATCTAATCTAATTTCTTTGGATTTGTAATAATCAATCGGGTTCAAAATGAAGGCCACATGACCTCAGATGCAGATGATTCAGTCATTAATTCATCACTTCATTTGAATGAAAAATGTTCATTACGAAACACCTAAAAAACAGTGTTAAAAACTTGTTTTAGTAACTTTTTGAACCCATTTGAATTACATTCATTGTTCTAGTCTAGTAGTTGAGCCTTTTTAAACTTCAGACTCTGTCTGCTGCTTCCATTCAATCTGAGTAAACGTACAGAGGAAACAATTTAATTAATTGAAGTGAAAAGCTGCAAAACGGCCGGGTTTGAAAAGAAACCGGTGCCGAATCGGGTCGGCAGCACTGTTGCTCTGTTGTCTGTGTCAGTTGGCAGCGTCGTCATCCGCCGTCACCCACTCGAAAGTCATTAAACAAAAAGGAGTTTCAAAGTATTGCTAATTGGAAGCACTTCGAAGTGGCTGCCTGACAGAATGGAGCACAAGATTCGTGTTTATTAACTGCGAAATGTCAGGCGGAAACGACGAGCGTCAAATGAACGAAACCATTCAACGAAAAAGATGACGACGTTGCACAAAACAATGACAACGCAAGCAAACAAATAAATGAACAAACATGCATGTTTAAATGAGAAAAAATTGCTGACAAAAAAAAAGGCTAAGAAGGAAAAAAGAAAATGACGACAACAACAAAAGTACTCGAAATCAAAAGAGGAGCAAAGCGAGTAAAAGAAGTAGAGGAGTAGATCAAGTAAATTGAAAGCACTTCTTCTGCATTGAAGTTGACTGCAATGAAGTAAAAAGTAGCGAAAGCAGAAGAAAAATAAAGACTTCAAATGGAATATCAAACATATATAGTATACATGCACAAAAAGAGAGAGAGAGAGAGAGAGAGAGAGAGAGAGAGAGAGAGAGAGAGACAGAAGATACACGTGTTCGACACAAACACACTCAAATAAAAAGGCTCTCAAATGCACTTAAATAGATTACCTTCGGGAGTATGTTAAGAGTAACGACAACAACAAAACTAACACATATGTACATGCACACACACACACACAACAAATGCTACCTTTACATACATCAGTAACAATAAATGCTGCTGTTAAAAATGTTGCCCCAAAGAACCGTTACTTATTCACAGCAAAATACACTGTTGAAAAAGCTATGACCTGTAAATTGTACGGAAAACGACACGAAACAAGAAGACTCCATTTTGTTTTTTCCCAAAAGTACTCAGTAGAAATTTACCACAGCAACACGAGGCCTGCAGGGCCTTGGCAGAGTTGGGGGGGTGGGTGTGTTAGGAACCGAAGCAAAAAGGGCCACGATGAAAGTGTTGCATTTGTTGGTCGAGCCACGAGAGAGCGGAGTGAGTGAGGGAATGATGAGGACCGACCATCAACCTAATTCGTGGTACGAATTCGAATTTAGGTCAATGATGTCGTGTAGACCAGAGTAAAACAACCAACGAAAGGAAAATAAAACAACATCATGTAAACGACATAAAATTAAATAAAAATTTGAGTTTAGAATGTTAGCTGCTGCCACTTGAATTGGATATTCAAAGAGACTCTAAGAGATGAAGAAGTTTTGAGTGGGCCAGAAGAATAGGTGAGGTTAGGCTCCTTATACAGTTGGCCGTTTAAAGAACTCAAATGCAAGGAGCTCACATGAAGATAGATCCTTATAACAGCATCTCTCATTCAGTTACACTTGGGATTGAATACTCGCATTCTTTTAAAAATTTGCAAATTGCCCAAATTTTTGTTTGAATTTAATTTTTTTTTTTATTAGGGTCATTATTTTGTTTTCTTTAAGAAATTTCTTACAGTGTTCTTAATCATCTAGAGATAAAGTTAACTTCGAAATGATTGAATGAAAAGTCTGTTTGCTTCTCTTAAGCACACACACACACACACTCACACACACACACTCACACACACACACACCTAGACAAATGTTTAGAATTTCTGCGGTAGGCTCCATCGTGTTAATTCTGTGCTACCACCACCAACACTCCCCTCCCTCTATTTCTCACACGCCACTGTCACTCTCTGTTCACACCGCTTAATAGATTGCGGCTCAGACAAGCCGCAAAGTTCAAGTTGAAAGTTGACACCATCTCGTTGATTGTAACTTAAAATATAAACTTGGCATGAGCAGGACGAACACAAAAACCAACACACACACACACATATACAACAAATCCATACACACACATACGCAAATCCATACAAATATACTCTCCAGTGTCCTTTTTCATTTAAACTAGATAACTGAATGAATGCACTCAAGCGGAATTTTGAATCAATCCCCGAAATACGAATTCAAAACATCATTATGTTTCGTATATATGTACATACATACATATTAAATTCCCTGTTATGGAAAACAAAATATGCACATCAATGCTGAGCTCAACCATTCTTACAATCATTGTTCTCAAGACGATCATGTTTCTCAAAATGACTGTCAAACTTTCTAAAACTCTTAAACTCTTTAAAATGGCTCTGATATTAATAAAAAACAAAAATGTCGTGCAAACTACGTGTTTGCAAGTATAATAGTCCCACTGAACAGTTCCTACTTTTTTGTCTCAGGAATTTGCGATGCGATCCAACCATAAGATTACTATCTTACGAGTCTCGACTCAAGCTAATAAATTTGCCATCACTTGTTAATCGAAGGATAATGCTCAATGCTTCATTTATACTGAACTTGCTGTATAGCGTTGCAAACTCCTAATACTTATTAAGTAATACACATTTAAATGTTCCTAGTATTACATCAAGAAGATGCGACTTTCTCAAGCTAAGCTTCTACAGATCAACATATCTTCAGCAAGAACCACTCCGGAGAGCTTGTGATGATTTTAAATCTGTTATTTTAGTTAGAAAGTTATCCGATTCTGTTATTGTAATAATACGAAAAGTTTTAAATTGCTTATCTAATTAAGATTGTTATTGTTTAATAAATCTATAAAGTCTTAATGGCTTAGTTTTAAGTTTAAATAAATAAATAAATATAAAGATATTCCGTGTAAAGGAAGCAAGGATTGCTGTAGATTCCTTTATAAGTTTCATGGTGGATTCAAATATAACATACAAAAATCAAAATGCAGTCCCTATAGGTAGGTAAAAATCAGTAAGTTTTCTATTGCTTGTTTTTGAGGGCTGTTCCTGTGTTGGAATGGTCATGAAATTTGGCACGAATATCTCTGTCATCCCAGGTACAGGGATTTATCGGATAACTGGTCCGTTAAATTATTAGAAGTCAACTATAAATTTATTCTGCGGGGTTAGGCTATATGAATTTTGACTAGGCCGAACTTAACACCCTTTCTTTTTATTTCAAATTTATTGTATTATTTGTAGCCGGTTGCGTGCAGAATTTTCACGATTCAATACACGATTTAATACACTGAGTGGTTGTGCAACTGAATTATTAATTTTTATTACTTACGTAAGCATTGTAACAGAATTTAAAAGTCACACAATTTTAAGTTATTATATACAGTGAAATGTGGTTTAATAGATAATTCTGCTGAACTTGAATGACGTGGTGTATATAAACCAAATGATTTCTATACTCATATTCGGGTACTTTAAGTTGTTCCTTCTGTTTGCAAAGCACGGATTTGGTATGTATAGACATTTTTGTATATATACTTATACTTGTTCTCCTGAGTCGATTTGGTCCTGTCCGTCTGTCTGTAGAAATTATAACTGACGGACGTTTCATCTCTTTATAGATGATACGCCGTAAGCCATAATTTGTAGTGCAATATCGAATATTCGCGATTTGTGAATCGATAGTTGTTGGGAGATGTCGTTCCGTAACTGTTATTATTCTCCATTGAATTCAGTAATAATATATCACTTATAATAATGATAAAAAACGCACCCTATAATTGAATTCCACCCTAAAAAAATATGATGTTGTGAGACTCATTACTGTACTACTAATACTATGCCCTCTAAAAGATTATGTTTGTATATAAATTCGATACTACAAATTTATTGTGTATCGAATTTATATACAAACATTGTTTATCCAATAATGGGCGTGAATCGACCTCTTCAACATTAGCTGCCTATTTGTAGTTTTGACGGATCTGGTTACTTTCAAAGGTTGAGTTAAGGGACCTTTCATCACAGGTCACAAAAGCGTAGGGTGTTTCAGCTTCGGCCAGACCGAACACTCTTTCTTGTTTATACTCTTGAACTTTCGCTGTTGGCCACACAAGGTTAATATTTATTTACTCCTGTTAGTGAATATTTTCAAGTAGAACCTACAACATCGACCGAATGAACTGCTCCGGTGTCAGACTCTTCATCTTCTGTCATTTCGCGTTGATGACTTCAGGCTACGGTCATGGACTTCTTCAGCTTGTAAACGATCTGGAACAGGGTATAGAAGCGCAATCCACTGTATACTATGATCTGATGGGAAGTTCTTTGTTGGACGATCTGCTGAAGCGGGCTGTTCCAAGTATATTGATCCGTGAGGAGACCGACTTCGAATTGAGGAAAAATTTCAACTCCCAGATACTATCAATAGTTTTCATTGGAACAGAATTTGACGACAGGGTGTTTTCTACACTGAGAAAGACTTTGCATCGCTTGCACCGAACGGATGTGTTGTTCATCACGGATAGCCTGGTTCCCGTAGAAAATTGGACGTGGCTTTTTGACTGGTGTTGGACGCACGGGTTCTCTAACGTTTTGCTGTCTTCACAGCACTTTGCTCCTCAGATTTTGACACTCTACAAACATCACAGTCAACAGATACGGACAACCACTTTGAGTGAATACTTCGAGCTTCGAAATAAATGGCAGGATTTTAAAGGCTACGAGGTCCGCTTATTGGTTGGTCACGATCCGCCATATGGAATCGTATACGAAAGCAGTATCGACAATCAGAAGAGTGTAGTAAGCGGTGGAAATTATTACCAAATGGTAAAGCTGTTCGCGGAGCGTCACAATGCTTCTTTGTTGACCATCTTTAGCCCAAATAATATATCATTCTCCGTTTTCGACTGCATTGAATATTTCGAGACAAAACAGGCGGATTTCTGTACCACTGCAGGTTTTTACGACGAGCAACTTCGACATTCAGTAGCAGTCGTACACGCGGTAACTAATATACGGGTGATGGTTCCATTTGGAAAGCTCTTGGCAACATACGAATACTATATCCTGCCCTTCAAGGCCAGCGTTTGGGTTGCTTTACTCTTGGAAGTGTGCTGCATAGCAATGGCCACCTCTTTCTTCTACTGGCGATGTGTCGGCTCGTGTGATCTGAGTGGCTCTCTGTTGCTAGCTTTCAAGGGGATGCTTCACTTGGGCTTCGAGGTAAAGTTAGCTTGTAGAGCTAAGCTACTGATATATTTGATCGTGCTCTGCAGCGGTTTCATTTTCACCAACTTATATCTGGCCAAATTGTCAAGCTTTCTGAGTGTGGATGTCTATGAAGAAGAGTTCGATACGTTGGATGATTTAAAGGCAAGGGGCGTCGATATTCTAGTCGATCCCGTTATTAAAGAGTTCTGCGATACGTATGACTTAAATAAAGCACTACACAGTTACACGAAATTAGTTGATGGTGATACTTATAATTCATACTATTACAATTTGAACCCGAAGTATGGGTACATTTGTGCCGAGGAGGAGTGCATTTTTTTCATGCTCCAGCAGAGGGGAATATCACGCCCTAATCTGCGACTGATGGCAGAGGTGATAAGTCCTGTCGGAATTTCGATTCCAATTGCCCACGAATGTCCCTTCGAAGAGGCTTTTAATGCATTTTTTCTAAGGGTCGTGTCGGCGGGACTGTATGACGTGATTTCGTTGCGTACCACAGACGAGGCCCTTAGTAAGGGCATCTTGAAATCATTCCAGACAGAGCAGGATAAGCAAGTGAAACCGCTGACTCTAGAAGACCTTCAAGTGTTGCCGGTTATATTAACGATTGGCTATTCAGCTGCGATATTTACATTCTGCGTGGAGAATTTAATATTCTATCTTGCAAGCATTAAGTCGAGAGTAAAAATGGGCCACTTTAAGAAAAGTTTATCGAAGTGAGGTTTGTATTTATGTATTATACTACATAAATTTTTATTAAAGTATTGCAGTGCGTATATTGTATGTAGTATATGTAGTACGTTAAAGTCGAGATATTTAAGGGGTTGTCTTTTAATCAATTTGAAAATTTTGGTAACTGATAACAGAGATAAATAAATGCTTGGATAAATAAATTTTTTAAATGTTTTCTTAAATATGCTTGGTATTTGACATGTTGTTTTAAGAAGTTTGTTCAAAAAATGATTCGAATAGCTCTAAAATGTCTGCTTTTTGCGATTGTGAATGTCCGTGAACATCGTGTTCGAATTCGATGTCGTTCTATTCGTTGTTCGGTTTACGACGATTGTGAATCAGGTTCGCACATTCTGACGAAACGCAGGCTTCCGTAAGAATCGTACAGCATACGGATCTACTCGTCATCAGCTGTTCTTGTTTGATGTTTTGTATACGAAATGAACTCGTCTGCTTGCGCAGCTTTTCGGGCAATAGACAGAAAATGAAGACTTTCGATGAGCTTCTTGTGGTAACCGTTGAATTGTTGAGGAAAGAGATAAAAAGTGGGCTACGTTAATGAAATCGTATCTGGTACCGTTTCGAAAGAAAATTGTTCAAGCTTATTATGCCGCCATAAAAATAGAAACTTGTTGCTAAGCAATCTCCTAGTATTTATGGAGGTACGCGTATTTTGCCGCTAGAAACTCGAATATACCATTAAATATAGTAGTATCGATAAAAAGTTCTTGAGTTACACTGTTACGTAACCTCGTGGATCTCCGAAATAGACCAGGTTGAAGGTCGATTAAGTCGACACTTTGGCCAGATTTGTTGGACAACATGATCAAAATTGCTAATCGGTATGCTTTATTGAATGCTTTATTCAATATTTTATACAATAGTATTTTAATTGCATTTTCTTGTGGCACTTAAAGGGAGGTTAGGAAGGCGTATGGTCCTTTGGTGGACTCAAATATATACTCGAAATTAGAACAGATCATTCAGATGTTTAGAACTTATTTATGACAACCTCAGCCATTGCCTTAATGCCGATCCAGCTTTCCTCAACGTATGGTTTTATAAGTTCTGGCGGTACTATGAACCCGTTGATACCCTTTCCACCCGGGAGTTCCATGGTAATCGCAATCGGTATGCCAATATGTAAAGCGTAGTCATCACTTCCACCTGCCGCTGGGTACAATACATAAGATGAGCTTCCAACTTTATATTTGGACCTGGTTGCGGCCTCGATGGCTGCGGCACCAGCTCGAGCAACCCCATCGATATCTTCCCAGTTACTAGGACGCTCGCTAAAGAAAGAAACAGTCTATTATTGGCGAAAACAAGTAAGCTATGAGTAAATCAATATTTTAAATACTTAAACTTATGTGACGAGTTTACTATATATTCTAGGGGACAGAAATTAAATACTCGTATATCTTCTTCGACTTACTAGTTATAGCCCCAGGGATACAACAAGTACCTGCCGTACGAGTGCAGGGTTAAGTAGAACTTTGTTTGTTCAGCAAGATCGTGCAGGATGTCGCGCAGTACACGAGTCTCTGGCTCTGAGGCAGGTTCTGGCCCTTTAAAGGTTGCTTCGCAGGGTGCTTTCGAGGTGCCGAGCCCCCCCCAATGGAAGTCAAAGTTGCGATTTATGTCTGTACCGATGCACGAGGAATTGGGCACTGGTTTTCGGGTTTTGCGCCAGAAACGCTTATTTGTGTGCGTATATTCGTAACCATCGGGATTGGCAACTGGCAATATAATCCAGTCGTAGTCTTCTAGGAGTTCACTATTTTCTTCAAAGTTCAATACTAGTTGCTGGATAATGTACAGGGCCGTGGTAGGTGCGAGCCACTCGCGCGCATGAATGCCCGCATCAATGAATATGACGTTTTTATTAAACCGTCCGTCACCGTTTGTGATTATGATGACTTTCATATTGCGTCCCTCGTAAGATCTTCCGGCAGTTTTAACGAGGACACGCCGTGGATGCTCCATCGCCAGTTTTTCCAAGTAAGCGTTAATTTCGTCGTGACGGTATGAATAGTCGAAGGTTTCAACAGTTTGGTTGTCGGACATTGAGCGCTTAAGGAGGGTCTGCATACGTTCTTGCCTTACAGTTTGGCCCACGTTGTCGGTGATCAGTGAGAAGTTGGCGCCGAGTTGGCTCAACTTAGTCTCGAAGTTAGCCTGGACATCTGGGGGGACCATAACACGTGTGGGCTCATCCAAAGCGCGGGGCAGAGAGAAGAAGTCGTATTCCGGTTCGCTATAAAAGTCTAATAAAGCTTCCTTTTCGACATTGGTTTTGGCGTAGATCTCGTAGATTTTGTACCTGTGAGTTATTTGAAATGAACTTATTTAACAATTTCCTTATTAATTATTGGTTTCTTCGCTAGCCTATTTACCCATCGTAGGTGACTGATTGCACCAAGTAGGCGCTGCAGAGCAGTATAAACGAGAATACGTTAAGAAACATCGAGTTGAATTCAGAGAAACCTTTCAACTGACAGTGCTTAGGAGTCTATAGAGAGTTTTCTGTTGGAAGTGCTTTTATATTGAACCATATGAGTTTCTTATCACTTATTACATTCGGATTGTATGAGGTAATCTACGATTTCCTAATCTAAAGAGTTTTCGAATAGTTCATATTCGAATATACATACATACATAGCTCCACACATGTTGAAATATCAGTAGTTTTCTTGGGAAACATTTATGGTATCATATTTTATGGTACGATTTGATTGATATCTTGATATGATATGATTTCTTTATGGCAAACACTAGTTGTTCTTTAATAGAAAATTTATTGATATGATATGATTTATTAATGGCAACACTATAAATGAAATGGAAACACCAGCAGTTTTCGTGGAATTCATTTACGGTAACAAATTTTAACTACCTAAACGAAAATTAGCTGTTTTATAATGAAACACAAAATTTCTTACAAATAAAAATGTTGCTGTGAGAACAAATAAACTTTAGATTGGATTGTAAGGTAAATTAACTGAATTTCAAAAAAGGTTTTCCAGGGTAATCCTTCCAAAATGATATCCTTTTTCACAAACAATATGTATAACTCGATAACCAATGTGCGTCTCGGAAATGTGAAAATGAAAGACATTACGATTAAAAGGGGCATATTTCAAGGGAACACATTTAGCCCGCTGAGGTTTCGTCTATGAGTCCTAAATGGGTCATCCAATGTAATACAATTTGGATAGCTATACTACAGCTATACACATCTTCTGTATACGGAAGATCTTAAATTATTTGCACTATCAAAACGCCAACTCGCTGGACTCTTTAATATTGTCAAAACCCTGAGCGATGATATATCTATGGAATTCGAGTAAAAGGAAAGATGGTCCATTGAATTTCTGAAGAGTAATGAAAGCTACAAGTGTTTTGGTATTGTTGTCCTTACGTAGTCCTTTGGGATTTTAAACTGGAGTTATAAGGACATTCATGAGCTGGAACGTACAAGTGCTGAAGAAGGACCAGGAGTATCTAACATCCCTTTAAATCTCCATTATTAGCTCAGATCCGTTCGATTAGTGAAATTATTGAACAATGGAAGCACAAGGAAATTCGCGCAAAATACCTTTACCAACCTCAATTACAGGATGTTGATAAGAAGTTGAATGTTGCCATATTCAAAACAATATGGCAAAAAAACCACACTCTTGATAAAGAATATTCATTTATTTGTTATATTTTTATTAAAATATCAAAAAATGACAAAATCACAAACGAAAAAAAAACGAGAAAATCACGATTAAAAATAATTTTTTTTCGTATAAATTTAATAAGAAATAAAAAAACTAATAGTTTGGATTTCATTTATAATTTGAACTTTAATAATTTCGATGAAAATTTAGCGACGGAAATAATTGGCGGCCGAATATATGTAGGGTGTTCCAACATAATACGAAGACGCATAGTAGGGTGTCGCGATGTAGGTAGGATATGTTGAGTAGTAGGGCTGCGCAGCGTAGGTTGTGACGTAGGGTGAGACGTAAGCAGAGCCAAGCGTGGGGACGGAATATGGTAGAAAATGCGGTTTGGCGTTCACAACGTCAGCCAAGACGAGGGCGGCACACAAGAAGAATGCTAACTAAAAGTTAAAAAGAAAAACGAAAAGAAAACAAATTAATTTTGATTTTTAATCGAAAGTAGTTTTGATTTATTTTTTTTTTTTTTTTTTTCTTTTTTCAGTTATTTTTTGATTCTTTCTGTAGTTAGTTTTAAAGGTATTTTTTTTAAAACTTTATCTTCTAAATTTGTTGTTACTTTTTTGTAATTTTGCTCTAATTAATTGGTTTTTCGGTAGTTATTTTTGCTTTTTTTATTTCTTTTTTTTTTTAATTTATTATTACATTATTTCAGTTATTTTTAAATTTATTTGGGTTTTTTTTTTTTAAATTTTTTTGAATTTCAAGATATTTTTTACTTATTGTTTAGTTCTTTTTTTACTTATTTTTTTAGATATTTTTGTAGTTATTTTTTAGTTACTATTTAGTTTGTGAGATTTTCAGTTATTCTCAAGTTCTTTTGTAGTTCTTTCATAAGTTTTCAAAATAGTTTCCTCAATTATTTTGTTATTATTTTTGAATACAAAATTTATTAGTTTTATTAGTTGAACTTACAGATTTAAACATTTTTTCTGCCAGTTGAAATGAATTTCAGTTGCTGCTGCTGAGCGATTGAACGATAGAACTGATTTGAAATTCTGTACTGAGCTGTGTTACTTTTATAGTCGCATTAATGCCAGTTGTAACGTTGTTGTTGTTGTTGTTGTTGTTTTTGTTGTAGTACTTTTGTGTTTTCAATTGTATCGATGTCCAATTACAGAATCTGTAAATTGTTGTTGGGTTTCATTACAGTCGATTTCTTTTGGGTTGTTGTTTTTTTTCTTTACCATGACACGTTTGTCGAAGTTTAGCCGAAGTTTCTTCAATGAAATGGATTTCGTCACAAAGAATAATTAATTTCATCCCATAAAGAATTAATTTGTATTTATACATATACACATATTTATATACATATGTATATTGTATATCTACGTGACAATATTTGCTTCTCAAAAAAGAATCTTCGAAAAAACGTTTGAATAATACTGTAATATTAAATGTTCAAGCTAAATAATTGAGATAATGTTTTAATTGATTACCGGCGCGGCGGATGTTTTTTTATTAACTATGAAATGAAATGTAAGTTAGGCGGTTTCTAAGCTAATCGATTAATTAGTTTATAGCAATTAATTAAGCAATATTAACTCCTCTTCAATTGTTAGTGAGTTTTGCGGTTCACTTTTTTAAATCGTATTATTTTTGGGTTTCGTAATTTTGTTCGAACTTCGATTGAATTGATTCGATTGACTATTCTAGGCCATAAGCGTAGATTTAATTAAATTATTAAGAATTTAGTATAGTAGTGTGAAGTATTTAAATATCGCTGATGAGGAGCGTTGGCATTTTCCGAAATAGCTATACGATCTTGCCAGTCAAGTTGATAGTTCAAATCGCATTGCAAATGAAAGCCGGAAAAATTTCGGTAGTGTATGTATTTACATCACGCATATAATATAATAAATATATTCAAATATTTAAATATCCTTATAAGAGTAGGACTTCCTTTCACAAGCGGATCCTTGAGCCAGCCACATTTCATTGTTGTTGATTTATTTAAAAGCTTTTTTGCCAATCTTCAAAGAACTGTTTATTGGTTATATGTTAATAAATCGCTTTTGTTCGCTGTTGACCTTGAAAAAGATCCGAAAAAAGGATAGAAAATAGAAAACAATCACTACTTAGAATTTATTCATGTATCTTATTGTTTTTCTTTTGTGGGCGTTTTTAACATTCCACAAGCTCTCGCTTCGCAGATGCTTGAACAATGTTTATTAATAAACTGCTTTTAATATGTTGTTTTACTTGTCTGTTTTTGAATAAAATGTAATCGCTTTAAACGAAGAATGAATACCAATGAAGGAGATTGAAATCTGAAATCGGTTCTATTGATTTAATATTTTTATTCGAAGGATTAAAATTTTATTATTACTTTGAGTGAAGTTAGAGCTACAGTTAAGTTAGCTCATTCTAAGTGAGCGCTTAAATCTACTCTGACTAACGGCAATTTAAGAAAACAAAATGAGAGAATAAGGAGAATGAATTAGGAGAATGAAGGAGTGATGATTACGATGATTGATCACCAATAATAGAACAAAGAAACGAACAAGAGGAAGAGAAGCACACACACAACAAACAATGGAAAGAAGTATACAATATAACGGTAGTTGTTGTTGTAATATTGTAATGAATATAAACAGACACAAACACACACACACAAATCTGGAAGTCTGATCCTATGAGCACCCTGAAAATCTGTGATGTTTTCCTGTAGATACCTTAAAACCTTAAAAATGAGATACACTGAAGCAGAAATCACACTCGCCATCACCGTCGGCGTCACCACTCCACTGGTGCTCTCCTCGTATTGTCCGGAAACAATGGATACGCGGACAGCCTGTTAGACGCCGCGGCCGCCGACGAAAGGTTGTGGCGCCGGATGCCCGAGCAAAAATACAGCAGCGCCTGTCGCGGAATACAGTGCAATACGACACCCGGCGATGGAGGACAGCGACAGTAAAAAGCAGTCGCTGTTTGAAAGCCAGTCAGTCGACGAGGGTTTTTTAAGAAAAGGCGACTGACTTCTGGATGCCAACAAAAACAAAAAAGCTGGTTGTTACTCACAACTGAATCACTGACTGATTGAGAGACACTCTGGTGACAGACAGGCAGACAGAGAAACAGACAGACAGACAGACAGATAGACAGAGAGAGAGAGAGAGAGAGAGAGACAGAAAGAGCGACAGACAGGCAGACAATTCGACTGAGAGACAGACTTTTTTAGACTGAGGAACTGTCAAACTTCCAGGCTGAGTGGATGTCGACGGATTGGCGAGGGATTGCGGAGGATTTGAGGCGCGACTGCCTGAGACTATAGCGTGTCTTAAGTTAAACGTTGCTGCCGTCTTTCTTTCGGTTTCTTTCTCGCACACTTTCACGTGTCCCGCACTCGTCCCTCGCTAGTCATCCATTCAACATCTGACTGATCTCTCACTCGCACTCGCAATCGTTTTTAATTTTTTACTTTCACAACGCAGTCGGTAAAATAATCTTAAGAGTAGAAGACAGATTATGCTAAAGCATTAAATAGAAACGGAAGGAGAGACTGAGAAAGAGTTAGTTAGAGTGATATAGTGGCGGGGGACGGGGGGCGTAAGAGAAACTGTCACAGTTGACAGCAGAAACAGCGGCCGGTGGCCGAATGTGGTTGGTTAGAACCGTGGCGATGTTCATGGCGCTGGTGATGATAATGATGATGATGATGGTGATGATGGTGATGATGGGAGTGCATTTTATCGGACGGGGCATGCAGGTGGCTTGTAAGAAACCAAGTAATTTCACGCTAAAGTAGTGCGGGAGATTAAAACAAAGAACGAGAAAAATTAGAGCGCGAAAATTAGTGCTGCTGAGCAAAAATGAAGCGGATGCAAAAACATCTTCACGAAGAAGCACATGCACACAAACACACAGGCACGGATACAGCTAGAGACGCTTTCGTACGTTAACACACACACACACTCTTAAAAATACAGCCAACAACATCAGATCCGCATCAGGTGCTGCTTGTAGTGAAAGCAGTCGAAAGCAGAGAAAAAAGAGATGAAGAAGTTGTTGAGGCAGCTGTCAGAAGAGGAAAGCAAGAAATATTAAAAACAAGAAACACAACAACAATAACATTGAGTGCAATAAACAACAACTTCGCAGCTAACAACAGCGAAGATACCAGAAAACTTCTTATTTCTGTTGCTGTTGTTGAGTCGCGAATTTAAGCTTCATGTCTGACTAATTTTTCCGGTAGAAGTTAAAAACAACAACAGTTTGCACTGCACTTTTACTACCCTTTCTATATTCCACTCCTCCCCAGCGTGTGCACACTCACAGCAAGTTATTAGTTAGTAGTAGATTTATTGCGTGTTTTCTTCTTCACTAAATAATTGTTAACACGAAAATAGCTTGAAATTGTTAAGTGATTCTCATAAAAAATAAATACCAGTTCGTCTTTAGTAATTATTATATTTTTACTGCCATTAAACATTACGTACAAATGGCACTAAAGTACTTCGTTTTAGCAAAAAACTAAAAAAAATAACACACACTTTATGCACGTTCGCTTTATTCTTTATTCTTCTAATATGCAAATTTATGATCTATAACATCGTATGTATAATAATAATTAAGTTTCAAAAGAAGCCTGTGCAAACCACTTGATTCAGTTTTTCAAACAGAAATCACAGAAGTTCTTCACCGATAGCATTATGTTTGAATTTTATGCTTCAAATAACAAGCATATTAAAGAAAACATTTGAAGAATGTATTTATCTAAGCATTTATTTATCTCTGTTATCAGTTACCAAAATTTTCAAATTGATTAAAAGACAAACCCTTAAATATCTCGACTTTAACGTACTACATATACTACATACAATATACTCACTCCAATACTTTAATAAAAATTTATGTAGTACATAAATACAAACCTCACTTCGATAAACTTTTCTTAAAGTGGCCCATTTTTACTCTCGACATAATTCTTACAAGATAGAATATTAAATTCTCCACGCAGAATGTAAATATCGCAGCTGAATAGCCAATCGTTAATATAACCGGCAACACTTGAAGGTCTTCTAGAGTCAGCGGTTTCACTTGCTTATCCTGCTCTGTCTGGAATGATTTCAAGATGCCCTTACTAAGGGCCTCGTCTGTGGTACGCAACGAAATCACGTCATACAGTCCCGCCGACACGACCCTTAGAAAAAATGCATTAAAAGCCTCTTCGAAGGGACATTCGTGGGCAATTGGAATCGAAATTCCGACAGGACTTATCACCTCTGCCATTAGTCGCAGATTAGGGCGTGACATTCCCCTCTGCTGGAGCATGAAAAAAATGCACTCCTCCTCGGCACAAGTGTACCCATACTTCGGGTTCAAATTGTGAAAGTATGAATTAAAAGTATTACTGTCAACTAATTTCGTGTAACTGTGTAGTGCTTTATTTAAGTCAGCCATTACGAATATCTCTTTAATAACGGGATCGATTAGAATATCGACGCCCCTTGCCTTTAAATCATCCAACGTATCGAACTCTTCTTCATAGACATCCACACTCAGAAAGCTTGACAATTTGGCCAGATATAAGTTGGTGAAAATGAAACCGCTGCAGAGCACGATCAAATATATCAGTAGCTTAGCTCTACAAGCTAACTTTACCTCGAAGCCCAAGTGAAGCATCCCCTTGAAAGCTAGCAACAGAGAGCCACTCAGATCACACGAGCCGACACATCGCCAGTAGAAGAAAGAGGTGGCCATTGCTATGCAGCACACTTCCAAGAGTAAAGCAACCCAAACGCTGGCCTTGAAGGGCAGGATATAGTATTCGTATGTTGCCAACCGCTTCCCAAACGGAACCATCACCCGTATATTAGTTACCGCGTGTACGACTGCTACTGAATGTCGAAGTTGCTCGTCGTAAAAACCTACAGTGGTACAGAAATCCGCCTGTTTTGTCTCGAAATATTCAATGCAGTCGAAAACGGAGAATGATATATTATTTGGGCTAAAGATGGTCAACAAAGAAGCATTGTGACGCTCCGCGAACAGCTTTACCATTTGGTAATAATTTCCACCGCTTACTACACTCTTCTGATTGTCGATACTGCTTTCGTATACGATTCCATATGGCGGATCGTGACCAACCAATAAGCGGACCTCGTAGCCTTTAAAATCCTGCCATTTATTTCGAAGCTCGAAGTATTCACTCAAAGTGGTTGTCCGTATCTGTTGATTGTGAGGTTTGTAGAGTGTCAAAATCTGAGGAGCAAAGTGCTGTGAAGACAGCAAAACGTTAGAGAACCCGTGCGTCCAACACCAGTCAAAAAGCCACGTCCAATTCTCTACGGGATCCAGGGTATCCGTGATGAACAACACATCCGTTCGGTGCAAGCGATGTAAAGTCTTTCTCAGTGTAGAAAACACCCTGTCGTCAAATTCTGTTCCAATGAAAACTATTGATAGTATCTGGGAGTTGAAATTTTTCCTCAATTCGAAGTCGGTCTCCTCACGGATCAATATACTTGGAACAGCCCGCTTCAGCAGATCGTCCAACAAAGAACTTCCCATCAGATCATAGTATACAGTGGATTGAGCTTCTATACCCTGTTCCAGATCGTTTACAAGCTGAAGAAGTCCGTCGCCGTAGCCTGAAGCCATCAACCCGAGGTGACAGAAGATGAAAAGTCTTACACCGGATGCGTTCATTCGGTCGATGTTGTAGGTTCTAGTTGAAAATATTCACTAACAGGAGTAACTAACTACGAACCTTGGCTCGACCTGGCTCTCATCCGAAGCGCGTGTTGGGTGCAGTCTAAAAATAGTGCAACAATTTGTATCCAACCCCTGCGATCGGAATAAATACTCATCTAATTAATTACTCGATGGGACTTTTCATTGGCAGAATGAGTTCTCACTCCAGTTCCATCAGTCAATCCATTAAAATTATCTATAAAATCATTTCATAGCATTTCACAGTAATGTAAAAAAATTTATTAGAAAATGCAATTTGATGGTACTCGTTCGTGATGGGTAAGTAATGGAAATTAATAATTCAGTAGTTGTGAAGATTCAGTTTGAGTACCATCCGTTGTGCGCCCAGTTTTCAGAGGGAGCGTATTTCATGAGAACACGGTTCTGTGGAATGAAAGCCTTTCGGTTTCGATAAAAAGGAAGTGATAAAGAGTTATTAAATCCATGTTAGGATTTGCATGAATATACTTTTAATTGCACATATATTAAAATTGGTTTTTGTTTTTTGGAATAACGTGTTTTTGGTTGATCAGATTAGATATGGTCATTTATGGATATTTGCGAGAATTGCTATAAGGAATTATTATATGGGTTAGACCTCAGCTCTGAGTCCCGAATTAGAGCAACCAAAAAGAATTCAATGCAAAAGGCAAAATTATCTTTTCTCTGAGAAATCGAAACACAATACTGAATTAAAAAAATTCATTAAAAAAATTTTAATTTTTAAATTATACATATTTTTATAAACGTTTATTTTGTAGTGTTCTTTATCCTAATTTTATTTTAATTCTTTAAACTAATTCTATTTTTTAAGAAAAATTTTGATTTTCGATTATTGTTGGATGACTTTTCTAATTGATTGCGAAAAGAATCACATTAAAATATACATATAAATAAAATAATTAAGGGGAGTGGGGAAAATTACTCACAAGCGGCATGCGAAGTGCTACAAACACGCAAACACTGAAAATAGTGATGAAAAATTAATAACCACAAATAAAAGAAACCAGAAAAGAGAGGTAGGGAGCAAGTGAAACAAATAGAAACAAATAACTAAATTTCCTGCACGAATATGAAAACATCCTTATATCCTTCTGTCGGTATACATTTCAAGGGTAACTTCAGCTGAGTTGAAATACCTTCCATACCTACCTTCATACATAATAGAAGTTTTGAAAGAGCTCTTCAGATTTTCAGGGATTTTTAGATACCTCGAGTCTTTTGGAATGAAATGAAACGAGTATAGAAGAAGAAGAAGAAAAGACTGACTGGCTGATTTGGGGCTCGCAGATGTGCGACAGCGTTAGTTAAC
This sequence comes from Myopa testacea, assembly GCA_949629155.1. NCBI lineage: Eukaryota > Metazoa > Arthropoda > Insecta > Diptera > Conopidae > Myopa > Myopa testacea. The sequence goes on along the minus strand of OX451348.1, from coordinate 20,630,607 downwards.
TTAAACATACCGAGCTCGGTTGTTGAAAAATATTTACATAAATACTCAGACTCGGGCACCTTCCACTATCTGAAAAGTATGTCTTATAAAAGAATCGGGACATTCGATGTCCTTTCTATATTTGTGTAAAAACTCACATTTACCAAACTCAAAGTTCGGAGGGATTATCGAAAGCCTCATAGAGACTAAATATTTTAGGGGTTCAAAGATACGGAACTAAAATTCTTATTAATATTCGAAGTTTGTATTTTCTTTATTCAAAATATACATAATACGAGTAATTAAATTTAGAAAGCAGTATATGTTCATGTGTACATCGAATAATGGTGAAGATTTGAAGTGTTTGAATTTAAATTTATTTCATTAAAAATAATAGTAAATGACACATTTTTGCGAAGTAAGTTGTTGTGTACAAGTTATCAACAAGTTATTGTTAACATAAATTTATCTTTTTATCCTTAAGTAAGATACTGTCTGGTTGCATGTTTTTTATACAATACATTATAGTCTTTAATTTTGTTTACAATTTTTTAATTGAATTAATAATCTGAAAACGTTATACAAGAAAAGGCTCAATAAAACTTCCAACTTTCAACTTGAAATTCATTCAAAATTCAATTGATATTCATTCACAATCCATTTGAAATTCATTCCGATTTGAAATGCATACAAAATTCATTCAAAATTCATTGGAAATTCATTCAAAATTTATTTCATTCCATATCAATCCCTTCAAATTTTACTTTAGTAAATTTTAGAAATGTTTATAAATCGACCTACAAAACCACAGTTAAATCTTAAGAATTCCTACTTTTGATAAGATTTATGATGAAACTTGAAATAATTGAATATAATTTAATAACAGTTTAATTTAATTAAAGTTTAGTTATCCTTTCAGGTTTTTATTAAAAAGTTCTCGCTTGAAGGTTGAACTCTCCATCTCACTTTCTCTCTACCCCCTCCTCCTTTCTGTCTCTCTCCAACATACCATTTTGTATCGATCCACAATTTTCGTGAGTATATTGTTTCGGATTTAATACTTTTTCATTTCTCTTTTCACACCATTTTGCATTTAGACACAATCCTCGTTTTCAAATACTTTTATTTTATGTTTGAAGTCTTTTAATTAACTGTTCCTTTCTCTCTCGTTTCCTCTCGTACTCTTGTACGATATTTATTATATATTGTTTTTTATTTGTATTTTTTATTTTGTTTTCCTATTCTTTTGTCTTTGATTATTCGAAGTTTTTATTTTATTTCCATGTTTTTTTTCTTGTTTCTCAAGAGGATTCACTAAAGTTGTTGCTAAGCTGTTGCATTTGTTGCTAAATAATTGGTTGTTTTTGCTATCTTCTCAATCTTTTTACTACTTTTTGATGGTTCCTGTAATGAAATAATAAGTGAATTTCAATTGATGTTTTGGAAAATAATCTAACAAGAGTCTATCGTAGATTTATTCTAGTTAATCTTTAGAAAGAATAAAAGACTTTTTAAACTTTTCATCAGTCTTTTTCCTCACTTACAATTAAAGATCTTCTTAATTATTAGATCTTAATTAAAAATTAATGATTTGTATGCAGAAATAATTGAAGATTAAATCATAAGATTAAATCGATTTATTTCGCAGTATTAACGTTTTCAACTAATGACTTCAAATGACTCGAATGTTCAACAAATCAAACTGCATAGTTTCAAATAATTTGCGCCCTCCTTCCGTTTCTCCTCATTCGCACCCCTCGCCACCTCGCCCCCCCCCCCTCAAGAAATCACCTTTGTAATTCATAAAATAATTCATTGTCGAGCATAAAATTTAATCGCAAAGACAAACTTCATCTAATCCACTCAATAAATCATCATCGTGCAACTTTTGCTTGTGCTTCCCCCGCGCTGGCATTCCGTGACTTCTTAATGTACTCATTCAGCGGCAACCACCTCAGCACCCCCGCCCAGGATCCCGCCGACCATGTCGAGGGACGAGTGTCACGGGCATTATTCCAAGTATGCATTTTCAATTGAAATATCGCGCCAATAAAATAAAAAGTCAGCCAAACTACGATAGATGAGAGAAAATAATAGAGAATGAATAAAATACTTTAAGCAACAGTGATGAGAGAGATGAAGAGAAAGAGAGAGCGAGAGCGAGAGCGAGAGAGGAAGGAAAGAGCAAGAAAGCGAAATGGAGAAAATAAGAGAGCGAGGCACGAACGCAGCCCCTTGAAGCATGCTGCAGATTCTTTCGACGGACTCCTTGAATGGAGGAGGCTGTTGTTGCTGCTGCTGCACTCAATAATCGAATGAAAACACGAGGATGTTCTCGACGTTAGCGGGGAGCAGGAATGGCGTGGAGGAAAAATCGACGGCAATAAAAATTTGTCTTCTTAAGTTGAACATAAAATTTACCCGCCGCAAATGTGAGTACGAGAGCGAATACGAGTTGGAATAAGTTTTGTCCTCAGCAGGAGGCATCATGAAGGAGAGGTAAAGAGTGTCGGGAGCGCGGCGGTGGGGTGGACGGGATTGTGCTGTGCTTTGATGTGCGGTTGCTTGTGAGGACATAATAACCATGTGCGAAAATTGGCGAAGAAAGCCACGAAGTTCTACTTTATGTTGGTGTTGCCAAAAACACACACGCACACGAACACACACACACACACACACACACACACAAATCGGCCTGAAGTAGCTGGCAAGGGATCGATCTCAATAGTGTCGATGTCGATGGACTCGCTCACTTACAGCGATGTCTATAATTTTGAACAGCGGTTTGAAGTTTTCTGATGAAGTTGGTAAGGGAGCGGACGAGGGGTGTCGAAAGGAAGGGCGGGGAAGAGGGGACTAGAATGATTTAGGAGGAAATTCGTATTTATTTTAAGTGTTATTAGTGCAGTTGAAGTCTATTAACAAATTGGAAAGGATTTCTCGGGTGAAATAGTATCGGAAAATGTGCATGGTAGTAAAAATGAAATGTGGCTAAAAACTTGTGCGTGTATCGTAGCGGAGGAAGCTATCGTGGTATACTACAGATTATGAACTCTTTTCGGGTTGTTAATTCGTCACGTTTTCAACAACGCGATCGCAAACTCTTCGGAAAATTAATAATAGACTAAAATAAATTCAACAGTTTTTACAACGTTCAACCTTTTGATGATGTTTTTTCGACATTTTTGTATCCATATTTTGATCCATGTTACAGTTGAAGGTTTCAAGTAAAACTTTGTTTATTCTTATATCGTAGAATATATCGTTTCATGGTTTGTATTTCTACCTAAACACAAAAAACAAATTCATATTTTGTGTTCATAAATTTTTAAGTTTTACTGCGAAGGCAACAAAATTTATAGACTACACGAATTCTTCTAAACTGCTGCTGCTGCTGCTGCTGTTGTTGTTGTTGTAGTTGCGAATGTTTTACGTGTCGGTTAATAGAAGGTTTGCCGTTTTTTTAGATTCACACGTACGCTATCAGTTTACACGCACGCACACAAGCGTGCATACACACAAGCGGCGGGGGGAAGGGGAGGGGGGCGACATGCACAAGGATTCGCTGCAAGCTCACTTGTCGCAGTCAAGGTACTTAATCCGGATGGCGACAAGACATGTTTTGCCACAAAAATGCTCCTTTTTTGGCGCTGCGGTTGCTGCTGATATCACGCCATACGGTTTGCGCGTGTGTGTGTGTGCGTGTGTGTGCCTGTTGATGTAGGCTTAGTGTGTGCAAGAGTGTATGCATGTGTTGTCTCGTGAGTACGTTGGATTTCCTGAAGCTCGGTCGTTGTATGAAGAATTAAAGGATTCCGCTTAACTGTGGTCCGAATTCGCTTCGAGTTGGTCATGAGAACTCAACCCAACACACACACATACACACACACACACGCACACACATAGACACACATCAACATACGTGCAAACCTTTATCCATTCAAAGAAGGACATACTTTTCGGTCCATTTAAGTCTCTGCTTCAAGACTCCCGACTGTGGTGAATACGAAGATGATAGTGAAAACTGCAACCATGACTGCGATTATCTCTCGCAAGAACCGGAGAGACGAGTCAGAGAGAGAGAGAGTGAGAGAGAGGAAAGGAGACTCCATTCTGGCGATTACGTGTTCGCTGAAGTTATAGTGTGAGCAACTTAAGTAAATAGAGAACACAAGTGGCAATAAGGGCAGCAACAACAACAACTACAACAACAACAATAACAACAACAACAACAACAACAATAACTTGTATAAAATAATATAATATAATTTTATTGTCGGAATGTGTGCCGGTTTCCTTTGTTTATTATTTTCTATAGAATTCTTTACGAGTAAATATTTAAAGATCAACCGAGGAATTTCTGAGACGTGACTAAAACAGATGCACTGAACGTCAGTGTTTTTTTTCCCCAAAGATTTTATATGGGTCACAATTCAAGAAACTCATAATTAAGAAAGAAATCATCTTCACAGCAAACTGTCACGAGAGTTTAATAAAAAGTTTATGAAATACGCGAGACTGTTCTGTAATCTTGCATATCAACTTCAGGCTTCATTTCGGATTTATTTTCTGTAAATTTAGATTGATAGTTTTTTATTAGTATCAAGTTAATTATACAATTTAATTCATTTTATAGCCTTCCCTGTTAAAAACTTTTAATCACTTCTTCCCGAGAACTGCTGAATGTAATTAAAAAATGAGTTCAAAGTAAAACTTTTACACAGCATACCCTGTTTTTTCTGTAGTAGTTAAATAATATTTCTAGTAGAAGTTCTCTTTCTTTTTTTTTTTTTTTTTGTTTTGAAGGGTCTGGAGAAATTGGAGTTTCTTCTCTTTTAAACGGTGACAATTTAAAATTCTCTGAAAATGAAAGATTTCTCGTCGATTAATTGAAGTGTGGTGAGAATAAGAAAAAAAATATGGGTCAAACAGTACTGTTGTTTTCAATACTGATTCATTCGAAAGTTTTTTCAGTTTAAAAAAGACTTCAATTTAAAGGAGAGTATCGAAAAAACTAGAATTCGAATGGAGTTTAATTTTTCCCCCACAGAACAATCTGGAAAATGAGCTTCCGTCGAAGTAATCCAAAAGTGATCCTAGACAATTAAAAGTATGTATGTATTTAAAATTTAAGGGATTTGACCACATTTAATTTGCGTTTCGTTTTCGTAATTAACTATTACAGAAAACTCTATCCATGGAGTAACCATGCAGTTAGCATGCAACCTGGAGGACTTCATTTCACTTCATTCAGAAATGATGTAGGTCACGATCCATCCTTTCTTCTCTTCGCTTCGCTTCTCTTCGCCTCTCTTCGCTTCTATTCTTCCATTCTATTCTTCCAGAATTCTATGAAACCTAAACTCATGCTTTAAATGAGTCACGTTGCAGTTGTCGCTCCATCTCTTCATCTCTCTCTTGTTCTCTCCATCGCTGGTTCCTGTAGCATCTTCAATATTCGTCCCTGACCATGGAACAACCTACCAGCATTTGTATGAATTGTTTTAAGTTTGTGTATACACGAATGCACGAAGCGTATCACGAACGTGTTCGTGACCGATACAAGCTTGTAGATTGTTTTTGGTGTTTGTTGTTGTTGTTGTTTTGTTGTTGCTTCGTTTGGATTTCACCGTTGATAGACTTGTGATCGGTTCGTTTCCGAAAATGATTTTATCCATGTCCCTTGGAGCTGTCGTTATTAATATTGTTGTTGTTGTTATTTTCAGGATTGTCCTTGTTTTCTTATTATTCCCATTGTTCTCTATTATCTGTCTCTGTCTCTCTCTCCTTCTCTCCTTCTACTCTTTCTTGTTCACCCTAATCTTTTATTATGTTCATACTTCTTCTTCTTCTTTTTAGCCTACTCTATCCCCATCAATTGTGTATTTAATACATAATTCGTGCAACGTAAAGCAATCGTAATTTAATTTTGGTCAACGTGTTGTTCTCATTGATGGCCTTAATTACAGGGTGATTGAATTTCATGCAGGACTTCTTGATGAGTATTTTATAGAAGCAACAAAAGCAGCAGCAACAACATAAGTGTTGCCATGTGGCCACGTTCGTATACTATGTCCAAATGCAAGCATTCGTATAATGTGGATACATGGACACATTGTTCGGGGCACATTTTTCTGAAGCAGCGGAACCATTTAATTTTATGTTAGCGGCAACACTGAACAACATAAAGAAAAGCGGAGAGTGCAGAGTGAAAGAGAGAAGCGCAGACAAGTGCGTTGAGTAATAAGTGAGCAGGAGAGGAGAGCAAGAAGCGTGCCGAAGAATGAATGAGTTGCCAGCAACCGCAACCAGATGATTCTCACGATAATGTCCAGTATGTGACAATCAGCAAACAACTCGGTGGGCAACTTTTGTGCGTGAGGTTCGTCGACAGTGCTTAGAATTCAATTAAAGAGGTGTGCTTCTTCTTCTTCTTCTTCTTCCTCTTCTTCTTATTCTCCTCATTCTCCGGCTGCTTGATTTCCGAAGACGTGACATGTTTCGCTACTCGTTTTATTACGGTTGCGGAACAGGCGACGATGGTGGAGGCGGTGGCAGGGGCGGCTCCACAATTAATCCATGTGATAGATGTTTGGTGAACGCTTTGCGATTTTCTGCAACTGGTTCAGTTCTTCGCTAAAAATAACGAAACAGCAAGGAAAGGAATTTTTCATGTACTCGTATATTATTAATATTTATATAGTGATTAATTTTTTGTAGCATCGTAAAATTGTTGTTATTGAATTATGAATTGCTTTAAAAAGATTTAAAATGTTGTGAAAAAATGGTGCCAAATGAAAAAATGTATTCAAATCAAATTAATTTTAATTTTAACGAGTTCTTCGGAATCCTGTCGAAAAAAAGCAACAACAGTAAACGTACAACACACAACAACAACAGATCATACAAACATAGCACTCATACATAGAAACAACAATACACGTACAACAGCAACAACAACCAGCAGAGACGAGGACAACAACAACGAGAGGTGGATGGCAAACACGTCCTCTGAAATACTAGATTCGGTTTACAATTTAATTATGAGCATTTAATTGCTGCGTACGGGACTTTATTGGTCGCTATATCGAGACCCGTCGACAACAGGAGCGGATTCAACACACTGGAGGGCGTTCAAAGGCCCAGAGAGCTCTGTGAGTAAGTGTGTGTGTGTGTGTGTGATTGTACCGGTGCGTCTACATTTACAGTTGCTTCTAATTCAGGAAACAGTTTTTCAAATTTACTCTGCAATAAAAACGCATCTGCAGCAGATATTTATACAGAGACGTTTATATATTATTATGTGTATTAGTATGTGTATTGATAACACTAACAACAACAATAACAACAACAACAAAATCAATAGCAGATCTGTAAGCGGATCAACAACGGATTTTCGTAGTTAATATGAACGAATGTGAAGCTTGTTCGCGTGTTTTTTAGCGAGAGTGTTTCCATTGCGCCCACCTCCCTGCCCGCCCCCCCCCCCGCCCCCTTCATTCGCCATTTCTTGAAAACTGAGACGCGTCAATTTTAATGCTTTGTGTTCCCCGAAATGAATCACTTCACTTCCCCCATTTCGAGAGTTCGGAATAGACACTTCTAGCGAAGTCCGGCGGAGCGAAACGAAGCAATCCTCTTCTCGAATTACGCTGTCCTGGCAGTGTCCTTAAGAAGCTCCCGGTTTATCCTGCTTGATTGCGCACAATGAATTTCGCAATCGGGGCGTCTCTGTCATTTGATCCCGAGCCGAACCGTGAAGCCTTGAAGCCCAGGACACCTTCTTAACCACAAAAGGATTTACATAACTTACGGTGATTCTTTCACAAAGCAATTCGAACAGAAATTCGAAGTCAGTCGATGTCTGAATTATCGCACAATTAGTACGAGAGTGATTAGGAAGTACCTGCTCCGGAAAGTGAGCATAAAAATGGGAAGGCAATAAAAGAGGACACAAAAACACAATCAGGCGAACACTAAGGGATCAGTTGTGTAAAAAATTCCCCCTGAAATGTTCCTCATTTTTGCACGAAATTCATTCAAATCATTCAAAATGAATTCTCAAACCCCGGCATCCACGAGTTCGGTTGTCTAACCGAAGACATTCAGTTAGACAACCGAATTATTCGAATCATAGAACAGAATCAGAAACAGCATCCACTCAGAATCCTCGCAAAATATGCACAGAATCCACCGAAAATCCACTTCATAAAACTTGCACAGCACCGTACTAGAGTGCACCTGGATCCCAATTAGAATCCATTAGAAATACAAACAGGATCCACCATCATATTTCAACCAGACCAGGCCTCATGATGCACGCATCACTCGCGCTGATTCGATGTTTCAAAAAGTGGAATCGATCCACACCCTCATCAGTTTCGAGGCAAAGCAGAGAGCGTCAAACACGAACACATGCATGCAGAATGCGAAGCAGGGTCTATAAATTGTTCTTGCGTTTTCATTTTTTTCTTTTGTTATCAGGTAGCATGGGAGCACTCATGAGCACTGTATGCATATCTTTTGCTGAAGTGGAAGCATTTACAATCCCACTCTCACACCTTATTTACACGTACACGAATCTCAATCATGCATCGTTGTTTGTCGTGTGGCCGAGAGCAACTTTAGAGCTCTTTTGAGGTCGGCATCATGATGCCTAGTATGGGCAGGCCTATGCTCTTAACATACATTCACCATCCACATGAACACAGCACACAGCATCCAACCATCGCTCACACAGTATCCACTCATCATCCATTCAGCATTCACACCGCATCCACTCATGCGAATATGATGCTGCGAGTCTCCTTCGTATTACGAAAGAACAGCTCTAGAACAGCTCTAGAATTATTCACTATGCCAATAGATAGTGGATTTTTTATGGCAACCTTGGATTTTGTGGCAACATTTGCATAGTAAGCCGACAACAAAAAAACGCAACAGTGAGTGGAACGCTTGGAATCAGTGGTTCATGTCGTCCATAATGCAGAATCGAACCATATTCGAAGCGGCTCTCCCAACTTCTCCACTCATCCCGCCGCCCCTCTCGCGAAATGAAGTCGTGTATCCTTTGCAGCTTTTACTACGTGTGCAGCATCCAATCGAGTGGAGTCGAGTCGCGTCGCGGCGTGCAGCCAGAAGCCAGCAGCGAAGGAAGGACATCAAAAACTGTCTGACATCCTCAGCGAAGAATCAGTTGCTGTTCGTCGTTCGGTCCGTGCGGTTGAGCAAAGCGGAAGAAACCGGAAGAAGCCGTCGAAGTAAAGGAAGGAGACAAGCATCAAGAAGAAAGGGAATGGGAATAAGAAAAGGAGAACAAAACAAACCCAAACATCTGAAAAAGAACTAAATAAAGAGTGCCAGGATAGTGAAGTAGAGAGAAAGACAGAGTGTCAGTTAGAAAGCCAACGAGAAGCTTTAAAACACTTCGATGAATGTGAAATGTGTATAAAGAGTGCTGTTGTGATTGCTATTTAAAGTGTATGTTAAAGCGTGACAGGAATGAGAGAGAAGGAGAGAGACAGATAGAGGGACAGAGTGCGAGCAACTGTGTGTGAGAGAGAGAGAGAGACAGAGAGAGAGAGAGAGAGAGAGAGAGAGAGAGCGAGCCAGAGCGAGAGTGTAAATCTTAGCAAGTGCAATAAAAACCATTAAGAAATAAGCAGCGAAAAGAAGGAAAGAACGCAAGCAAAGCAAGGCAAAGCAAAGCAAAGCAAAGCAAGCCAGTGACGTTAAGGATAATCCTCAAGGAATCATTCCACTCACGTTCGTTCTCTGGTCTCGTCTGTATGACGCTCGCCGGCGAGTGCGGTCGGTTGCGGTCCTTGAAGTGCGTTTCACAGTGAAGCTGTTATTGCGTTTGTGTCCGGCCAAATATCCTGCCAACAGAGTTGAATACATTGTTCCGAAGGAGCGAAAGGAAGAGCGAGGAACTTCACAAAGTACGAGTAATAAGTTTTAACTTTAAGTGTTCAACATAAGAAGATGCAAACTTTTTCCAAACTCAAAGAAGAGGCAAAAACTTCGATTGGTTTCATTCAAAACAGGGTGCGTATTTTTGTCAAGTTATATTATCCTCTTGTATTATTAAGTTTGCAATAGAAGAGTGTAGACAGTTTATGAAAGAGTGTAGAAGAGAGAGAGAGAGAGCGTAGAGTGAGTATGGAGCAAGCGGATTGATATATAAACTGAGAAGGGTAAATAATGCAATAACAAGAACAACAACAGTATTAAAACTATACCGGCATTTTTTATACACAGCGAATGCATGATGATGATGATGATGTTGCTGATGGTGATAAAAAATAATGAAGACGGGAAGGAGCCAAAATGAATGAGCGACCGACCCGCCATCGTCACCTCAGCACATGACGAGCTCTCTGATTACAAATCAAATAAAATAACAAGTCCTTGAATAGTAAATGAATGCCGACGAGTTGCAGAGTGAAATCTCGATGAGTCGATTTATGATCCGTTCTCCGTTCTCGTAGTGAGAAAAAAAAACCGAAAAACAGCATTAAAACTGCAGGGAAATCTTGTGTATAGTTTAATTTAAAATCAAATAAACGCCGAAGTCGCCGCTTCAAAGTACGGAGTTTCTTTCCTCAATTCGAATGAAGTTGATATTCATCATGGACTTCCTGACGATTCTGTTGCGCTGCCTTTTAATTGCTTGGAATACTGTGAAGAAATCGATGCATTCTTTCTCACATATTCTTCCTTGTCTTCCTTTACCACCTACCCCCCCCCCCTCCCCCCCGCCCACATCCTTCCCTCTTTTTATGCTTTTCTGTGGATTTTTTATAATGTAAAATTTTTCATAGTCATCGTTTTTGTTGTGAAGTTACGAGTATTTGCATGGCCCCTCCCCCCCTCCATCCTCTCTCTCGCTTTCTATTATTCACGCCCTTCTTTGTCTTTCCTTTCCACCCTCCTTCACCCTCCCCCTTCCTCCATCCGTTACCCATCCCTTTTATTCCTCGTTTGCTGTGCAACCTCTTGAATTTTTCCCCTAATTAGTTTTTAATTGTTTGGCTCTTCGTTCAGTTCTGCTGTTTTCATTCCTTCTTCGTTTTCGTTTTCGTTTTCGATGTGGATTTCGTGAGAGGAATATTAAACGTTGCCACGACGTTCCACATAATTTATTTTAACCAAAAATACTCTCGTATTTGCTGTGTGATGTTTACTGTAATTCAAATACGAATTTTTGTGATGATGCTGATGATGATGCTGATGATGATGCTGGTGATGATGCTGATGATGATGATGCTGCTGATGATGATTCTCGTCTGATTTCTTAGGTTTTTCTGAATTTTTATGATTCTTTTTAGCTTTCTGGGTTGCAATAGTAGTAAATATTATTTAAAAACTTGTGAGCTTTAATATTTATTTTTAATTTGTATTAGAAAATGTGAATTTTTAGTAAAATTACGCTTCTCTTCAGTCAGAATACTTATAAAGGGTGGGCCATCGGCTGGTTTCTTTTGCAATTATTTCATTCAATTCGAATCAAGGTCATCCAAAAGTAGCTTTAGCATGCTGAATTAGAATATCTGTCAAACGCTTCCCTTAATAAGCTACTTCCTCCCTAAGCTACCGGATATCCTCCCTAGCGGCCGGATATCGTTTTTCACACATAATCGCCATAAATAATACCTGATAGTGGAATAAAATGATCAATAAAGTTAAATAGACTACGTTTTTTGTTTAAAAAAGACTGCCTATAGTGTATTTCGGATAAATCTATGATGTAATGTAATGCAATGATGTATAATCATAAAATGAAATGAATTCTGATATAAAAGAATAAAAAGACTAAAAAAGAATTCAAGAGAAATGAGTAAATGAATGAATTTATTGCGATTGACAGACAGATTTTGTGTTAATGAAGAATATCAAGGAAATGCACTCATTTTATTGTTATTGTTTTTTTTACTATTAATTATTTTTATTATAATACAGATTGTCTGCAATCAGTTTCATGAACCGGCCGGCCGGCTTTCATGTTATCGATTCATTTTATCCATAATATACACACACTGGCCCAGCTCAGGTTTCATGTGTGCGGGTCCATTTTATCGCAGCTGCAGACACTCAAATATTATAACAACAACAACAACAACAACAACAACAACACAATATACTACATACATAGTTATATGCACATGCATTTTATTGATTGTATGTCGTCGTAATCGTAGTAAAACTTCTCGTATTTCCCACTATATGCTGGATAGCGTGCGAGATGCGAGATGTGAGTAATAACAGCAACAACAACAACAACAACTATACTGATAACTATACTAACATCATAATCATGACCATCATCGGCAGAAGCAATGCAGCAACAGCACCATCAACATCAACATCAACATCAACGACAACGACAACGACAACGACAACGACAACAATAGCAACATTAGCAACAACAAAGCCATCATCATCATCATCATCATCCTCGTCAACGTTCAGCCGGAGAAGTAAGCGATGTATAAACGAATGGCCGATAAAAATAACATTCGCACAGAGACACTGACCGATAAATGGGTTTATTTAAATTGTACACATGTATATCGTGGGTGTGCGTGTGTATGTGTATGTGTGTGTGTGTCGCTATCGTCGGCATTCATTGCTATCTCATTGCGCCCAGCAGCGGCGATTCGTTTCGGTTGCATTCACAAAATCGGCTGTAGTTTTGTTGTTGTTGCTGCACATGTTGCCAGCATATAAGCGGTTACTACGTGATGCATGTATGTATGTATGTATGTATGTATGTATGTATTCTCCAAGCATTACGTATGTATGTCATGTTGTGTGACGTGTCATTGTTGTTGCAGTTGTTGTTATTTGTACCCATCATATACACGTATGCGTCTATATATTTCTCTCTCTCTCTCTCTCTCTCTCTTTCTGTCACTCTCCGTCACTCTCTCTCACTCGCTCTCCGTCTCCGTCGGTTTTTCTGTCTGCTGATTCAAATTTTCAGGTCTTGAGTCTGACTTTTGAAGCAACTATTTTTTAATAACTTCTCATCTACGAACATTTCACTTGTATGAATGATAGCATGCATGACAGAAAGAGTGTCATGCATTTTTTCCCCATTTTCTTTCTTTGTGTTCTTTTTTTCTTTTGCTTTCGTTTTTTCCATCTTATTTTCGAGTATAAATGAAATGAACTCAAATTGCATTCGCGTGTGTAGCTTAAAATATCCAATAAAAAATCCATGCCACGTCTTCGCATTTGAGAACTCACCCTCTCTCAATCCTCGCTCCCTTCCTCGCTCCCTCCCTCCCTCCCTCGCTTCTACTGTTCACGCCAACTTTACTGCTTCCAGGAAGTGTTCATGAAAATCTCAGCTCGAGTCACGTTTACACATCAAAGAGACACACACACACACACACACACACACACACAAATAGCGTCACCATCACTAAAGCATATGAAGAAATCACTTTCGCTGCAAGGCGAAGATGTAAAAAGTGCCAAGAAAATGAAATACAATAAAGAAATAATAATAATAATGAAAAAGAGAAAAAACAAAGATGAAAAACTTTATCAAAAAAACACTAGAATTGTGCTGAGAATCTTGCGTTTGCCAGCCTCGAGTCTAAAATAAGGAGAAGACGACACTTAAAACCGTAGGAAATCTCACAAAATCCGGCACACACACACACACACACATACACTCACTTTAACAGACACTCACACATACGTAAAGACACACACAAACACACTTGCATATATTCGCACATTTTTCAGATATCCAAGCAACAGCATAAATTTTTCCATTCCATTTGGTTTTTTTCCTGGTTTTTATTAAACCTCATTGCATTGAAATGCAATTTATTTGAAGTGGCTGCTTGTTTTGCATGAGCTTCAGAGGGCGTGGCAAGACAACAAACACATCAACACTACAGCAATACAGCAACCACACGGCTGTGGTTGGGTGAGCGGAGGGGCGGGATGGGGGGTGGGCAGGCACCGACGGTTGGCGGTGTCTACGAAAAACTACATTAGAACAGATGGGCATTTTGATGGCGATGGGCTGGTCTTAACTACCGTTAGAGGCGTGCTTATGGCCAGCATATCCACTTCCGGCCACCGGAAGTCGTTAAGTGTGAACACTCAGCGACGATGGGACGAGAAACGGATGTTGTTGATGACGAGTTGTTTATTCGTTCGTTGCGATGCTCTCTAAACGATGTTTTTCGAAATATTGTGTATGGAAACTACTACTGTTTTTTACTACTACTACTATTTTCTAGTACTCCTTTTTTGTAGACTAGCTTTTTTATTGTTTTCAGGGTTGCCATCATTTACAAAATTATTGCCAACGCTTTCGACTTGATTTTGATTTATGAGAAAAGGTAACAGAAACTTGCAAGCATTTATTAAATGCAATATGTGGCAACACCTACGGCAGTATCAACAACAACAACAACAACAACGATATTCGAACAAGCCACATAAATTAATATATGTTTTCATTTATTTGTGGTTGTTGTTGTTGTTTTTTTCCGCTGTACAAATGAATTGAATAATTTTATATTAATTAAAAATGAATTCGATATCTTCGATAAATTATTATATAAAATTGCGAACAATAACAACAACAACATGAACAGCAACAACAACAACAACATTTGTAGCAACACACACAAGTTTACAAGAATTATAGTAGAGTTGTTGTTGTTTTTGCTGTTGCTGGACGTGTTGTTGGACGATTTTTTATGTTGCTGCAGCTTTATTTTTATTGATGTTATTTTATAATTTATATTTGATTAAAACAACATGAAAAGAAAGGAATAGTTTTAAAACAACACTTTTTTGTGAAGTTGCAACAACATTTTTTCAAGTTGCTGTTTGATTTTATTGTTGAAGCAAACAATCAGAGTTTTATTAAAAAAACAACGCACAATAGTTAAAGCTTTAGCAGTGAAAATAATTCAGTTTAGTGTTTAAAAGAGGCTTCAACTCCTCCTCCTCCTCCTCCTCGCCTCCCTCCGTCCTCCCCTCCTCTTCAGCCTCTCTGGACTGTGATTTTCAATTTGAAGCCCTCTGAACGCAATGAAAAATGCATGAGTTATCATCAAATCAGATTAATATTTGCAATTCTGTTAATTATTTGTTCAGCGCTTCCGGTTCCGGTTGTCGTCATTCCGTACAGCAGTCAGTTGGTCAGTCAGTCAGTCAGTCAGTCAGTCAGTCAGTCAGTCAGTCAGTCAGTCAGTCAGTCAGTCAGGCAGTCAGTCAGTCAGTCAGCCAGGCCAAAAAGAAGCCACGCAAAACCAAGAATTTGTGGCAACTCATCGATGTAATAAACGAAAGTGTTCTCGCTCCCTTTCTCCCTCTTCTTCTCTCTCTCTCTCTCTCTCTCACACATACACACACACACGCATTCTTACTTATGTATGCAAGGCAATAAATGTTGATGTAGCATATACCATTTGGCCACAAGTGCCACTGATTGACTGACCTTCGCCATTGAAATGAGATCCAGATTTCTTGCCACACACAAAATGTTTGTAAAATGGTGTTGCTTCTCGTTGGTGTGTGGGTGAGAATCCGTGTAGGTGTGTATATGTGAGGGGCGGGGGGGGGGGGGCGGGGTGGGTGGGGAGCGTGTAAGGTCAAAGTGGCCCCAAACATGTGCGGGTGGGCACTGATCAAAGCTCAAAAGAATGTTCTTCGAAAAGAATCTTGAATTCGTTGAATGCGAATACTGCTTCATACACGTGTGTGTGTATTAGTGTATGCATCTGTCTGTGAGTGTGTTTAATCTGTGTCTGAATGAAATGAATTGCTTTTCTTTTGAGCCAATCGCATTGAACTGCAGTGATGATGATGTTGAAGCTGATCACCTTGAATCAGCTTTGAATCGTCTTTTCTTTTAATGAGTTTTCCAAAAATATACTTCATTTCATGCAAATTGTGAATGCATTCGGTTTGTTTGATTTGTTGCTATTAATTATTAGTATTATTTAATTTGTTAAACCTAATTATTGCTTAGAAAACGAACGATCCGTTCGAACGTTTTCCGGCATTGGTTTTTAAGTAAAATTAATGATTTGAACAGTGATCTATTTCGAAGGTTTGGTGGAGAGACGTTGACCTCTTTTTAGTTTTCGTACAAATTAAGTTCAATTCTTTTATCCATTAGACAATAAAGCAGTAATCTTCGTCGATCGTGCAACACGACGTATGAGCAACATTTCATAATCTTCCATAATCTTCCATAATCTTGTCTAATCTATTATAATCTTTTATAATCTAATATAAACTTTCCTAACCTTGTATAATCTGCTAAAATCTTTCTTAATCTTTCATAATCGTATATAATCTTTTATAATCTTCCATAATCTTTCATAATTTTGTATAATCTTTCATAATTTTGTATAATCTTTCACAATCGTATATACTCTTTTATAATCTTTCGTAATCTTGTATATTCTTTTATAATCTTTCACAATCTTGCAGAATCTTTCAATCTCGATACTCGTATCTCCTTTCGTGGCTGTTGTTGAGGCTCTTTTTAGCTCTTGTTATGGTTTTGTTGCTATCGCCATCACTATCGACGTTGTTATCATTGCTGTTGTTTTTGTTGTTGTAAAATTAAGCTCTTCTTCCTTTTATGCCATTCTTTCTACTTGCTTTTGTGCCGGTTTTTTATGTATTTTTTTGTGTTTTGCTTTCGTTTCTCCGAAGTTGCAGTTTTCCAGACTTGTTTTGTCTGAATTTGTTCTTCCTACTCTTCTTCTTCATTTTCTTCTTCTTCCTTTTGCACAGAGAAATAGTGATGCAAATGAAGGAAATCGATTTTTCTTGTCGTTGTTGTCGTTTGCCGTGCAACAGCAACGATTCAAGTCATTAATTCAACCGCAAGCCGAATGCAAAATGACACAATTTAAGAGCGCCCGACATAGTCTAAGGTATGTGTTTGTGTGTGTGTGTGTCGGTCTGTCTGTGCATGTGATAGATGAGGCTTTACTACTCAAATGCACGCGAGCGACTTTGAAGCACTTAAAATCATCCGATGCGTGCTTCGTCATCAAACGCATCATCGTGCCGCGTCATTAAAAGCAGCGTCTTTCAGGCTTCACATCGATTTACGATGACGCCACGATGACGGTTCTGCATGAAGCCCCGACATTCGACCTCCGGCAGCCGCGTAGATGCCCCACCTTGAAATGGGGTGTGGCACCGATCGCGTGCATGCTACGGCGACAGTCAATTTAGTCGCTTTGCTATTTTTTTCCCCTTCTCCCATCCCGCCCCCCCCCCCCCCCCCCATCACCCGGCCGAGTATATCAACAAATCCTGGATTCTCACAACCTGCGCGGGATCAAAGACCCTTGAAAGAGATAAAAAAAAAAAAAACAGAAAAAAATCGATATTACTTGATAATAATAATAGTAAGAAACATAATAAAAAACATTAACGAGTAACGAGGAAAATAAATAAATCATATTCGTGAAACTGTTGTCGTTGTCGTTGTTGTTTTTGTTATTGTTGTCGTTGTTGTTTTATTTATTATCGTTTTACTATTGTTGTTGTCCTTGCTTTTGCTATTGTTGTTGTTGCTTTTGCTATTGTTGTTGTTGCTTTTGTTATTGTTGTTGCTTTTGTTGTTGCTCAGTTTTATGCTGTGATGCAACATGTGAGCTTTGAAAGTCCATTCATCGGTCGAACACACACTCACACCGTACCAACACATGTGTGTATAGTACGAACACTCTACCGTCTACCGGTGTCCCACCTCCCCCCTCCGCCCCTCCGACCCCCTCCCCCTCATCGCCTGCTTTCTCACATATTCTCCATTCTTTTCCGTTATACGTATGAGAAGAAAAGCCGGCAAGAAATCTGATAGCAACGTCTCAGACGTCGGCCAATAAAACGACAAGGAATCGAATGACTTTTAAGCCAAACAATAAAACAGTTCTTCGGGCAGAAAAACGGGGAGGAAGTGATGACAGAAGGACGGGTGGAGAGAAGGAGGCGAAGTACGGAGGAGGTGGACAAGTTGATGAAGGGTGCGATGAGTTATCGGCAATTTTTTGTTGGTTCCTTTGGTTGATTTTACTTTGCTTTTCCTCCTCCGACGAACGACGATGGCGACGATGACGATGGCTACAGCAACAACATGAACAACAACAAAGCCTCTGATTGCTGCTGCTGCTGCTGATGAAACGTGAGAAGATGGTTGAAGTGCACGTGTGTGTGTGTGTGTGTGTGTGTGTGTGTGTGTGTGCTTGCCTAAGTGCTTGGTCCGCCTTTTAAGCTTGTTAAGTTTAAATATCTTTAAAGTGAGTGCATTGAAGATGATAAAAGCCGTTAATAAGCCGTTTAAGGGGAGCCCGGGGCGGGGGGAGGGTAAACAACCCATACATCTACCCATAGTAGATGTTCAGTCACTCGGCGCATTTTTAAATGACACTACAAAAACAACAACAACAATAGTAATAAGCGTCCAGAAATGTGTTTTTCATAAACATTCCACTATAAATGAATGAATAAATAAATTCCAGAAACATTAAATGAATCAGTTCAACAGTTCATCAGTATTTCTTTAGCTCGATCTGATTCGATGTGAATTTCTTTTGGGTTCAGAAGAGCATTTTTGCACTTTATTTCTTGATTCAAAGAAAACAAGGAAAGCAGTAAAAAAAGAAGGAAAGAGAACAACAGAAGGGAATCGAAAATCGAAAATCTGTTGCATTGAATTTCCAGCTCATGGAACAGCAGAAGCGTTCAACGTTGGGACATATTTGTTGGTAATCTTTACAAACCGTTTCAAAATTAACCCACACAAATACACAAACACACACACAAACACACACACACACACATACATACACACAAGCACACATACACATGCACTCCACACAAACACTATTTTTACTAGTATTACGATACTAAATCCACTCCGCTTTCGAACCGCCGGCACCGGAGTTGCTCCCGGAGGTGTGATGTGAATAGCAACAACAACAACAATAACAACAATAACAACAATAACAATACAAGTATCAGCAACATCTCTCTAAGAGCAATAGCAATAGCAATAGGAATGGAAAAGTAACTGTAATTTGCTGATGAAGCACAAAATATAGCATCGAAAGAAGAGAAGTGTACTTAGTTACCGAAGGGGAAACGTGGAAAATCGGAGGGGGCGGCGGGGGATGCAGTATTGTACTTCGGTAGAAGTAATAATAGTAGAAATAGTAGTGAGGACCAACAGCACAGCAACAACAATTGAACAACAAACGGCAACCAACAACAGAAATTCACAATAAAATTGCTCCCAAGTGAAGATTATTATTTGCATTTTTGATATAAATACAGCTGAGAGTGCAGAATATCGTGCATTTATTCCACTTGGCGAACTTTTGGCGATATCAGCGTGAATTTCCGATACAAAGATTTGTGAGAAAGTGCGTGCGTGTGTGTGTGTGTGTTTAATTCATTTGTAATTTAATGTTATTCCAATGCGTTTTGGTTTGAAGTCACATGAAATCCGGATTCCGAAACGATTTTCGGAGTGGAAAAATTAAATGTTAATCATACGTCGTGGATATCCAGTATTTATTTAATCTCAACGTGATGTCATCTCTTCTTAGGCAAAAAACGAATTCGACAAAAATTAAATCTATAAAACATCGCTCCATGCTATTTTGAACAATAAAAGTGAAGAAAACATTTGATCTTTTTTCTTCTAAATATTTTTCAAGCCTCTCGAATTTTTTAACTTATTTGAAATCACTTGGAAATTCGAATGCAATTTAAATTGTCTGAAATCTCTACTCTGTTCTTGCATTTATTATATGCACAATTTTATGCTGCTGAGAGAGTGCAGCTGCTGATTTCAGAATGATGCGCAACAATGCTTCAAAAACAACGAATAGACCCAGATCCAACAACAACAACAACAATAACAACAGCTAGAACAACAATAGTGTTTATAGTACAGCAGTTTGAAATAAAAGAAAAGAATCGAAAATGAACAAAAAATAAAGGAGTCCAAGTAAAAAACTGATAAACGACGCATTGAAAAATTTGTAGACGCAGCGAAATTCTTCGGTCTGCTTGGCATCTGCTTGTATGTAAGAGTATATGCTTGTGTGTGTGTATGTGTAGGTGTGTGTGTGTGTGTGTGTGTGTGTGTGTGTGTGTGTGTGCAAATGACACTATGTCACATAACTGTACATACATAAGTCATTCTCTCTTGCGAAGTGACCAAGTCTTAATTTTGTCCCTTCCAAAACTTTGATCTCTCTAAATGCATCTTCCGTTATTCGTCAATTTTGTGTCTCCCATGGATTGAATTCATTGCACAATAAAACAGAAAAGTTTTGTGAAACATGTGCTAGGAATTATTTTCTAAACCCTTCCGTTTTTCGTTCCAAAGAAATGTGAAAAAGATGACAATCTTGAACGGAGGTTGCTTTTAACAGCCTCTTCACAGCGTTGCTACAATCGTCAAATGCTTTTAAGTCACCCTACCCACTGAGCACATTACGGCTTACAGCACCCCCTCTGCACAGCCTACCAGCCTCCCCGCCCCCCAAACACCGCCATCAGCACTTCCTACAAACGAGAGACCAACAAAACAGGGCCGTTATATTTAAAGCCCATTCAATTTTTTTATAGAATTCTTTCATTTTCATTTCGGGCGGGTTTTTCCCCGGATTGTGTGCTAGAGCGAAATATAATATTAGAGGGCGGGGGCAGGGGCGGGGAAACACATCCATTGGATGAGGGGGGGGGGGGGGGAATGTAAAGTGTTGCATTTTACAGTCACAGAGATGGAGATGTTGACATGACATGATTAATAGAACTGCTGACAAGTTGATCGGAAGAGCGACAGATGGAAGTTCATAATCGTGAGCGCGAAGTGAGGGAGAGAGAAAGATAGAGGAGCGAACAGAAGCAGGAAAAGGTTAAAAAGCAGGAAGTCAGCAAGGGAATGGAGCAAAAGGGACAAAATAGGAGCACAAGCAGGCGAGGGGAGAACGATTCATAACGCCACAGAAAACAGAGCGGTTTTTTCCACAGGAGCGCAACGTAGACGGGAAAAAAGAATAGCGGAGTAGAGTGTCCCTTCCTTTCCTTCCCTCGCCCACCTCCCCCAGCTCCCCCGTTTGTTTTCCTCGGCACAGATTTAGGTCAAAGTTCAGAGAACTACAGGCTACAGACTTCAGCTGGCGCTCCGAATGACTGAATGAATGATATGAGGTGAAGAGATGTCAGAGTTGCGGGCGACGCTGAGATGCAGCGGTGGCCTGGGGGTCGGGGGGTCGGGGCTGTTGTTGGCTTACTAGGGTGGCTCGGAAACACGGCAAAACTGGATGCAAGCTCTGCATAAATAAAAAATATAACAGACCCTCCATGGAAATTTTGAAGTATTGTTGTTGTTGCTAGCGTTTTACTGCTGGCCCGCGGCATGAGCACGGGGATTAGCGTAAACGGTGCTTAGATGGAGCGCCGAACGGGACTGACAACTGTAGCGAATAACGACCGAAAGAGGGACGGAAATATACGTGAAATATATACAATACATAATTCAATGTTGCCGTCGAGTGTTTTCTGGGCATCCTGACTAACATATTCTCTGTTTTTTTCTTCTTCTCAATTTTTGTATTTCAGCCTAAAAATTATCATAATCGCAACGACAGCTAAATCAATATTCAACGGTGTTGAAGAGCATTGAACAACGAGTACAGCGATAAAAACAACAACAACAGCCGGCGGCATCATCCACACCTTCGGTGGATCGATATTGAAGCGGGTGTGAAGCGTGAATCACGTTAAATTAATCGGCGGAGTGAAGTTCTTCCACGTCGATTGCTGTGAAAACAAACACCGAAAGCACTCGGAGCAAAAGCAGATAAACGGGGCTTCAGAAGCAGCGACAGCGAAACGGGCAGCGTCGCCGGTTCGAAACGCCAGCCAGGGGGCATGTTCGGCTACCACAACAAAAATAATAAAAGCATTTTCGACACTGAGCACTGAGAATTGGGACAGCCACAACCCCGGCGTCAGCTGCAACTTCGCTAAAAGCAATCCAAAGCATCATCAACGCAGAGCATCAGTTCAACCAGCGACAGAAAACGGGCCGATTTTGCGAAAATCCTCATAAAAAATGTAATGGAAAGCATTAGAGTTCATAAAAAATGGATTTGCAAATCCTTTTCAAGGCTGTACTGATCCTGTATGTCATTCGAGGTGAGTTACGCACAGACAAACATATGCCACGCTATGATGTTGCTTTTATTGTGACATAGTGTATGTATGTATGTATGTATGTATGTGTGCCATGTGTGTGTGTCTGTGCTTTTTTTTAAAGGCTGATTGGTTGAATGAATCCCTTCGCTTCAGACTTTCATTTATTTTGACACTTTATTCTGGCTTTTTTCGTATTTACTTACTTATTTGCGATATGATTCGATTCTTTGTCCTTCATTTTTTCAATTTTTTTCATTTCATTTTCGTTTATTATAAACAAATACAAATACAAATTAACGAAATCAATTCCTAAACTCAATAAAATTCAATTTATGCGTCATTACTTTTTTATTATAATACAAGATACCAGAAACGCTCTCTTTTTTTTCCCCCTTTTATTTAGAACACTTAAAAACTTAAAGAAAATTTAAAATATCACAATGAAGAATCAATTTTATTTAATAATGAATAATAACCATTATATTAGTATTAGGTTTTTAATAAAATCCTTTATTTAGTTTCAATCATGAGATGAGATCACAAAAGTTCACTTAGATTATAGATTTACCTCGAAAAAGATTAAATAAATTCTATTATTTGACTCTTTTGCTTTTGAGAGGAAAAGATTCTGAGTTCTTCTTCTTTAAATGCGTTTTAATGAAGAGAAACCAGACAGGAAAATTAATACAAATACACAGACGAAATATATGTAGATAAGCAAAAAATACTACAATATATTTATGTACATATGTACGTTTGTACATATGTATATACTCGTACATACATATAAAAATGTACTTACTTTCGAACAAAAACGTCAACATCTCAAATGTCAAACTGTTCATTTGTTTCTTTGTTTTGTGACTGCTTGGCAATGAATGAATGAATGAATGAATGAATGAATGAACGAATGAACGAATGCAGAACATGTCTCTGAATTATTTTCTTTCAAATGCGAGCAAACTTCTTTCATTGTGTTGCTCTGACTGGATGCAGTTGTTGTTGTTGTTGTTGCTACTGCTGCTGTTGATGCTCCTGCTGTTGTTGCTACTGCTGCTGCTGTAGTAGATGCCATTCATTCATTCACCTCAGTTGTTTCATAGCTAAATGAGAACTGTAATGAAAACAACAACAACAAGCAACAACAACAAGCAACTGAGAGATAGCAAGAAGAAGACGAGCAGCAACAACAACAACAAAACCCTTGCCAAATACATATAATGATGTGCTTCAGCAAAAGAAGAACATCGAGCAACCGAGCAACGTTTACATTATACGAGTATAGTACACATCACAGGTTGCTGACGTTGTTGTTGTTGTTGTTGTTGTTATTGTTCTTACTGTTTCCCCCACCTTCATGTGTGTGAGTGTTGTTGTTGTTGTTGTTACACGGTTATTGTTTCTGTTGTTATTGTTTTTGTTGATTCTTTTTGCTATTTGTTGCTGCGTTGATGATGGTAATGAGCGATGTCGTCCTTTGGACACAATGTTATTCATGCCCATTCATGACAACAACAACAACCACAAAAACAACACTATAGTCGAAGCAACAACATCGGCAGAGCCTTTAAATGACCGAGCCTCCACCGAGGATCCACCTGCTTTTCATGTGGCACAAGCAAAAGCATTGCAGAGTGCAGCAAAATGACACTTCGGGGTCGTTCACATTTCGAGGGCGTGTTGTTGAACTTGGCTGCGATGGTAAACAGTCCTGCTTTCAAGAAGCTGCCACATCAACGAAAGTGTAGACTCTGTAAAAGAGAAGCAACAACAGAAACATTTTTAAATGGGAAAAAGTAATTCAAGCAAAGAGTAAATTCGTATGGAAAAGTAAACATTTTGTTCAAGTAAAATAATAACAAGTGTTTTTTGTTTCTTAGAAAGAACTAACAAGAAACAGAAAACTTTTCATGTCTCAAAGTGAAACTTTTTTATTTGTTGTATTTTGTTTTTAAAAGAAACAGAAAAAAAGCATAAAAGAAAACTTGCATTTTTTAATTGGAATTTTTATTCATTCTTTAGGAGCTTTTTTAAAAAATTTCACTACCCCAAAAGTATGTAGTGAAAAATTTCTACTAGAAAAATTATGTAAACCTAACAAAGAACCAAGAAAAATAATTATTCTTGTAGGATTTTTTATTTTATGTAATATACCTTTGTACCTTTTTTTAACCTTTTGTTTTGCAAGTTTTTTGCAAGGATTTCATGTTCATTTTCTACTTGCAACATTTCTTGTGAATCTTTTGTTGGGCGTCTTTTGTTATGTTTTTTCATTGCGACTTTTTGTTTGGCTACTTTTCGCTGTGCTTCTTCTTGGTCCCTGTGGACGTTTCTGCCTGCTGCTTTCACCGCCCGTTCGTGGTGAACTTCTGCTTTCACACCCTTTTTTGAGACTTGAAGAGGCTTAATGGGTGCAACTACCACAATTACAACAACAACAGCAACAGCAACAACAAATGTTGCAGTATTTACCAATTCCTGATGTTATTGTTGTTGTTGTTGTATTGAATGTACATATGTGCGTTGCTGATGCTGTTGTTGTTGTTGTTGTTGTTGGTTTGTTGATGCATACACATCAAGCGTTAATGACTTGTTGTTGTCGCTATTGTTTTTTCCCCTCCCTCCTCTGCTCCTGCTCGCCGCTTCGGCTCCTGCTTCTATTGTATTCGCTCACATTCCTTTGTTTTAAGTGAGAGTCTCAACAAAGGTGCAGCTGCCTCTATGCGTCTCTTTTGTTTTCATGTTGCTTCGATGTTGATTTGTTGGGTTTTTCGTTTTTTTTTCCGCTTTCTTTTATTCTTGCTTTGCTTTGTTTTTCATGCATATTATTTGACGAGTATTATTCTGAGTCGTTTGCTGGGAAAGTGTTGCCAAAGTGCAACGTATGCTTAAGTGTACGTGACACGATTATGATATGTGAAAAAATCCATCGGTCCCGTTGGATCCATTGATTGATTATAATTATTGGCAAAGGCAACATTTTGTCCAAAGAAGAACTATTTAAAAGAAAGACGAATCTATTTTCTCCAATTTGCATTTTTCACTAATTTGCAGCCTTTTCTATTTCATCATTTCATATCATACATATTTTTGCATTCCTTCCCTTTCAATCCTTTGAAAACGTCTGGTCTCTGGTGTGGTATGGGCTCTAGTATAGTCTCTAGTATATCTCTTCTCTTCTTCTTCTTTATCTTCTTCTTCTTCTTCTGCTCCTTCCACCGTTTGACGCTAGCGCAATGAAAAAGAAAACGTATTTCAAAATTGTCATCTAAATAGTTGAATGACTGTCACACACACAGACACAAACACACCTATACATATATAGGTATGTATCACTACACACAAACACACGCTGATACGCACACATTCACACAGAAATCAATGGATATTTATTTAGACTCTTCGCTTCGACATTTTTCTGAATTCATAAGAAAATTCTTGAACCTTTTGAAAAAGTAAATAAAATAAGAAGAAATGAAAAATGCGATGAGCGATGAAATTCCCGAAGTTCCTGAGAGAGAGGACGAACTTCATTATAAACATGTTCCTTCACTGAATGTCGATATCTGGGACAGATTTGAAGCCATCGTCTTCCTTTCTATTCAATGCAGTGTTTCCCCTCTTTCGATAGGGTCCTCCACTCTTTGGGAGCATGTTTCAGCTTCTTTGTTATCCGATGATAAACCAACTAAGAATTTTCTTATTAATTTACCTAAAAACTAAAGCTTACGACTTCAAAGTAAATCTAATTAAGTACAAATTCAATATTTTTAAGGTTTTTCCTTGAATGGAGGCTGTTTTCTCTGATGAATATTTGAATATAGTGGAGTAGTAAGCAGCCAGGAATGAATGTGAGAGAAGAGCAGAGTCGATAATTCTCTTTAAATTTTTAATTAATACTTCACGAAATATTTAATTATTATTTTGAAATTCTTCTGTGTTCATTTATTTGCTATACTTTTCGGCTGACCCTTTTTAAAGCTGCTATCGTTCGAGCGTCGCATCCGGTTCTTTCAGCTCCTTGCTGCCGTCCTCGAATGCCAGCAGTTTTGCCACCTCACCTCGTCGGCTCATTCGGCAGGAGCTCGTTATGCTGCGCTCTTTATGGCTGTCGCAGGAATTTTTAATGATCCGTAATAATGATGGCAACGCTTCTCTTCGCTCCTCTTCGCTCCTCTTCGCTCCTCTGCTCTTCTCTGCTCTTCCCTGTTCTGTTCTCCTCAGGTTGATTATAGGCCCTCTACTCTTCTCCACTCCGGGTACTCTTCCGTTGCGCTATCTGTCTGTCGTTTAGGCGGTCTAAACGTCAGTCTGTTTGTCTGTCATTCAATCTATCCCTCTCAGTCTTAATTCCTGCCTATCTTCTCCCCCCCCCCCCCCCCCATCCCTCTCCCTCATCCAGAGAGTACTTCGTATTTGCGGCAGAATCTCTCGGAGTGCTTTTGTTTGCCTCTTCTTTCAAACTAATCCTGTTCGTTGGAAATAATCGTCCTTTCTTGTTCTCATCCATTCACTGGCGCTTCATGATTTTCCCCTTCTCTTTCTAGGCCGTAAAACGACGACCTTTTTATTAACAAAAAAAAAACAGCAGCTTTTTTGAGTTTTTTTACTACTGTTTAATGTCCTGTGTCCTTAGAAAGCTTTTAAAATAATTAATTCCTTGCGTGTTTACTTACATAATTCGATTCTAAATACTTCGCACCCGTCCGCTTCCTTTTCCCTCACCTCTCATGGGTATCGCCGATTATGGGCGTATGTCTGTTGTTCGGATACCCCTGAAAACCCTACTAAAAATAATGCGCCCCCTTCATGAAAAATACACGCCATGGCTATACACCAATAAAAATGTTCGATACTGAATCTGCTGATATTGACTCCGATATGCTTTAAGAAAGGTTCTCTCAGTCTCTCAATGAAGAGTAGGCGTGGCCGTAATTCGATATTATTGATTTGCGATACCAAACATGCTCTGCATAACAAACGATGTGTGTGTGACAAATTTCATGGGGATATCTCGAAAACTGGACAAGTTAACGCTTTCTGTGCTCCTCTCTTTCGAAATTCGTGTTATCGAGGTTGTACTGTGCTCTAAAAGTTTTGTGGATGAAGTTTTTTCAATGATTCATCAGTTTCCAAACTACACGGGTAGGAATTTTTCAATAACCATTCTTTGTTGCGTTTTAATTTAAGCACACTTTCAACGACTCATCACAGAGAAACGAGACACAAAACTTCAGTTTTAGAGTGGCCAACTTTTACTAAACTATTGCCAACCAAATGCTAGTAACTTGCCATTACGGAAACCTTTGGGGAAATTAAATTTTTATTACTATTAATGGACTCAACGTGCAGCTCGCTGTCAGGTGACACAAAGGAACCATGAGCAAAAAGAAAATGCGAACTCTGTCAACCGAATTTGCTGGTTTCAGGAAATTTCTGGTTGGCCACACACACACACGCGCACACACACACTCATACACACACAAAACACACACATATACATGCAAATCAGAACCTCGCAACAGCAACAGCACCAGGAACAACAACAACAACGACAGCAACAACAATGGTGAATAACAAGCAATGCAAATTCTGTTGTATTACCATATTTTTTGACGTCACAAAGAGAAAGCGAGCTTTTCTTAGAGGGTGGAGAGGATTGGAGTGGAGGGGTTGGAGTGGGTGGATGGATGGCTGGATGGCTGGATGGCTGGAGGAGGTACACGCAGTAGTTTGAGGTGACTGAGGCTTCATCGTCTTTGTGAAGCTTGTGGTTTTCTGTACAAAACAAAGTGTCAAAAGCAGCATCAAATTTTCAAAACTAGGAGTTGAGTTTCGTTGCGAACTTTTGCAAGAAAGAAAAGAAGACAAAAAAGAAAAAGAAACAGAAGACAAAAAAAAAAAAGAAAAAGAAACAGAAGACCAAAAAAAAAAAAAGAAAAAGAAGAAGAAGACAAAAAAAAAAAAGAAAAAGGAGAAGAAGAAAATAACGAAGAAAATAAAGAAGAAGAATAAAAATACGTATAAAAGTATTTAGAAATTCCAAAAGAAACGAATTACGAAGAAAAATAGACCCCAACCTTTTGTTATGTAAAACTTTTTCATGTACTCACAATTAGCAATTTTATAGCAATTTTAATAAAAGCAATTTTAATAAAAGACGGGTGGGCTTGTGATGGGGGGGGGGGGCTCTTATCGTTAAAGTGACTTCACTGGAAAACCAAAGAAGGCGTAAAATTTTTCTAAATTCATTTTCGGAAGTACACAAAAGCAAAAATTAAAACAACAACAGCAATAATAACAATAAATTGTGCAAAAAATGTAGCGAAACAACACGAACATCACATCTGAGTGATGTTCAAGCGTTTTGCGGTTCCTTGAGTGGTAAATCGAGAAAAATAGAGCAACAACAACGATAATGAGAGAAACAGAAGTAGAACAAAATCAAAAACAACAACAGTAATAAAACAATACATGAGCTTTTTAATCTGACCCGCTGAACCGAATCGCTCCACTCCATTAAAAAGAGCCTTTAAAAATCAACTACTTAGTACACATACATACTGTATATTCGTATATATTACAATTCCTTTACGTGTATACTATATTCGCAATTTATTTACACAATATATTTTAATGTACTGATGCAAGAGACCAAATTTATTTATTGCTCTTCCTTTTATTGGCTTCCTCTTATTTCGGAGTTTTATTTTTTATTCTTTTTTCTCAGTACCTCTTTTATTTTGTATTTTCATTTGCCTTATGGTTTTTCGTGTTTACTTTGATTTTTTCCTGCCTTTCCTTGATTTTTTTACTTGTAGGCTCAGGTGTTTGCTTAACTTGCTCGAGCGCCTTCTTTTCCATTATTTTTTTCCTCTTCCAGCCATTTTTCAATTGCTTTTGGTCCTCTCTTCCTTCCGTCCTTCGCTTCTTACTTTCTTCGATTAATTTTTTCTTCTTCCTTTTGTTCTCCGCCAAACGCTGTATTTTTAATTATAAATTTGAATTTTGTTGCTTTATGAAAACTTTCTTTCTTTCTTCTTCTTCTCTCTCTCTCTCTCTCTCTCTCTCTCTCTCTCTCTCTCTCTCTTCCGGTATCTCGCTCTCTCCCCCTCGACGATGATGATGATGACGACGATGATGATGTGATTGCTTCTTTCGGGCAGCAGCTGAGCAGCATCGCTACGCCGTTAATGGACTGGACCTGCAGGGACCGATATTTCTTCATGAACCGCCGCACAAAGTGGAATTTTCAAATAATTCTGGAGGACTCATAGAATGCTCGGGTCATGGAAGTCCGCAACCAGAGGTAAGTCAAAGTTGGTGGGTCGAAGAAGTGGTCGGGGCTGGCGGCGGATGGCCAAGTATGTTCGGTTGGTGTACTTAACTTGAGCTTTGGCATCAACGCAAAGTGTTTTCAATTGCAAATGTTGAATGGTGCAAGTTTTCTGCTTTCCTGCCCTCCTCCCTGGAGTCACGGTGAACTTGGGAAGGGGAGCAGCAGCATTACTCCTTTGTGCGGCATTCCATTATTTGATCCCAATTAATTAACTATGTTCAACAACTTAAATGCACTTCAATTAAAATGGGGGAATTCAATTTTGTTTGATGAAAAGCTTAGAAATATGTGCCTAAACATTTCCTTACCATCTGTTCTTTCATTCCATTCACTTGAGTTCACATCCAAATCAGTTTTGAGAGCTGATTTCATTTAAATTGAAATGTTTTTCACTTTGATCAGATCGAATGGACGCCGATACCGCCGCAACAGGATCTGGTCTTCACCATATCCAATGGCAGCCTCATGTTTTATCCATTTTCAGCGGAAAAGTACCGGCATGAGATCCACTCGACGGTCTACAGGTGAGTTTCTGCAGGGCTTTCTTTGTGCTCTCTGACGTAAGAAATTCTCTATCATCATCATTCACCTACGTTTCTTTCGCCAACTCTTCTTTTTCAGATGCAAACTTCGAAACCTGGTTGGCACCGTTCTCAGTCGAGAGGTACACGTTCGAGGCGGTAAGTTTACTTAGTGTACAATTTTGTACAGTACTTTTTTTTTCTTTTAATACAATCACTTGTTTCAGTTGAAAGTTTGTCATCAATAAGTCATCAATAATCTGTTTCAATAAGAGTTTACAAAAGAGTTTTTAAAAGAGTTTTACAATCTCTCTACAAAAAGCAAAGCATAACCATCACAGCTCCATAATCTAAAGCAGCTTTTAAATGAACTGCTAAACTAGTGTTAAACCAACTTTTGAACCAGCTTCTAAACACCCTTTTCTAAATCAGTTTTTAAACCAATTTTCCCAGCTCCTAGACCACATTCTAAACCATCTTCTAAAAACTATTCTAAACTAGATTCTAAGCCAGATGCTAAACCGCGTGTGAAATCCGCTTCTAAACTAGCTTCTGAACCATCTTTTATAGTAAATCATCTTCTAAACCAACCATTAAACTATATTGTACATCATATTTATAACCCGTTCCTGAATCAGCCTCTGAACCAGCTTTTAAACAAACTTCTGATCCAGACTTCAAACTTATTTTTAGCTTTTAAACCACATTTTCTTCTCTTCTAAACTAGTCTCTGCTAAACCACTATTTAAACCATCATCTAAACCAATTTTTAAACCATCTCCTAATCCAGCTTTTAACTAACAGCTTTTAACTTCTGAACCAGCTTCTAAATCAGCTTTGCAAGCAACCTTTAATTATTTAAATTGATTTTTTAATATTTTATATTAATTTAATTGGACATCATAATCGAGTCATCAAGAGAATTTGTTCAAAACTTTCGCGTTTTCCGCTTTTATGCTTCGCTTGTCCTGTTCGATTTGGTTCGGTTCGGTTCGGTTCGGTTCGATCCGGGCAGGTGAGGCCAGGGGGATATGGATATGGTCGTTAACAAAATTAAGTGCTACCATTAAAATTGCTAGAAAATATATAGAATGCGATGATGTAGAAGACTTTAGCTTTGGCAGGCACAACTTTAGCACAAAATTACTGTGCGTTGCTGGAGTTTAGCGACTCAAAAGTAAAAAAATTCAAAATAAAATTAAAACTGAATTTTCATTAGTTCCATAGTGAAGTGTGGCCCACTTTAAAAGCCAATTAAAAGTTTTGCGAGTTGTCATCTGCGTCGGGGCAGTCGGGAAAAACTGTAGCCAGCGAATTGAAGGAGATTAAATAAGTTTGAATTTAGTTATTTTAAATTTATTTAGCAGCGCTCAGTTTCGAAGTTTCGAAGTGCCAAAGAGCATGCATCAGAATAACGTAATTTTTTTAATTAAGGCAGAAGAGTGGAAAAAAGAGAGCGGGAGACAGAGAAACAGAAATTATTTACACAATTTCATCAAACTTTCCTTTAATTGGACGATTTTATTAGATAACAAATAAAAGCTGTTGCATTTTTAAAATAATTAGTTACTTTTAAATTTTTCTATATAATTTATTGTATTTTATTTAAT
The DNA here is from genome assembly GCA_949629155.1 of Myopa testacea. Classification (NCBI taxonomy): domain Eukaryota; kingdom Metazoa; phylum Arthropoda; class Insecta; order Diptera; family Conopidae; genus Myopa; species Myopa testacea. Next base: position 20,598,940 of record OX451348.1, on the reverse strand, counting down.
TTATTTCGAGTTTATTTATGAAGCCTTCAGAAGTATATTTTGGCAAGCTTTCTAGATTCATTGCAATCATTCTACTGAGAAAGAATAAACTGCAAGAGAGTGAACGAAGAAACGACTTTATTATTAGTTTAATATGTGGGGATGGTGATGAGGTTTACACTCCTATCTGTCCGGGTCTGTCGGAGAGCTGTATGTATGTGTCTTAAGCCTTTGGAAATATGTACGTACGTGCATGTCCAGTTTTTAATTGACTCACGTCATGATTTCCAGATCTGCTCTCGATTTAACAAATCAACACTTGAAGTAAATGCAATTAAAATGTCCGACAAACAACATGATTTGCGCAAATAGAATTATTCTGTGCATGAAATCGGTACAGAATCATCAACGAGAGAGGGTGAGTGGAAGAGAGAGAGAAAGAGAGAGAGAGAGAGAGAGAGAGAGAGAGAGAGAGAGAGACAGGGCAGACAGGCAGATAGAGAAATTGACCATGAATATCCACTTATGGTAATATAATTACTCCAACTATAAATAAATAAAAAAAATCAATGATATAAATGATAATTTCAAATAAATTTAGAAACATTATAAAGTCTATAAGGCCATCATTAACGGTATCGAATGATTATACGCTCGTTTAGTTTTTATTTAACTAAAACGTGATTAAATAATGGAAACGAATATCAATTAAATAGCCAGAATGTTAAGTAACTGGGAAAAGTGCTATCTTCAGCCGGGGCGAAGATTAAATACATCGTTCGGCCTCAGGATATGTGATATGCCTAAAATAGAAGAAAACAATTAGAATTCTGTATGGTTCACCAGTCAAGAAGGGAAGCCTTATTAAAAACAGGAAAACTCTGATCTGATTAAATCACAAATTCAATAACTGCAAAGTCGGTTATGAAATATAGGGAATCAAAGGACTTCGCTCAAAATAGTGGACTAAACAGTGAATTGGCTTCAAAGAAAGTAGGGAGAGTCAAATGAAAGCAAAAGCATTTAAGGTATATCTAAGTTTTGATTCTGGTAGAATAAACTTTTATGTCCGCCCTCGCTTTTGTATCATGCTTCACTGTGAAAGAAAGAAATGGACCAGGAATGTTTTATTGTATTATTTTAAAAATAGCTTAGTCAACTTCTGTACGTATTCGTATCTATTTCGTAACTCTCTCACTCATTGCACACATAAAGAACTTCTAAATCATTTTCTAAACAGTCGATTTAGTTTACGTCGACTTTAAACACATGTTTGTGATTAAATAAAACCGTCCACATTCAGATAAAAGTTCTTAAGCAAGCAACTATTTCAATCAGTCAACAACAACAACAACAACAACAACAACAACAACAACAACAATAATATTAAGAACAAGAAACTTTAACTACTTTCACATACACGAACACACACACACACGGTCAAATTTTAATTTACTTGTTCTTGTCTTTTAGAGACGTCCTTCTTAAGCGTCTCTCGTTGCCCTGAAGGAGTGCCTTCGAACGCTCGACCGTAAAAAATTGTTAGCAAAACTTTAGCACAGAAGTCATTACCGAAAAGTTGTTCGTTGTTCTGCTCCCTCCTGTCCTCCTGCCCTCCTGTCCTCCTGCCCTCCTGCCGCCTGCCCCCAGTCAGCTACCATCCTCTACTTCGTTACTATATCTTGATTGCCAACGTTTTATCCTTGGCTTTATCCACGAAATAATGTGTTAAACGTCCTGTTGATGTCCTGCTCGTCCTGCGTAACTTTCGTAACTGGCTTCGGATTGGGTTGGTTTTTATTACGTTCATTTGGAATTGTTTGCTGCTTGAGTGAGTTGATGGCGTGAAGGCGACGGTGACGGTGACGGCGGAGTCCAAGAATAGGTCCGGATGTTAGAGCTTCAACAGAGAGTGGAATAGGATAGAGTAAAGAGTAGGAAGTGTTAGATTCAGCCCTTGCCAAGCACTAATTCTGCCAAGTTACATGCTTGGCTCTAATTTTCTGCCAAATGTGGCTTATTTGACTTACTTATTTTTGTTGTTGTCTTGACTTCTTAAGGATTGTATTCATCCTTCGATGTTATGTTGTTGTTGTTATGGCATCTACTTCTGTATCTTGAAATCCTGCTTAATTGGTTGGGATTAACTTGGAGATATTTATGAGCTTCTTATTATTATTGTTGGCTGTGTTGTTAGTGTTGTTGTTGTTACTGTTGTCGTTCTCATTGTTGTTGTTACTTACGGTTTAATACGCTTGAATGGTATTCTTTTTTTTACGTAATCTTGGACGTACATATGTAGTTCTCAACGAAGCTCTGTTTATAGATATTCTTATTTTATATTATATGGATTATGTTCTTGCTCATGAATTGTTGTGTTGTGAGTTGTGTGTGTGTGTGTGAAGGAGATGGAGAGTGAGATGAAGAGAGAGAGAGAGAGAGGGAGAGATCATCAATATTTTTAGTTTCATTCTATAAAATGTGTAAATTCAACTAAATAACGAAGATTATGAAGAAACTCCTTTTGACAAGCATACTATGAATTATATGCGTTAGTGTTTTCACACCTAGTTCCCAGCATTGTGGTCGACACTCGGATATAAATTGAATTGCTGGCTCTTCGAATCATTCATCTCATTCTGCAAACTCTCATTCTGTTTCGTTCGCTCTCTCCATCAAACTCACACACACACTCTGGTTGCCATCTGCATCTGAGAATATCTGCTGTCAACTGTCAGCAGTTTCAGTTTCCTTCGCAGAAAAGAACAACAAAAAATGCCCCCCCCCCCCCCCCCTCCCCCCTCCACACACAAAAAACACTTTCAAACACTCAAAAGCAGGCGTCGTGCTTTTCGACTCTCTGATTGATGATTAAATTTAGTGAACGTGAACAAAAAAAACCATCTCAGAAACTACGACAACCATTTCGAATGCGGCGTGTATTTTTTCTCTTAAATTCTTCCTCAATTACAGTTTTTTTCAGTTTCCTTTTTCGGTTTTTATTACATATTTTTATTCCACTTTTTTCTATTGTTTTCTCGTTTTTTCCTTCGTTTCTTTTCCTTTCCTTTTAGTCGATTTTTGTTCCTTAGTTTCTGTAATTTGGAAATCAAATTATGTAATTATGTTATAATAATAGTAATAATGAATGTACTTTCAATATTCCAAACAATCGAAGGAATCTATCAAGATTATTTGTATTTCAGTTGAAAAAAAGTTCCTAAGAAGAATTCCTGCACGAATACTCTTTATAACACTGTATCTCAATATATTAGTGAATAAATTAAGAAATTAAGAAATACATTCGTTCGTTCGAATTAATATAATAAATACATTCGTTATTTTTTTTTTTTTTGTTTTTCATTTTTCTTTTTGCATGTTTCTTTTATATATGTACATAGTAAATACAACGAGCTCAGTAACCACACCGCATTTCGGAGTGCTTTCGGTCGGGACGCTTTTCCTTCCAGGTACCCGTGCACATTGTTCACTCTTCCATTGTTGATGATGAACAACAACGACAACAACGACAACAACGACCACTACCGCAAAAGCAACATAGTATATTACAGCAAATGGACTTCCTCGGATGTGCATTATTTCCAGCAAGGAAAAGCAAAAACTATAACGAAAAACCCAGCGAAAAGCACCACACAGACACGACATCAGTTTTGCTGCTGCGCTAAGACGGAAAAAACGGAACTACGTACTTCGTACTTCGACTAATACTATGATTTTTTTGTTTTTTTGCTGCCTTTTCTCCGCTAATGCATTTCCATTTCGTCGAATGGAGGATGGTTGCATTTCCGAAAACTGAGAAGTTGTCGCCAACTTTTAACTCTACGGCGAACACAACTTTTCGTATTAAAGTTATTTCGAGGAAGCAAAAATATATCCACTACTAAATAACAGTTGCACAAGTCGCGAGTACTAGCAAAAGGAGGCAGGAGAGAGAGCAGCAGAGGCAGAGACAGCAGCAGAGAGAGAGAGAGAGAGAGAGAGAGAGAGAGAGAGAGAGAGAGAGCGAGAGAGGAGAGCGAGGTAGAGGAAGCAGAGTTGTGAAGATTTTGATACCGATTCTGAATGCATAAAGTCATCGAATTCTCGTCCTTCAACGAAACTTTACGTTTTCGCTGCTTCAGAACAAAAAGAAAAATAAAAGTATCACAAAAAGAAAAAAGAAAAACAAAAAGCAAAAATACGAAACTAAAAAACTAAAAACAGAAACCAGTAAAGTTGTCATAAAGTTTATCATAATGATGTGTACAACAACAAAAGACAGCATCATGAAATTATGAGCTCCTTCTAACTTTTCTAACAGACTTGAAAAATGCTGCGGCGAAAACTTAAAAGTTTTGTGACAGATTCAGCGAAGATTCGGAACGATGTTAAGACGATGAAACTTTTCTTCTGTATACTCTGTTTTCGCATACAATTCTTCCCCTACCTTCACCTGTCTCTTCATCTGTACTCTTCATCCGTTGTCTCCTCTTCGTCTTCTTCGTCTTCTTTGGTCCTCCTTCTCGCCGGCTCCCTCCTCATCGGTTACTTCTCGAAAACTAAGCCATCCGAAAGCGTCTCTACTTTCGGAAGCTTTCGAAGGATTATCGTGTCCATATTAATTAATTAAATAAGAGGTAGAAGATTTGTATGCCAACCGTCGTGTCTTGTTACCATGTGGCTTTTCTTCTGGCAGTTTTTTTTTTTTGTGCTGCCGAAACGAAAACTTCCAAAATCGCGGTGAAAGGGAAACAATAGAAATGGCGAAGAGGGAGAGAGAGTGAGAGGGGACCGATATAGAGGGCTAAAAAGAAGAAAGAGAGAGACGGAAGCGGTGGTTATGAGAGAAGAGACAGGAAGGATCTTGCACACGTCCTTATATTTTTAGTCACGATCCACTTACCGTTAATAGACAGACGATTTTTAGCTATGATTCTCCTGATGGTAATGGCTATGATAATGATTAATATTTTGGTCGCTCCTCTGTCCTTCTTATTCTTTCTACTTATCCTCTCATTACTTCATCTCTATGAGATGATTGCACTATTATTTTCGCTGAAAGATCTGCCTATAACTGTTTTAAGTCTGCTGCTGGCTCGCTAAAATTACTCTCATCTAACAACAATCATCTCAGCAATTCCGGATTGCAATTTTAGCCGTAACTTCGCTCGTAAAACCGAATATAATTTTAATTTCTCCTCCGTAAACCAATTGGATGTTCGGGATAGCATTCTCTCTATCAAGTCCAACGCGATGGGTAATGATGGTGTTGATCCAATTTTTTTTAAAGCCCTTCTCCCTTATCTACAGCCCTCTACCCTCTTTTCTTCGTCGCATTTCCCAGCCCTCGGGAAGGTAGCAAAAGTAATCACCAATACCAAAAGCAAATGGAGAATTCCGACCAATCGCAATATTGCCTTATTTTTCCTAACATATTGCCTAACATATAAAATTAAAATGATCTAATGTTACTTCGTTATAAGCTTTTTAAAGCTTACGGTGTAATTGATTGTAATTGTTCAAATAAATAAATGATGACGTTGATGGCAACGAAGGTGATGATAGTAATAATAACGAATCCCAAAATAATCTAAAAGAGTGAAGCTTAATTGTATCGAAGTTCTAAAGCTCTACTAATCTTAATCGATTAACAGCGATTTTAACAGCGATGTATTCTTCATGATATTCTTTTCCTTTCTCAACTTGACACTCACTCAAGATACTTTTGCATATATCTTTATAGCTGAGTAACTTTGACTAACTTTTTCTTCATGACGCCGTCGTGTATTGAATTAAAATCCTTTTAAGGAAAAGACGAAATCCTTCTTTGGGATGAAGGACATTAAGATAAAAGTCAAAAACTTGAAACAAGCATAACAAGCAGTAAAATAAACAACCGTCAGAGGGATTTTAAAAGGCTTCCTTCCTCCTTTCACCCGATGCTGGAAATCTGACAACGCTGACGTCAGAGCGTCATCAAATCTATCCTAAGTATAGCATCGGGGAGCTTAAAGCTTAGATTCCTTATACGCATATGTACCAAATGTATGTAGTTAACGAGGTGGAGAAGAACTCGTGTTGAGATCATTCAAACCTCGAAGAATTCTTAAAGTCAGAGACAAATACTTCGGGTTAAAATTTGCCAAACGTTGGATTGGAATTTCCCCAAAGACAACCCTGTCCTTTTTCGGAATTTTAATTTCTTTTCTCGTCGTCTCGTGGTTGAGATTATTTTTTATTATCTTCAGTTTTTCTTTAAGAATTGCTCTAGCGTTCTTTATGATTTGCAAAACTTGAACCTTCTCTGCTTTCAGTGGTCAATCAGAAGTACACGGTTCAGGTTCACGACGAATACGTGATGACGGGCAACACAGCGGTGCTCAAATGCCAAGTAAGTAGTGCTTAATTAAAATTAATCTTTAATTTTCGCAAATCTTAACCCGAGCCTGAACTCCTGAATTAACATGTTCATCAACATCAACATCATCCTTATTTTCATTGTTCTTTTCTATTCTTCTACTCTGACTCATTAACACGATGATCCTAGGTACCCAGCTACATGTCCGAGTTTGTGATGGTCACAGCCTGGGTTCAGGACACCGGAATGCATCTGTATCCAAACACCGACATCGGTGGCAAATACACGGTGCTGGCGAACGGCGAGTTGTACATCAACAATGCGGGGCCAAACGACGCCTACAAGACCTACACATGCCGTACCGTGAACCGGCTGACTGGTATGTAATGTGGGGGAAAAGGGGTGGTGGTGGGCGGGGGGGGGCGGTGGATGTGCAATGGCAGAAATGCGTTGAGGGGAGAACGAAGGGAATGCAGTTTTCATCACATCTTCACATCGGAGAATATAGTCAAGGCTTAAATAATGGAACTAGAAGTAGGAAATGGAAAATAGACACGAAAAGAGAAAGATAACTAAAAATAATATATAAAAACTAAAATAAAATAAGAGAAAGCGTTGAGAATGAAAAGAAAATAAGTGGAAAAAGAATAAAGATAATAAATAAAATACAATTCCGCACGGAAGCTTAGTATCCACCAGTGAGAGAGAGAAGGAAAGGGAGGGAGTGAGAGAGGGAGGGGGAGCGCGAGCGCGAACGAAAGATGATGAAGATGCCGAAGAAATGGCAAGAATCTTGTTTCCCGCCGGAAGCCGCAACCAGTTTCCGCTGCGTTTGCTCTCCGCTCTCCGCTCTCCGCTCTTCAGCTCGCTCAGCATCTTAACCACTCAAATGTTGTGTGCACAGGGCACTGGATGCTTTCTTCAAGGATGAATATGTGTGTGTGTGTGTGTTTTTATTTCTCTTTATTTCTTGGGCTTCCGATGAGAGATGCTAGTTTTCTGTCTTCGCAACCGTTGAAAAATTAAATTCACTTCAAAATTCAATACTTTATAGCATGAAATCATAAATCAATTGAGCGGAATTCGATTATTTATGGAAACCAATGTTGTGAGAATAGAAAATAAATGGCCATCAATTGATAGAGTCAAGAGCTCAGATGTAAGAAAAGTCATCTGAAATACTTACTATTTTTTTATTATTTCATTTAGTTCACACTAAATTATTGGATGAATTTATTAACGAATTCAAACAATAATACGAAATAAATCAAACAATTGAATTATCAGTCATCACTTGAGTCGCACGACTGTTGAGAGTCTGAAATCGAATGGATTTTAATTTTGAATACAATAAAATAAACGCGTAAAAGTTCATGGCTTCAAATCGCACTCAGAAAACAAACAAAACAGCTCAGATCTCAAGTATTGAAGTAATTTGATTTATAATCGTCCATTATTATGAGTTGTATTTTAAACTACAGAGCAGAATCTGTTGTTTGGCATTCAAAATAATTATCAAGCATTATTTCATGATGATCATTTAATAAGGATTGCGTGAAGTTCTGTCGAGGCTAATTAAGCAATAAATCGTAATCATGGTATAGATTCGGTGCTCCTGAAATACCCTGTTGTTTACTTCATGCTGCTGCGAGTCTCATTCGGTGATGGCTTACAGACTCATAGCCATATCTATGTACATACGCATGTGAGACCCTTCCCTTGTATGGTGCACTTTGTGTAGCTGATGTTGCTAATGATGGCAAGGTTTTAAATTCTAAATCAAAATTGCCCATGTTTTAATAAGCCGCCGACCAGAGTGACCACTACTAGGGGCGTCCATTAGCGCCACACGAAGAAGGAGCTCGTCGAATGATGATGAGCAGAACATGCAACAAAAGCTGCTGCTGCTGCTGCTGCTGCTGCTGCTGTTGTAAGGGATCCATTTAATGTGCTTTGTAATTAAATGATAGTCTATAATAACACCCGCAGCGCAGCATAGAATAGAAAGCAGCCGGGTGTAAGAAGTGCGAGTGTATGTATGTTTGTGTGTGTGCGTGTGTGTGCGTGTGTAGATCATTTCGACTTCCGAGCTCTTAATTGCACTTCGGATGAATTTCGGTTTCAGTAATAATAATAATAATAATTTAATAACAAGCTAAACACAGCACAGCATATGTTTCTCTCTTTCTCTCTCATGCTGTGGCATTCACTGCAGCAGTGTATGTAAGATAACTGTAAATGCACAGCCACACATACTCTCATCGATGCTTCTAAACAAATAAAACATCAAACCACGAAATAGTGGAGGGCCATTAAATAAATTGATCCACTGCAACGTGGTTGAATATAAATGTTGGTTGGTTGGGGCGTGGGGTGCTGCTGGGTGGGGGGGGGGGGGGGGGAACTGGTGGGGGAACTGGTTGAGTAAACATCGATGACTTAATACAAGGTCTACAATCAACAACAACCACAACAGCCTTGATAACAGCACATTAGCTCCCACGGTGAACAAGGAACCGACTTTGAGTTGTATGGCCATTTTGACCCCCCTCAACTCTGATCACTCTGATTACTCTGATCTCTGGCAGTTGTTGTGGACATAATCATCATCACCATCATCACCATACAAACATAATCTTAATTATAATTGGAATCATCACGATCTTCGTTATTACAGTCCTCATTATTATCTGTGGCATTACGTCTGCTTCTCGGATGTTGTTGCCATAATCTACTCATTGTTATCTGCAATTAAATCATCGTCCTTTATGTCTTTTAATTAAATAAAATTTAAACATCAAAATGGAACACTTTTCTTAATCTTTCTTTCTCTTTCTCTCCACACATTCTCTCTTTCCTTCTCCTTCTCCTTCTCCTTTTCCCTCTCTCTCTCTCTCTCTCTCCCTCTGTCTCTTTCTCTCTTTCGCTCTGTCTCTCTGTCTCTCTCTGTCTCTCTCGCTCTCTCTGTCTCGCAGGTGAAATACAAATTTCGACCTACCCCGGGCGCATCATCGTGACCGAACCGAAAGGAATGGTGCAGCCTCGTATCAACGTCGAGAAGCACTCGATGCGGCATGTCGTGCTTAATGGCCAGACAACGTTGCCGTGTATCGCTCAAGGACATCCGGTGCCAACATATAGGTGAGTTTTGAGCGCCAGTTCCTTTTATTGCACTCCCGAATGGGGTGCAGATGCGGCAGAAGGGGCAGAAGGGGCAGAAAGGTGCACAGATATCGAAACTAGCACATACCGAGCTATGTACATATACTATATACATACATACATATGAACGTTTACGTTGCAGATGTGTGTGTGTGTGTGTGTGTGTGTGTGTCTGTGTGTGTGTGTGTGTGTGCTTCATGTGTTGTGCCAGTGAAATACATTTGTACCTGTACGAGTCCTGTCGCGAATAAACAAACAAAGCTTTAAATTGTCCAGGATATCTGAATATCTTTCTGATTCTACTGTGAACACTGTTGCGCTGTGTTTCGTTACGTGTCGTTACGTTGCGCTACGTTATGTTACGTGGCGTGATATAGCTTAATGTACCATGACGATAACGAATTCGTTCCACCCACCAGAACGTCAATTCAGATGACAGTCAGAAGCTCGGGGTGACAATCGTTAGTCATGTTGTGCGTTACGTTACGACTTATTTTTAAGCTTCAGCTGATACGAGCAACAGTCGCAAATGGCGGCAGATAAGCTGTGGATTGATGGAAAGTCAAGTGTTCTGCTTTTTTAGCTCGATTCAACGATTCAAAGCTATTAATAGTTAATGTTATCATTAATACTTAATATGTAGTAATATTATTCTTCTCTCCTCCTACCATTCTTCAAATATTCAGTCTCTTATTTTAATTTGTCAACAACAACTGTTTAAATATATGTATACAATACATGTACAATGTATTGTATGTATGTAAATAAGTACATAGAAAAAAAACCAACCCGAAAGCTTAACAGAGCGAATTTCGTGCTTATTCTTTTTTTGTTTTGCTCTTTTATTATGAAAAAAAAAAAACACTCTTCACTCAGTTTATGTTTTCAGTTGAGAAACTTTATTGTTCGAGTAAACAGTTCAGTGTGATTTTATTTCTGTTCCGTTGTTTTGTGTATGACCTTTTTACTTCTTCTTCTTCTTCTTTCTGTTGTTGTTGTTGTTGTTGTTATTATTAGGATTGTGTTGTTGTTGTTGCTGCTGCTTCTGCATTTGCTGACGCTGTTGTTAATCCAAATATTAGATATTTTTACCAATGTAAATGTGAAGACGAATTTGACCCAGTTCATGTGTATGCACTCACCTTAATGCCACGCCTATAAGCCTCGCCAGTACCACAGCCCTTCGCATAACCCAGTACATACATTTGCAATATTCACACTGAAAACATTTCGTTTATTTGCCGTGCGCAAAAAAAAAACATGAGAAAGCCTTGAATAGAAGAGCGCTCTCAGACTTCAGATTCGCTGCTCTTCTTCTTCTTCTTCTTCTTCTGGTTCTTGTTCTCTTGTTGGTTATTATTATTATTGTTAATGTTGTTGTTATTGTTGTTGTTATTGTTGTTGTTATTGTTGTTGTTGTTGTACTCATTCATTGCGTTGTAGCCGCAGCAGCAGAAGCAGCACAGGCTGAAAACTAGAATCGCTCATTTGCTGCATCCCACGAAATGTTGCAAATGAAAACATGATGTCGATGCCGCTGCCGCTGCCGCTGCTGCTGTACACGTCGCAGAGGCATCACCGTCGTTTCCGTTGTGTTCCCCTACATTTTTCTCGAACCTGCTTTTAATTCTTTCTCGCCAGCTGACACTGTTGTTGTTATTCCGTCGTGTTCGTCCTCGTCTTCTGCGTTCATTATTTGCTGGGTGCAGCGCGCTGGAACGAACAAGCGCAAGAATGGGAACGTAGGACGCAAATTACTCCGTTCCTTTCGTTGCCAGTGGGTCCCTCGTGTTTTCGGAGCCATCGTTGTGTATCCTGTGCGGACTCATAAAGTTTTCAGGATGCTCAACATGACATGACTTGGGCATGACTTCTGCGACGGCCCGAAGAGATTTTATGCTGTTGTTATCTCTGGCTGCTGCTGCTGCTCCTGTTGTTGTTGTTGTTGTTGTTATTGTTTTCATTGTTCTTGTATAATTTTTATGTTTACTTTGCTAAATGATTCCTCTTTTAAATTAAAATGCAGCAGCAACGAATTAAAATGTTCCTCGTCCAGAGTTCAGCGCTGCTTTTTAGGTCAAAAGTTGCGCTCTGAAAGGGGATGTATTCATGGGGTAACACCCTCCCTCCCCCCGCCCTCCCCGCCCCCGCCCCCGCAAAGCTTCGGGCGCAGAGTCTTTAAAAGGTTTTGCGTGTTCAACTGAAGTCAACGGCACGGCCACGAAATCGCACCGTGTTTCATAAATGTTTCGAATTAACACGGTGCAAATTGTGTGGTTTATAAAGGATTGGATTTATCATTCCACTGTGCTGCAGAGTGGAATTCACTTGAATTTCATTTCATTTTCACTATCGTCGAAATCCGTTTCCAAACGAAATTCGCCAAACTTATGCTTTGACGTGACATTCAGCGCGAGTTCCGATTGTAAAGACCACGAACGACTACGCACGAATGATTTCAAGGAAGCGGAAGAGTGAAGAAATGAGAAGAATGAGAAAAATGTTCGAAAAAACCAAAAAAAAGGAAACAACTCGAGCGTACGCAAGGACTACGAACAGGAAAGGATTCAAAGGCAACACAAGAATAACGCTTTGAAAAAAAAAAACACAAACGAAATCCATTACTTCAGAAATGAAAAACCTAGACTCTAAACTTAGATTCGAAACTTAGACTCTATTCAAGAGTTTATTTTCAATATTTGCCAAACATCATTAATTCTTGAGCGATGTTTCAGTCATTTTTTAAAATCCAGCTTCTGAATCTTTTCCGAAAGCTTTCTTTAATGCCTGAATGACTGAAGATTGTTTTACAGACTTCAGTGAATTCCAAGAATTGTGTTCCAGACATCCATCAGCTCTGAATCCATTTTCATGAATTTAACGATACAATAATTATTCGTACTTTTGTCCAGTTTATTATTGTGTCATCTTTAAATATTTCATTTACCTTTCTTTATTATTTTTCTCGGAATTATCTGTACACTGTTGCGTTATTAAAGATTAACGATTGCGATTGAATGTGATAAACGTTGTTGACATAAGATTTCAAGGATACTCCACATAAAATGCAGGATTTTATAAAAGATAGATAAATACAAACACAGAGTAAACACATACACTTAAGTATACAGCACTACACACACACACACACACACACACCACTTTATATGTGCAAACACAAGCACACTTAAATGCATTATTATTTTTGATTTCTTTTCTTTCTTCTTTCTCCACATGCAATCCTCAATCCTGTTCATCATCATCATCGTCATCGTCATCGTCATCGTATTCACCATCATAATCATTGTTGTTTGCTGCTTTATTGAGCAGATGGTTCAAGGAAGAAAACGAGCAACTGTTGCCGCTGCAGTTAAGCGAGCGCATCAGCATGATTTCAGCTGGACTGCTGAAATTAACGAAGGTAAGATGTGGGCGTGGCGAGGGGGGCGTAGTCGATCGAACCACTGCCACTCTCAGCCACTGCAGCTCAGTTCGGCACAGAATAATTTAATTGAAAACAAATAAAAGCCATCGAAGCGTCGAAAACTATGTAATGCACAATACGACCATTCAAAGCCAATAACAAGAACAACCACAACAAATACAACAACAACAACAACAAATACAACAACCTTTGCTGAATCTTAATGAAATACAAATGAAAATATTTGCTTGAAATGCATAACGAATATCGTAACGAGAGTGCGTAAACATGATGGAAGTAAAATAATAACGCTAGCAAGAGGAATAACATCAATAATAACAACAACAACAACAACAACAACAACTATAACTGTAAAAACTGTTGTAGTTGAAAGGAAATTCAAATTCAACGAAAGACGTTGTTTCCCTGCGATCGCCCTGTGAACGCAGACAAGCGTTTGTATTTCGTTTAAGCGAATTGGTTTACGTGGCCCGAATTCCATTGCATACTGTTTGGCGTTAATGTGAATCGGGTCATTAATTCGTTGGCTTTTATTTGGAGTGGTCTTGGCGTGGAGAAGCGAACGAAGAAAACAGACGAAGGAAAACACAACAGAACAGACAAATAATCAATCTTCGTCAATGCATTATTCAGCAACTGTCAATTTCTTTATTCTCTGCTGTTGAGTTTCCTGTTTGATGTCCTGTTTGATGTTCTATTACATGCGAGTACTCTTCACGACTTCGTTTTATATGTACATATGTTGTTCTCTTTTTACTATCCTCCAGGCACGTCTCGAGGACAGCGGGAAGTATTTGTGCTGGGTAAACAACACTGCCGGCGAGGAAACCATTCAAGTCTCATTAACCGTTACAGGTACGTGTGTATGTGAGGGGGTGGGGGGGCGTGGGGAACGAGACTGAACTTTATTTCCGAATGTAATCATTTAACTGAAATTACATGGTTGTTAAAACACTTTTCATAGTTCCATTTAAAGATTGCTTTGCATGTTGTTGTTGTTGCTGTTGTTGCTATATAAACAAAAAAGTAGCCTCGCAACTATTAAATTACATAAGAAGACATTTTAGAGATTAAGAGCCCCAGATTAAAAGCTAAATTAAACCTTGCGGCAATCCAGTTCGATTTGAATAAATAAAAGCCGTATATTAAGTACGACCATCGAAAAAAGTCAAACCGCATTTGGGACACTTTAACCGATCATGGTCCGGAATAATTGACGCACGTCGTCCGTCTCCGAGACGTCTTAAAGACCATCAGGATCTTACCGGGAGAGGGTAGAAGAGGTCAATAGAGTTACCATCGTCGAGTTACCATCGATAGATACCCGTATCAAGCGACAGATAAAAGAGATCCACCAGTCTATCGAAGAATATAATATTATATAATCTGCCAGTAAACGAGCCTCAAGTTTTTAGATGACCGAAACTAGTTCCAAAGTGTTAGCAAACTAGTTTTGATTGCACCCAAAAAAATTAGCTTTGTTTATCCATGAAAAATAATCTGCATTGATTTATAATTTTAATACCTTTCTTATTCCTTCACCTTCATTGAAAAGAGACTCTTAATCTCTCAAAAACTCTCCTTCAGTTTCTAAGATACTCGTACATTTCTAAGTAGCTTGTCATCATCCATTCTAAGGAGTTATTAAATATTCTATTTTGAACCATCCAATGCCAACATTCATGTTCATTTCTATCAAATCTCCTTAAACTTCAATCAACATCAGGTGAGCTCCTGCTTTTTCAGACTCATCAAATTATAATTGCTTGAATTGCAGGATGTTTAAATATTTGAGAGCCATTTTGAGAAGATTTCAACTCCTAGAAACTTGAGTCGCAGGAGGTGTAACAGAGTAGAATGAACTCTCAAGGACGTGCATGGACTGTGTTAAAGTTTGCTCTGTTAAACATCAAGCTGATAGAATTTGCCTGCCTCCCTTTTTCTTCATTCTTTCCTTTCCTTTTCACTCGCTTACGTTTTGTTATCATGAGAAAATTTCTTGGAAATATTGAAGCATTTTCCCTGTCATTAGCAACGGAGAAGCTTCCGAGAAGATGCGAGTACTCTATCAGAATACGAGTGTTTTTTTTGTATTTTGTTCATGGCACAAACTGAAAATGTCACAAGCTACGTAATGCACGAACAAAGATCATTACCAGTGCTCAGAATAGCTAAAGTATGCTTTTAATAAACTACAAAACTGAGAGCGAGTAATTTGAGAAGCTTGCCAAAATTGCTACTCGTGTCAATAAATTTGTTCACACATATTCTCTCACACTAGAACACACATATGTATGTATGTATGTACATATATCAATACACAACGAAACACTAACAACAATTTATATTAAGGAACAACAACAACAAAGATTGAAGCAACACCATCAAGGAGACTGTCATCTTGATTATTTGAGAATTTCATAGAAATTTCAAGTGGCAACACAACAACGATGCAACAACAACGACGATGACAAAGAGTACAACAACAAAAACAACAACAACAACAACAACACAAAGCAACAACATCAACCAAAACTATGTAGTTTGGTTTGGCTTTAGTTTGGCCTTAATTTGAGTGAAGAAATTCTTGCTATCTCTCCATTTTGATCAGATTCCCATACAATTCATATGTTTATTAAGCGGCTGAAATATGCTCAAATATTCACACAGTCAAATGTTATCGATTGCAGCTCCACTGACCGCTCATCTGCAGCCGCAAGTGCAAACAGTCGACGTCGATAAGGATGCGCAATTCCAGTGCATTGTCTCAGGACATCCGGTGCACGATGTGAATTGGTTACACGACGGCAAACCTATTCTACGCGATAATCGAGTTGAGGTAATAAGAACACAGAGATTATCATTCGAAACGACGATCAAAATGGTGTCTGTCTGTCTTATTTATTTATTTATTTATTTACATATATACCCTTTTATGTGCCTATTCTATTTTATACCCTATAAAAGATTGTCTTGCATCTACATTGTATAAGCTGTGGTATGGTACTGCTACGAACACGCATTGAATCCAATCAGTACACATTATAGAATTGTTTCTTTTATAGCTACTCACCGATCCGCCGAGATTAATTATTAAGAAAGTGCAAAAAGACGATCCGGGAATGTATCAGTGTTTCGTCTCAAATGAATGGGAACAAATACAATCCACCGCCGAGCTGCAGCTGGGAGGTGAGTATCTATGATTCGAGCATCTAGGAGTGGAAAACCTACGAATAGATACATATACGTAGAATATACATACATATATAGATAGATAAGTACGAGTAGAGATAGACGACTAGAGATAGAAGTGTGGAGATGGAGATAGAAGAGTTACAATATGTATTAACATACTGAAAATACAAAAAATATACTGATATTGTACTAAGATTATACTGGCATCAATTCGAGGCTATATTTTGTAACTCTCCTAAGATTATCCCAGAAATATGTGTACATACAATGTGTCTAAATTGAACTGTGAAGTAAACACAAAAGGTATATTATATTATATTAAAATTCTAAAGTAAATAAAACCACATTCAAAACTCTTTACATAATAATACGAAATTTGAAAATCGAGAGAGATTTCGGGATACTTTTTGAAGAGTTGTAGAATTTATGTTTTTTAAATCATTCGATGAATCGCAAACTGAGGATTTCAACCACGAGCAAATAACAAACAAACTCGGAAATGGCTACATTTTGAATTTGCAAATTTCCGCCATGAGAATGAGAAAAGCAGAAAAGAGAAAAGCTTTCGCATTGCTTAGATTTTCCAGACTGTGAGTAGAAATACAGCAACAACAACAGCAACAGCAACAGCAACAACAACAGCAACAGCAACAACAACAGCAACAACAACAACAACAACAATAACATCGAACGATTAGCTTAAAGGCAGCAACATGCAACAAGCAACCTCTTCACTTCTACTCCCTCCCTCCCCGTCTCACTGCGGACTCACGCTCCCTGAACAGCGACTGGCAGCTTGTATTTGTTGCATTCGTGAGGACGACATCTGCTCATCTGATGTGTATTTATTCTTGGTCTTGGTTTTATTGAAATGCTTTCTGTTGATGCATGATGTTGCTGTTGCGTTCCATTCATTTCTGTTGATATAATTGTTGTTTTTATTATTGCTGTTGCTGCCGTTACTCCCATTGCTGCTGTTTTTGGATTATTGTTAAAGTTGTTGCTGTACCGATTGGCTTCTCCCATCCGCTGCAGATTTCCGTTTACGACTTTCTCGAGATTGAAATAAAAATAAAAAAAAAATTATTCTAAAAGCCAGCAGCAACAAAATAAATAAAAACTGTTTTAAATACAATAGCAAAATCAATTTCCGGTTGCCTAAAAGTCAATCGAAACCTTTCAAAATGATAAACGGAGGAGGAAAGGACGAAAGAAGGGAGTGAGCGGTGGGGCAGGAAGAAGAACAGGAAAAACGGAACAAAGCGTAACTTAATAAAAATTGTACACTTAAATCGAATCGATAGATCGCTCTATCGATCGGCAGATGAATCAGGTGATGATGAGAAACGCCACGCTTCTGGGTCTTGGAAGAAGAAATTTCGAATTCAATTTAAAAACCATATCAAAAAAAGTGATTGACATTGACGATTATAGATAAGATGACATATTTTCTTTATATAGGGTTTTCCAGTAAGAGGTGTAATTTTGAATAGCTATGGTCCTGTAAGCGTGGTCGTGGTGGCCATTTGGCTGATGTTCTTTTTCATTATTAACAGCATACCTTCCTCTTTATTACGAAATAAACATGCGATAATTTATCTCAAAAAATGGCATTTTTCTTTGAATATCAAAATGACACCTCTTATTGGAAAACCCTTTATATGTAATTCGGCTACTCAATCATCATCGTCACCATCATCACCGACATCATTGTAATCAGCATCATTCTCATTATTCCCAAAATCTTAGATCAACTCTTAAGTCATTTAAAGATAAAATCATCATCATCGCTTTTAAATTTATAATGCCTGCCATTATCATCGTTATCGTTACAACATCCTCGACACAGTACAGTCATCATCATCATCGCCATCATTTATAACATCATCCGGATGATTTACTGCGCCATTCCACTTTTTCATTGCATTCTATTTTCTCTCCAGATGCTTCGCCAGAGCTGCTTTATTGGTTTTCCGAGCAGACGCTGCAGCCGGGGCCGACGGTCTCCTTAAAATGTGTTGCAACTGGCAATCCGCTGCCTCAATTTACATGGTCCTTGGACGGATTTCCGGTGAGCATTGCAGTCATTTTCTATTCTTATGTACATATGTATTCTCTATTTTATTATTATTACTCGTATTATTATCATTCCTATTATTATTATTATCATTATTTCTATTATTATTACTATCATTATTTCTATTATTGTTACTATCATTTCTATTATTATTACTATTATTGTTATTCTTAGTTTTGTTGCTGCTATTATTCTTTGTGTTGTTGTTGTTACGGTTTTTATTATTGTCCTTTCTGTATTGTCTTTTGTTTTCTCTTCAAGTTGTTGTTGCTATTCTTTTATTTGTCTCTACATATTGTATTTGTTTTAAACTACAAATTTATGTAGACAGACAACAACAACAACAACGATGAGTGATAGCAACATCTGCAAGAGCAAGTATTTTGCAAAGATTTTCATTACTTAAGTTTCGCTTTGGTAACTGAAGCTCTTTCTTTACCCCCATCAGCCCCTCTCAATCTACAACAACAACAACAACAACAACAACAACAACAACAACAACAACAACTGCAACCAACCAACTATAATGGAAAATCTATGCATTTTATAAAATCGATACAGTTTTTCTAAAATTTTCACCCACAACCTCTCTTTCACTCACGTTCTCTCTCTTTCACTTACGTTCTCTCTTTCACTCACAACATCTCTTTGGCTCTCTCTCTCTCTCTCTCTCTCTCTCTCTCTCTCTCTCTCTCACTCTCTCTATCTGTCTTTCTATCTTTAACTCGATTCCATTCCTTGATATTGTAACGATGTTGTTGTTGTTACTCTTGCTTCTTGTTCCACAGTGTTGTTGTTTTATTATGAATGTTGTATTTCTATGTCTGTGTATGTGTGTGTGTGTGTCTGTGTGTGTGTCACTGTTTGTGTTTGTGTTTTTATATGCATTTGTGTGAGTTTGCATAATATTCCGTTTAAATCTTTTGCTTTTCCTGTTATTATTTTTTCTTATTTCTCTGCTTCGTCTTCTTTTTCTTCTTCTTCCTTATATTCTATGAGAATTTTATTTGAAATCTCTTCCCCTTTCTATCACTCACTTCTCTTCTTCGCGTCAATCAATTTCATTTGCACGCATTTATTTCAATTTTTATTTAGTGTTGAATGCTTTTTTTCAAATCATTTTTAAGCCACGTTTGCATCATTCATCAAACGGGCTGTCAAAGTGATAAAACAGTGATAACTACATATGTACATGTATGTATGTATGTATGTGTGTGTGTGTAAGTTTGTCCATCTTTCTGTGTACAGAGTATTTTTGTGTATTTAAGCGACGCTTCTGATTGCATTTCATTATATTTTTGTTTCATTATTTTCTTGCAGATTCCCGATAATTCGCGCTTTTTAGTCGGCCAGTACGTCACGATCCACGACGACGTGATCAGTCACGTAAACATATCCAACGTGAAGGAGGAGGATGGCGGCGAGTACCGATGCACCGCCCAGAATGCGATTGGCAAGTAAGTGACGTGAACACACCGAAGTAAATGTCTCTCTCTCTCTCTCTCTCTCTCTCCTTGTGACATGTGTCACATTTAACATTCACGAATTAAGATCTGTCATCACATGTGTCCAAACTCTGTTGACGAGTAGGTTATAAATTTTAAATCCGGAAACTCAATGATTTTTATTCTATACACTTTTCCTAATATTAATCATATCATAATACAATTTCTCTTTCTTTCTTTCTTTTATCCCTCTCTCTCTCTAATTGTCATCTTTATTCTCTCTTTGCAATAAATTCCAATTTTACAGAGTTGAACACAGCGCAAAAGTCAACATATACGGGTTGCCATTTATACGAGAAATGCCAAAAATAACTGGCATCTCTGGTAGTGATTTGATTGTCAAATGTCCAGTAGCTGGATATCCAATCGATAAAATTCACTGGGAACGAGGTGAGTTAAAAACTAGCGCAGGTATTCAATTCCAACACATGTGGAAGTGAAAGGAGCGCTTAAAAAGCACTTAAAGAGCTCTTAAGGAGCGATTCGTAAATAATTGAATTGAATTGTATAAAGTAAATGGTATTTGTTTCTTGTAAAATCAAGTGCTAACAACCAACGTAACTACAACTTACTGAGAGTAGATTTCAAAATTAAACTTTTAATATTATACTCAAAATAATTGCATTGCATTGAGTGATTTCTAGTTGTGTTGTCCATTAAAATTGTCCTTCCTATAATTAATCTAAACGAAAGTGGCACAAAATGCGGGATTCTTAACAAAAATTGCTTATTTAGTGCTCTTTTAGTGCTCCTTTAGTATTTGCTTTTCATCTGGGTAAGTTCCTAGTCTGTCAAATAAACACAAAAACTAGTGCACTTTTATTTCGATTACATTTTTGCCAGAAAAAGCAAAGAGATACAGATATTTAGTGGTACAAAGTTGCTTCATGTCAAATTCGTACACGTTCAAAAGCCAAAAACAAACTCATGCGTGAAGTAGATTTTATATGATGTACCATGTGTTTGTTTGTGTGTTTATCTGGTGACCCAAAAATATTTGTTTTAATAAAAAATAACGCAAAAAAAAAAAGAAAAAATAACAAATATATAAAAATAAAAGCGAAAAAATAAACAAAACTACTTTTTATGCTTCTGAGAATTTATAACAATTCTGAAAACTTTTAGTGGAAATATTTTATGAAATTTCTGATCACTGTCAAAGAGCAGCATAACTCTTGTGTCTGTCATCTTTGAAAGCTGTTTCATTTTAACTACATTTTTGTTGAAAGTATTTTTTATTCTTGCTGCGGTGTGCTTGCAGAAGTTTTTTATTATTAATAATAATCTGATGCATTCAATTCTGAAATAAATGATGAATCAAAGACTGGAGAGCGAGGTTCTTTTCTCCTTTAATTTCTTTAAACCTTCTCTCCTTGCAGATGGCCAAACTTTGCCCATCAATCGTCGTCAGCGCGCTTACAACAACGGCACGTTGGTCATCGAGCAGCTGCAGCGCCTGGAGGACGCCGGCACCTACACGTGCATGGCGCAGAACAAGCAGAAGCAGGCGTCGCGGCGCAACGTGGAGATACAAGTGTTAGGTGAGCCCCAGGCACCGAGTGTTTGCACCTTTTTTTATCACCAACGCTGGAGTTCTTTGAAATACCTTTTGTCAACGTGCAGTGACGCAGTTGTGAGGGGTGGTGGGTGGCGGTGGGCGGCGGAGTGTCGTGGTTAAGTGTCTCGTTTTCGCACAGACGTTAAAAATGTGTATTAAAAGTTTATCATACGATCTGGTGTACACATATTTTTCTCAATTTTTTAGTTCGTCCATCAAAATTGATCGAAAGAAAGACTTTTGAGTTGCTTCTTGCTTTATTTTGCAACTTACACAACAGCTTAAAGCATAAGCAACTATCTTCCGAGAATGAATTCCATATATGAACCCAGTAGCTCTCATTCCCCGCGCGGGTCCCCGAAATGGGACCGAACGGTTACTTGAGAGTGGGTGGTCCACCAACGTACCTCAAGTAGTACCACACTAGACCGGAGTCTTCTGCAGTTAGTTTGGATAGCAATAGAATTACGTTAGTTTTACAAACTGAGCTCGTTCTCTGCGCTCGCCATGATTGTTAACGATGCAGTACTTAGAAATGTCACTTTTTGACAGACAGACACACACACACACACAGACGGACAGCCCGAGTTCTTAAAATTTGAAATTTATGCAGCAGCATGTGAGAGAGTGAGAGAGTGAGAGAGATGCAAAAACATGCAAATAAAGCACGTACCAGCGCCAAGCATCGTAAAGCAACGCAACGCAAGACCTGACATGACGACAACCTTCACTCAAACGTTGTGCAACTCTTTTATGACATGAGCACGTGACAAACACACAAGTTGTTGTACAGTATGTTTTATTTATTTATTTTTTCACTCTTCCACTCTGGCTTTATTCTAATTTTTTATTTGCTTTACTTCAGGTTCAGGTATTTTTTTCCTATTTTTATTTGACTTCTTTTAGATTTTTTCCCAGTTATTTCATTTGTTTATTTTTTCTTTAATGTTGTTTGTTTTTTTTTTTTTTTAATTTATTTTCCTTTTCCGTTTTATTTATTTTGTTTTTTCGCATTTTATTTCAACTATCATCAACATTTAATGAGTTTCATCATTATTTCATCATTATTTTTGGAAACAGAATTAAAACTTAAACAGAAAAACCTTTTCAACTGGATCTTTCGCTAAACTGGGATCTCAGGAGTTCCTCCTTAAATTTTAAAGGACTCGTCACAGGAGTCCTTTACACCTTCACTATTGCTCCGAGGCGTTGGCAAGCCTACCATCCTGAACAATGCGGCAGTCGTTGCTCTCGAAATCCTTAAAAATAAAGAACAGCGATGCTTAAAAATAAAAAATAAATAATTTCCTCATTAAGTACTACTTTTGCAGCGCTTCAGTTTCGCTTCCGATTTGCCATTTTTTCTAATCACGGACAAAAGTTTGTGTGGATGGGGATGCGAGAGTGTATGACGCCGTGTATGTGTGTGTGCGTGTGTGTGCTTGGCTTTATGATGGCTTAAGTATCTATGGTTCACCAGACTCAGACTCGGCACTCGGCATCATTGACAAGCTTTGTTCGTTGCTTGTTTAGCCAACCAGCAAAATTACTGAAGGGTGCTGAATTCGGGTCTTGAGACCCTCACCCCCCCCCTCTTCTCACAAAATAAAAAAAGCGAGGAACAAGCAGAAATCGAATTTCTAAAATTAATTAAATTCAAGTGGTTGTTGTGCTTGTTGTTGTTTCAATGTGGTTTCAATCAATGCGCTTTGATTCTGAATTCCGCATACATTCGATTTATTATTGAAATCGCAATTTTTTAGCCCCTCCGGTGGCGTCACTGACCGCGCACCGCCGCACACCGCCGCACACTCAGCACTTTAATTTCTCTGCAGCTGGAATTATTAAAAATTATGAAAAACCACAGAGTGAACCCAACCAGCACGGGTGGCACTGCACACCCCCGTCCTTATCCTTGACTCCTGCCATCCGCTTGCGACGTGCTCTCCACTCATTAATTAAAAACGCTGGTGCGGGGACCGTTTATGGCAGAGTCATTGACTTGACTCACTCCGGTGTGTGGCTGGAATGCAAGCTCTAACATGAATAATCACACTCGTCGTCATGCCCACATTCAGCATGGGCTCATCATCATCATAGTCATTAATAACCACAGCAGCCTCATCGCCACTCGTCAACCTCAAGCGCAACATCGTCATAACAGTAAATTTGTCACCAACACTATCAGCACAACATGTGTAAACACCATCAGCGTCAGCATCGAAGTTATCATCATCAAGCTCACCATCACCATCATCATTAGCGTCACCTCCGTCACCTCCGTCATCATCATTATCATCACCCTTCTCGTTATAAGCACTCTCAGCATAATCATCATCTTTTCATCAGCCGCTTAACGCACAACCACAACTTCAATGAGTCGCTTCTTCCTCATCGCTCATCAATCACGCGAGCCTCTCTTTCCCTCCTTCTCTCCCTATCTTTCTCTCTCTCTCTCTCTCTTCCTTTTTTCTAATTTTGTGTCCTTTTCCATCTATTGCAGTGCCACCGAAAATTATGCCGATCCAGGCCATGACAAACATGCTGCGCGAAGGCATGAGAGCCGCGATTTCGTGCCAAATACTTGAGGGTGATTTGCCGGTAAGCTTCCGCTGGGAACGCAACGGAAAGCCACTCATTGGAACCGGGTAAATATTGAAATGTGCATATTTTAGTGCTTGTTATGTGGCAACTGCGAAAAATTCGCAAAGCCACTGTGAAAAAGCTTAAGCTTGGGCTTACCTTCGCAAGCAGGCTGAACTAAAATGAATGTGGGCGTGGTTTTGCGTGCCTCTTCTTGTTTTTTGTTAATTTGTTTGCCTCTTATCTATTTTGGCACCTAGATTGGTTGTTTGGCACTTATTGATCATTAGCGAATAATGCTTGCTCGGCTTCAGTTCAAGCTTCTCTTTCATCTCCTTAACTTCAATACCCTTCATCATCGTCTTCGTCTTTGTCTTCGTCTTCTTTTCCTTTTCTTCCAATTAGCAACGAAGTCTTCCGTCGTCTGGACGAGTATTCGGCCAGTCTTGTTATTGAACACATCACCTCCGAACACTCAGGGAATTACACCTGCATCGCCGGCAACGTGGCCGGCACCGAACGGTTTACCGTTCCGCTCACCGTTAATGTTCCTCCCAAATGGATCCTAGAGCCGAAAGACTCCAGCGCCCAGGCCGGGCAAGACGTGCTGTTGCACTGCCAGTCGGACGGGTATCCCAAGCCGACCATCACCTGGAAGAAGGCCATCGGCGCCACGCCAGGCGAGTACAAAGACTTCCTCTACGAGCCCAGCGTACAGCTGTTTGCAAACGGCACGATCTTCTTCAAGAAGATCAGCAAGGAGTCGCAGGGACACTTCCTGTGCGAGTCCAAGAACAATATTGGTTCGGGCGTGAGCAAGGTTATTTTCCTGAAAGTCAATGGTAGGCATTAAATGCACATGATTGCACGACGAACACTCTCTCATTTCTACATATATTCATTCTAATCTCTTTCTTCCTCTTTCTCCCTTTCTTCTTCTTCTCAGTGCCGGCACACTTTACTACAAAAACAAAACAGATCTCCGTAGCCAAAGGAAAACAAGTGCACGTCCAGTGCAATGTGCAGGGCGACAATCCTATCGACATCAAGTGGAAGATCCAGAGCACACAGCAGTACCTCGATGAATCGCTGGACTCCAGGTAAACAGAGAGAGAAAGGCACTCCCTGGCCTTTCAGTGGGGCTGCTCGATTAGCTCGACTGAATGGATGTGGAATGAGTGTAGCGGGGGCGTGAGTTGCGAGCTGTATATCAAAGTCATTCAAGGCGATGCTGGGGCGGTGCTTCGGTCGTCTGTCGTCAGTCGTGAGCAGTGAATGAATGAATGGATGGATGAATGAATGGCAACTACTAGTCAACAATGGTGCACGTTCATTATACGGAGTCCTGAAAATTGCTTTCGACTGTACGAGTTGTTCTTCTGTGGAAAACTAATCGAATGAAAACGCTAGCAGACTGAAGAGGAGCGAACGAGGCACAGACAATAACACAGGGTACACTGGAGTATTCCAGTTATTATTCAACAATAAAATGGTGTCTTCTCTATAAAGAGTTCAAAAGAAAGTCGAGGGATTAAGTCTTGAGTCATTTTAATACAATATATTAAAGCTTATTTTATAAAGCTTAAAGTTTAACTGAAACATGGAAATGACTTTTGATATCTATGGCAAAAACTTGTCTCAAAACTTGTTCAAAAACTATTCAAAAAACTTGACTTTCGGCTAAATGACCGAAAATGATTTGAATGATTGAAATGAAACGATTTAATTATATAAAAGTTCATTTTACCTAATACTTTAGGAATAAGTTAGAAACTATCAACTACTATTTCTGAGACTTGGACTATAAACTTATTTGACGTGAACTAAACTCAAATAAACTACAAATTCCATTCTATTATAGTTAAGATAACTGAAGTTAACTATATAACTTAACTATACAGTTAAGATAACTTCAAGATAACTGAAGGTGCAGCCACTTCACCACGTTTATACTGCGTACAGTTTGTCATATGCTATTCTAGAATCTAGACTCCAGCTTTTGCTTGGTTCTTGTTTCTTCTCTTAATTCTACTGCGTACTTGTTTTCTCTTCGTCAATTTTATGCTACATGTACAATACATATGTATGTCACACACACACATGCACACACATACAGACTACCCCACTCACATTTAACATGACATGACATGAAACACAGACGTTGTCTCTGGCTTTGTCACCATCTCATGCATACAACGACTACTTAAATAACAATAACAACAACGATAAACGAAAACAACACAACAACAACAACCTCTCACTAACCTAAAATGTATCAAATTGTAAAACATACAAAATAACATCTACATAAATAATTCGTTCACTCTTTTATATTCAATACATTCACAAAGAGTGTCTATCTTTTCAAAAATGTCCGATTACTCCGTGCTTATATAATAAATATACATAGATATCGTTACTGCCTCACCATCGAGGCATATACTTTATGTTTATACATATGTACTTCCTTCATCCAGCATACCTTCTCTCTGTTTTCCAGATACACCATACGTGACCAGGTACTAGACGATGGCATGGTTTCTGAGCTCGGAATTTCGCACACGTATCGCCAGGACACCGGCGTCTATATCTGCCACGCTAGCAATGCATTCGGTCAGGTGAGTTTTCTATTTGTGTGTCTCACCATTATGACGATTTTAGATACACGTACTATTTTATTATGCCTCCTTGTAGCTCAAGTATTTCCCGTTCCTGTCTATTTATTCATTGCATTCATTCCGTGTGTCTAGAAGCTCCGTACGACGAATGAAGTTCATCTGCTTGGATGAAACTCTATCGTAGCAAATGGAACTCTTCAAGAATTCCAAACAATTCCAAATAATAAAACTCAAAGGGTTTCTTTATTATTGTCAATAAATATTTATGAAGTCCTTCATTTGAAGCTTAATACAGGATCTTATACAGTAACTCATAGCTTAAACGGTGCATACATTTAAAAGTATTCAGTATATTAAAGAAGTCAAGATCTGTTGGTGTTGCTGCAGAAGATTTTTATGACAGGCTTAAAGACTTAAAGAGTTCTGTTTAAATGAAGAGTTCTGTTTATTGAAATAGTCAAGTAGAATTGAAGAGCCTCTCTTCGATACATCGTTTATCATTTGTAAATTTTTTGATAATTTATTAAATGTTATGCTGCTAGCGCTTTGCGTTGTGTATGTGTTTGTGTGTCCCTGGTATGTGTTTGCATGATCCAATGAATTCCTCGCGCCCTCCCTCCGTCACTTTTCACCACAGTTTAATGATATCTTTCACACACACGCGCTCATGCCGTCAGGATGAAATGTCGATTCAATTAATCGTGCAGGAAGTGCCCGAGCAGCCCAAAAATCTACGCATTAACTCGCAACAATCGCGCAGCCTGCAGCTGACGTGGAGCCAGCCGTTCGCCGGAAACAGTCCCATCGAAGAGTATCACATCTTCTACAAACAAATATCAGGTTGGTTTGCTACAACAGCTCATTAAATTTACCCACGTCAGGTTGACAGAGGAGGTCGCGGGCCGGTCGTCATGAGGGTCTTAACTGAAGCGTATTTTATGCCGCAATAAATCGCTCAGTATTTCTTTCGGCTCAGAATTACTCTGAATTGCATTTCGGCGTGGAATGAGTAGAAGCGAGTCGAATATGAACAAAAACAACACCGATCGAGTTGTACTCGTACACCACCCACGACCTTTAATAATTGCAAAAGTTCTTTAATCAGCTCTGTAACACTTTCCCTCTGCTTCTCCTGTCCCCACCTTCATCCTTTCCATTCACAGACATCTGGCAGAATGCCGAACGCATCTCCATAACCGGCACCGTCGTCAACATCCAGAATCTGCATCCCGCCAAAGCGTACCACATTCGCATGTCTGCCGAGAACAAGTTGGGCTCCTCTGAATACTCCGAAGTCGTCCAGGTGACCACACTGGAGGAGGTTCCCTCCGGTCCCCCGTTGAACGTACGCGCCGAGTCCAGAAGCTCTACAGAGATTTCCGTCACATGGGACGCGCCCGACCGTGACCACTGGAACGGCATCCTGCTCGGCTACTATGTGGGCTACCAGATGTCCACGTCGCCTGACGACAAGGAAGTAAACCCCACCCAGGGTTTCAGCTTCAAAACCGTCGAAGTGAGGTCGCACTTCGGCGGTGAGACGGTTCTGAGCAACCTGAATAAATTCACTCAATACCACGTTATTGTGCAGGCGTACACGAGTCAGGGCAGTGGCCCACCCAGCAAAGAGATCGCCGTGCAAACCATGGAGGATGGTAAGTAAGAGGAAGCAATACAAGCAGCAGCAGAATCGCTCGTTTTATCGCCTGCCGTTTGTATGCGGCGCTAATTGCTCAACATGGATTTCCAAAAACAGACCGAAACAGATACAGCCAGCTGGATGGATGGATGGATAGATGGATAGATGAACTGCTGTCTGTCCACCCATCCACACTCTGAAGACGTCTGTCCCTTTGGAAGTCACTGGATGTGCGGCTGCATTCGTAGCTATAGAGTTGGTATTAATTATGGCCTTCGGCAGTTCCGTCAACGCCACCGGAGAGTCCGCAGTGCGACGTCCTTGGTTCCACATCAATCTATATAACCTGGTCACCGCCGGATGTTGATGGGCAAAATGGCAAAATCAAAGGCTACAAAGTGTTTTACATATCAGTCGAAGAGTTGTACGGTGAGTAGAGTGAATAAATGGACACAAAAACCGACCGGGAGGAAACCCGATCAATGGAAAAGCTTTCCGACTGGGGCATTAAGGATTTAATTGAAATGAATTCAGCTGAGATGAGATGAGGCTTGATGAAATGAGCTGAGTTTATCTGAGTTTAGATGAGATGAGTTAAATAGAGTAGAGCAGCGATGAGTTAAGTTCTCAATGTGTGCGAGTACGAATGAGATAGAAGATAGAAGGCGAGACCGAGTGAGTGAATAATGTAATTTGTACCAATTTGGCAGCAAGCAAACTTCATGCAATGTTTGCTTTTAAAATTAGAGTCCACACTTCGATTGCCAATTTTTGGACGAACTTCGTTTGCCTCATTAATTGTTCACACTCTGGCCAATAAATAAACTTCTCGATGGACCATCGGACAGACCATCGTCCGTCGGGAAACTTTTAAGGTTGAAAGAAAGTTTTTAAGGATACAGTTTTGAGAATAAATAGGTAACGAAATCGAGTTGGTTTAATTTACGTACCCACACAGAATTGCAATTAATCAAGAAGATGGAAGATAAAAGCTCCCAAGTTTTTATCTTAAGGTTTCCTTTTTTCCATTGTTTCCAAAATAAATAAAAGCTCACGCTAAAACGACTCGTATACTAAACATATTGAAATATTAATTAATGTTTTAATTCCTAGTTGAAGAGAATTCATTCCATCTTTAAAGATGATTTAAATTTGTATTCGTATCACTAAATATTCATACTTACACTATAAGTTAGAAATCGGCGTTTTATTTATTCGTAATATTATTGGTATTCCGAAAAGTAATAAATTCTGAATAAATTTCAATGAAGAAGATCTTCAATCGAATTCCTTCTGATACTTTCTGCTCGGTTCACCTCAGAGTGACCCACTGCACGTCCACCGACGTGGAAGGAGCTCCGAGTTAGTTACATCTGTAACTAGGGGCGAAATTCAATCTGTTCCCTGTGGAAGTTGCCATCCCCGAGAAATCCATTTCAAGTGGAATTAATATTGTTGAGATGATATTGAGTTATTCTCTTCCATTCGAACTCGTTTATATCTCCAACAACTTGAAGTATGCAACACATGCTTCAAGAGAATTTAATTGACAACGCAATGGGTGCCTCTATAATGCAACAACTGCACACCCGGCAACTCCGCACAGGAAATTGATTGAATTCCGCCAGGATGTCGATATAAAGAAATCGTTTTCACTTCTATTTCCTGCTTGCATCTCCACGCTCCCGCGCCCCACAGAAACCGATCCCGAGGTTGTGAAATCAACGAATCAATACGTTACCGTAGACAACCTGCACAAGTACACCAACTACACCGTCTGGGTGCTGGCGTACACCAAAGTGGGCGACGGCATCAAGACGAAGCCGTTTTTCTGCCGCACCCACGAAGATGGTGAGTATGCCCCCCCACATCCCCCCCCTCCACGCCCCCCCCTCTGCACGTCCTCGCAATATTTCGCATTGCATTTTTAATTTTCTTCTTTTTCGATTCTCTTGTGCGATTATTCCTCGTACTTTTATGATTCCTGTGGAATGCGAACTTCGCAGTTCCTTCAGCGCCGCAAGCTATTAAAGCGATACCGGCGTCGAGCACGAAAATCATCATATCCTGGTTGCCGCCGGAAAATCCGAACGGAGATATCGTGAGTTGCGTTGAGTTTTTAGTTTGCCGCTATTACTTTTCCATTCCACTTTATCTCATCATCTCTATAGACCGGGTACACCTTCTACATGTCTATGCTGGAGGGAGGTCGCGAGGAGGGTACGCACAAGCGGATCCTGGGACCGTACGTCGAAATGCACGAGACGCAGCGCACGCAGGAGTCGGCGACGTACCAGTTCTGGTTAACGGCTTCGACTAAAGTGGGCGAAGGCGAAAAGACGCTGGTCGTCACTGTGCCACCTAACAACAAGGTGCCCGCCCGCATTGTGTCCTTCAGTCAGCGCATCGTCTCACCATGGAAGGAGCACCTGGAGCTGCCCTGCCGCAAGGTGGGTGCTCCGGCGCCCGTCACCATCTGGCGCCAGGATGGCCATTCGATGGAGACGAGCGCCCGCAAAACCATCGCCAAGAACGGCACGTTGTCCATACGCGAGTGCCAGAGCACCGACGCCGGCAACTACACGTGCAGCGTCGAGAACACGTGGGGCAAAGACGAAATCGTGTACAGCGTCATCATCAAGGTGCCGCCCGAACCGCCAGCGCTCACTGTGGTGAACACCTACACGGACAGCCTGCATCTGGAGTGGCTCGATAACAACCACGGGGGCAGCCCCATCCTGGGCTATGTGATCAACTACAAGCGCGACAACGGCGATTGGGAGGAACTCCAAATCGACTCGAAGACCAACTCGCACCTGCTGAGCAACCTGTGGTGCGGCACACGCTATCAGCTGTACATCACGGCCTACAACAAAATCGGCACCGGGCTGCCCTGCGACATCGTCAACTCGTTCACCAAAGGCAACCCGCCGGTGCAGCCGAAGCACTCGCAGATGATTACGAACAACTCGACGAGCGTCACATGCTGGCTGGACTCGTGGGGCGACGGCGGCTGCGGCATACTCTACTTCATGATTGAATCGCGAGTGTATGGCAGGTATGTTGAGGGGAAGAGGGGAACGGGGGAACGGGGGAAACCGTACACGCTAACATACAAGCTAACTTATTTTCCATTCCATGTGTCGGCAGATCTCAGTGGAACGTAGTGTCGAATCACATTGCGCCCACCGAACGCATCTACACGGTTAGTGACTTGGTGCCTGGCACCAAGTACCAGCTCAAAGTGACCGCCCACAATAACGCTGGCTCCACAACTGCGATCTACAACTTCACTACGCTGTCGCCGCAGGGAGGTGAGCCGCGCCGTTCAAATTTCAACTATCAAACACGATTGGCCATTTTAAGCACTCTCCATTTTTCCCTGCTGACCTCCTGCCTTTGATTCTCTCTTTCTCCGCAGTGATCTATACCACGGATCACACCAACCCAGTGTCTCACATGAGCGACAGCCCCTTCTACGCCAACTTCAAGGTGCTGCTGCCGGTGTGTTTGTCGTTGCTGATATTGCTGGGTCTGATCGCAGCCGTGCTCTTCATCCGCAAGCGAAGTCAGTGTTAGCAAGTAGTTTTGAATTTATTTGGTAAAAATTCCCGATCTAAAATGTGTGCGTGTCTTCCATCCCGACCAGCAGAAATCAGCAACCAAGCGCGCCTGGCCTCGTCCTCCATGTCGGAGTCGCCCAGCCTGACCAACCTGCAGAACAAGCAGAACCGCGACCAGCAGTATCTGGCGGTGCGCTGCAACCCCGGCTCGGGAGCCGCACGAGGCTCAAACTCAAACGACTCGGGCAGCTTCGGCAAAGCGGAGGGCAACGAATACATCGAGGACATCTGTCCGTACGCGACGTTCCAGCTGAACAAGCAGACCTACAGCGAAAGCTCCTACAGTGGCAACGTGTACAGTGGACCCTACCACTCGGTGCGCGGCTCGTTCGTCTACCACGATGTGAAGCCGGAAAGCTACCATGTGAGAGAACCAAACGCCCCGCACCCCTCTACTTTTACACCCTTCCAAGCCACCTTCCCTTCGGTCTTTTAGTATCTTGGTCTTTTAATGCATGTTGTTCTTTCCAGACTAAGGAACCGGAGTACACGAAGGTGCGTCGAAAAGGCGGCCGCCTACGGGACCCCCACTCGGAGAGCCAAGGTAAATCGCGGTCGTCACTCCGTCAGACTTTAGCTTTAAATAACCGTTTTGATTTGAGCCAAATTTGAAGAGATCATCCGAAAATGCATGCATGCAGCATCTCATTATTATAATTGTTTTGAGCACAGCCAAAGTTGCCTCTTCCCAATCGGATTGACCTCTCTGAACCATTTCTACCCCGTCAGAAGTGCCTGAAAACCCTCAAAAATTCGACTTCCCGAAACCACACCAGCCCATTGTTTTTATCGTATTATTAACCTCATTTCAATTCATCTAAACGAGAACAATTCCATCAAATCGTACTAAACTTTTAGAATCGGACAATCCAGGTTCAACAGATTCCGAAGTTAGGAAAATCCTAACACTTCACATACCAATTACAGAATATGACACACTCGGCTCCGAGTCGGACAATGATGTGTCGTCGCGCGCCCTAAACTCGGCCAAGTATCGACCGCAACGAGGTACACTCGCCGCAGCTGACAAGATTCGTTCCAGCTGAAGTAACCCTCACTTTGTTTCTTCCTCTCCTCTCTCTCTCTCTTTCTCTCTCTCTCTCTCTCTCTCTCCTACTCTCTCTATCTGCACCCTCTCTAGATACCCAGGACGAGACGTCGTCCTCCTCGGAAACCACGCCCACCAGCATGTCGCGCAAGTCGAAGCCGCCGTTTGCAACGCGCAAGTCCGGCAAATCGAGCCAAAGCGGCACGAAGCGTCACGTGCGCAGCTCCAGCGGATACTCGAGCCACAACGAAGAGACAACTTTTAGGTGAGTGCAGCTCCATGACAGAACCGAACCCAGTAACGACAGCGCTCCAACCCGCAGCATATCGAACTATCCGGCAAACTACCAGGACCACATAAATCCTCCGGCCCGTTTTTCCGACAACGGCGAAAAGAGCAAAACCCAGAACTCACCACGAATTCGTGCCAATCCGAAGCTGCAGAGGGAAGCATTTCAAATAAATGTATAGGAAAAGGAATACAAACTGTAGAAGCAACAGGTAAAGGTTGGAAATTGATGTGGATCCTTCCTCTAAAACCAAAATATGCCAAAATTAAATTACGGAAAATAGGTTCTAATATCAGAAAGGGGGCAAAGTGGGTAAAGAACATTGTGCATAACAGTGAGATGGAGTTAAAGTTGTAAATTTAATGTAAATCCAGCCAGGAATTTGCATAATAATGTAACCTATAGGCTAAGTAAAAACAAGAAAACGAACAAGAACAAGAAGAGCCAGAGGAAGAATAAGAATAGAAAGAAGAATCTACCTAAACAAAGTTACAGTAGATATTAAATTGTAGAAAGCTCAAATGTCTCTTTCATTCGTATGCAGACTCAAAGGAACAAGTTTCTGATAATTAATCATCCGATCTCCGGATTTGATCTCTATATTTACCAAAAATTTCAATAATTTTTATTAATCCGAAGAAGTAATAAAAAAATGAAGATTTACCAATTAATTCTAGAAACGAAGAAGTTTCAGTTTACTATATCTAAAAATTATCCAGTTCCAACTACGATACAATTTTTCACTAAATAACTAGTCACTAGTCAAAGAAATTATAAAAAGTTTAGAAATTAATTTTAAATTCTAGAAAAACCGCATTTTTTTTTAAATTCCTCCGTCGATGAGGTTCAAAAGAAGGCTCTCGTTCGTGAGTGAGCCTTATAAACGGTCAATGCGAGGTCTCACACTTAAAATACAGCTACAAAATGTTTCCTTATTAGTTTTCTTTTAACATTTAGTTGACGTGAATCGTTTCTGGATATAAAAAATGACACCTTTGAGTCTGTATTTAAAATATTTGCAACATCGATGAAGGAAAAAAGCCCCAAACACAAAACGTACATAAAAATGAAAGACTTTCTACAAACTGAACCTTCAACTTTAGTATCCTTTAGAAATACTTACTTAATTTTTTTACAATGTACTTTTAGGTTTTTATCAAATGGAAAAAAATGCATTTACGTATATTAATTGCAAAACAAAAAACTTATATTAAATGTAGCTAAATTTTTACTTAAGCAACTTCAAAAAAAGACTTATTTATCAATAAAAGTACTAATAATGAATTTAATGTTAGTTATATAAACTGTAGAATCTCACTATTTATGTATTTATTACAAAAAAAAAAAAAAAACATAAGAATATCTTATTAATGAAAAAGAAAAATTAAATTTAAATTACTTTAAAAATTTACAAAAACTATTTATTATAATAAAAGTTATTATATTACTATAATTAAAGGAATAAAAATACGAAATAAATAGAAAAAATAACGAAGAGAAAACACATGATGTATGTATGAATGAAATAACTTTAATGGATTTTATGAATTTGTTAATAAAGTTAATTTTTGAATATGTTAAAATTTTCCTTGTAACTATTCTTAAGTTTAAAGACCTTGTTAATCAATAATAATAATAACAACAACAATATGTTAGTTAGTTATGTAATATCGTAATTATATAGTACATATAGTACATAATATGTATTTAATAATCTTCATAAATACTCGTATTTAAAAAAAATACTGTATATACTTTAAGATCGTAAAACAAAAAAGAAACATAGTGAAAATGATAAATCATATAATAATTTCGAAAAATCCATACATACATGCAAACAAATCATTACTAAACGATAACAATAACAGACGGAGCAGAAAATATTTAATAGGATCGATCACTCAAAGCATCGATGATCCTTTATTCAGTACATAGTTTAAAGATATACCTACACGCATATAAAAGAACAAACAAAACAATTCGATAGCAAAACAAAAGAAAAAACGTCTGCCTCTCAAGCAACCAACCAACCTAATAAACTAACTAATAAAATAACTAATAAATTCATAAAGATATCAACCGATCCAGCACAAACCAAGCAAATAAACCAACCACACAAACCATTTACAAATACTTTGTTGGCATTTATTGTACTTTCTCTATTCTTCCCTTTAAACTTGTTCACAATTCTTATAAACTTCGACCGTTAGTCTGTCTATTCTTTTCTTTTCTATTCTCTTCTTTTCTTTTCTTTTCGATTCTGTTCTTTTCTATTCTCTTCTTTTCTTTTCTTTTCTTTTCTTTCCTTTTCTTTTCTTTTCTTTTCTTTTCATTTCTATTCTCTTCTTTTCTTTTCTTTTATTTGCTTTTCTTTCCTTTTCTTTTCTTTCCTTTTCTATTCTCTTCTTTTCTTTTCTTTTCTTTTCTTTTCTTTTCTTTTCTTTTCTTTTCTTTTCTTTTCTTTTCTTTTCTTTTCTATTCTTTTCTTTGGCTCCCAGTTCTTCAATTAGTCATTTAATCAATCAATATATCAATATCTTTAGTCTATTCAGTGTTTTCAAATTATTCAATGCTTTTACTTTTTTATTATTTTATTCGAGGCGGTAAAAACAAATTATTAAACGCAATGAAATAAAATTTAATTAATAATTATATTAAAATTTTACAAGATAAATCAAGATAAAGAGAAGAAGAAGGAAATACTATGCAAATACAAAAAACCAAAACCAATTAAGTGACAATATTCCATAAAATAGAACAATTATTTTTCCATAGAAACCGAAAACGAACCAAAAAGAACAACAACAAATCCAAAAATGATGTGACGACAGGCTTAAAAACCAAATGCAGACAATTACAAAAACAAAAATGTAAACACTTTCGACGTAAATTTAAAAGAACAAAGAAAAAAAACAGTAACTTACAACGTACTCGTATTATCTAAAAATTAAAAATTTAAATCAGCCCGACTTTTCACAGATTGCACTAAAAAATTGGAACCTATTAAAAAACAAAAAGAAAACAACAAAGAAAAACAAAAAACAAGCAAAACTAAAAAATATTATCGATAAAAATTTGGTTGTAAAAAAAAAGAAAATATTTAGAAACATTTTGAACATTGAAACAAATTAATCTAAATCCACAAAAAAAAAAACACAACAACAAACTGTAAACAGATCAACTGTACTAATTGAATGAATATTTAAATGTGTGTGTATTATAATTATAATCAAGAAAAATTATACAAATCATAAATAATGAATGTAATTCGAGGCAAAAGAAATAAAACTGTGTAAAACAATAAAGAAAAAGAGTAAAAACAGAAAAGAAAGCAACATTAAATTGTGTTAAAAATTAAATAAAGATTGAATAAATAAAGTGTCAAGAATTAATTCTAAAAACAGGCAAATGGTATTATTATTAAGCAATGACGGTGTTGGGGGGAAATAAGGGATGTGAGAGAGTGAGTCCGGCCTCAAGAGGGTTAATGTGCCATCGGCCCATAAGTATACTTCTTTCCTAGAAAACTCTTCTCGCCTATTTTTTCATATCTAACAAAACTCAAATACCAAAGGAATTGGTACCCAGTAAGGAGAAATTATCAAGGAAAGTGTTTCCGTTAACTTTTGAGGTTTTTTCCTCCTACCACCACGGCGGCAATCGTGATGGGGCGGGGAAATTGGACGTCCTCGACCGCTACCACCTACGTAGAGGTTTACGCTGTTCGTACAACGCATCCTCTAGCCTGTGAAATTTAATTTACTAACCGTTATTGGCAGTACTCTGCTTTGATTTACGATTTTACCAGCAATTTAGAAAATTCACCTTTAACAAGGTTTAATAATTGTATAATTTTATATAAAGTGCGGCATACTCAAGGCTAGTTCATTATACACAAACTGATTTTTGGCAACAGCCGAAGAAATACAACGCAGTCCCTGCCGTGGTTACAGTGAAAAAATACCTTCCAATTGAATATACTGGACAAAATCCGCTTCATTGTTTAATTCGAGTTGATTTTGTGAATTGGTTTTTAAATGATTTTGTTTTCATAATCTCAACTGAACTACAGACCCTGAAGTATGTACTACACACAGTTTTTTTCGTCTCATGTGAGACCCGATATCGGAATTATTCCCTAACCAAAATTCCAGGTTGTTTAGCTGCTGATATTGTGGAAATTTAATGAAGTGTGAATACAAACCCTAGAAGAAGTGTTGTGTTGAGTTTTCCTTACCTCGATTGAGGCAATAACCTCCCGATATATTATATGTATATGTATGTATTTATAACACTCTTCGAACCGAATTCCAATTCAGAATATTCATATGCATTATATTTATTTACAAACGATCACTTGTTATGGGACAAGTTTCTTACACACCTGAAATTTTGCTCAACCGACAAATTAGAAAACAAGGCTCAGCAAGATACAGGTGCGAATGAAAAATGTCTAGTTATTGTAGAAGAATTATAGAATTTGTGCTGTTTATGCTTTTTAAGCATATTAAGGATTCACTTTACAAAACTTTACTCCTCCCATATGTTTGTAAATTTAATAATTCAAAATTAAGAATGCAAAGAAAAATTTAAAATAGTTTTGTTTAATTAATTTACAAGTATATTTAGTTAGCAACTCGTGAGCTACTGGACGCTATCTAACTAACGCTATAGATTCGCGAAGGTTGAAATAAAAACTAAAAGCATAACGAAACTAAAAGTGCTGTTACTGTAATTCGTTTGAAAGACTCCTTAACTTGCGCATGTTTTCTTTCACTATTTATTATTGAAAGAACCAGAAGCTTGACATAAAATAAGGCCTTGGCACACCTTACTTTAGAAATTATTCCAAGTACTGCATTGGCCCTACCTATTTAGAATGGACAACCAGTAGGTCATCATCACTATTATAAAATCTCCCTGTTTTGTCAAAATGCCGAGAATGAGTGTAAATATTGTACAACCCCATGAACGGTTGTGTGTAGGCAACTAGTTTTCATTCTAAGGGTGGTCTAGATAAACATACTTACAACACACCTTGGTAGAGCCAATCCTTAATATCCCCACAGTCAAGCAACTAATGTCGCCCTTAGCCAGCGCCCTTTGTTCAACAGTTCATCATCAAATTTGGGCTCATAGGAGAGATATGGATGTCAAAGAGACTGCTATCCAGCTGTATATGTATTAAATTTCATTAAAAAACAAAATTTTAAGAGAGACAGTGCATACTTTTTTTCGGTCTCGACTCATTCAATTACGTTTTCAATTGCAAAAAACTAAAAATGGGCTAACAATAAATTTCGATGCTTAAATAAATATTTGTATTTGAATGGAATTCAAAAGATCTTTATTAGGGAATTTTTTAAAATCAATGAATCATGGGAATTTGCTTGACACAATAAAAACAAATAAATTACATATGTATACTCGTATATTATATTATACAATATGTAAATAAGAGCGAACTCGGAGTAAATGATAAGAGTACTCGTATTTATTTGATCAACAATATCTACAAATACTCGTACATATTATTTTGTTGTATTGTGTTGAATTAAAGGAAGCGAAGAAAAGGTATTCCTTATTTACTTTATATTTACTTCTGCGTGGAATCGTTTGTGATTCGAGCAGAAAGTAATTCTTATAATCTGCCATTTAGAATAGGTTTAGTGTAAGGATAACTTTTACTACTACTATAGTAATTTTAGTAGTTGAAAGCTATTAAAGATTGGTTTTTGATTTTTTGGTTCTTCTAAGAAAAAAGTTTTGTTATGAAGACACTTTAGATGATGTTTCAATGTTGTTTGATATTCGTTTTTATTATTTCTCTTGTAATTGTTTATAGTTATGCATAAGTTAACCTCAGACTTATGGATTAACCTTTACTGACCAGCATGGAGAGAATAGAAAGGGTATTTTATATAAATACCTATTGTGCTTTAGTTTTAGTTTTGAGTGTAAATACTTTCAGGAAATATTGTCATCTAATTACATTAAAGGACGTACTTTAGAGGAAGTAATATCTTTCCAGGCAGTAATTTGAAGTAACTTTTTAATTTCTGCGATTTCCTTAATATTTATATTAAAAAAAAAGAATAAATACAAAAGATACTTTAATAGAAAAGACAAAAGAATAAAATACGTAAATTATAATATAGAAAAACATGACATGAACATGAAAAAACAAAGAATGTCATTGGTCAAGTTAACCAATAGTTAAATTAACAAAGAATATCATCGGTTAACTAAAATGATTTACGGATTCATTCCAAAGACAATTCTTCAACAAAGTCTAATAAATTAAAAGTTAAATAAAGTAGCATTAATAGTGTAGACCATAAAGTATTCTTTAAGAAATCCTCTGCAATGATCTCAAAGAACTGCATAGCAAATATTTTTATTAGGTTTCATGTGAAAAGGTTAGAAAAATTATTGTTTGATTTTGCACACAAACACTAAATTAAAGAATTTTATATTTATTTTCTTCTTGAATTATTATTTGTAGGAATTTAAGAAGAAAAACTAAAGAAATATACAACATACAATGGAACAATGTTCACCAACTATGATTTATAGCAAATAATTATACAATCTAATAATATAAAAACTAGTAGAGTTTTCTCCATAGTTCTTAAAGAATACTTATTAACAAATATAAGCTTAGCTTTAAAAGTAGGAGTTTTCTAACAAACGAAATCTGCTCTGATTGTCTGCTGTGAGAATTGTTTATATTTTCAGAAATAAATTTCTAAAAATTGCTGTTGAAGACACTGTATTTTCAAGCGTTACCACATTAAATGTGAAACTCTCTGTAGATATTATATTTAACATATATACGTGAATACATACAAATACGAGGATATGCAAAACACTTATAAATACAAAAGAAAGGCTTGACTGAATATTAAAAAAACACCTATTCGCTCGCTTAATATTAACAAAGTAGCGTTCGTTACAAAATTTATCATCTACGCAACTTAACAATTATTCTTCTTGTTATAGACATATACCTGTACTATATATGCTCTCATATGCATGTCTTTCAGTAGCTAAGTCCATGCAAAAGAGTGTAGGATTATACATATACTCGTATAGCTATCGTGTATGCATTTATGTGTACGTGTGTGAGTATGCGTGTGTGCATGGATAGGAAGTAGCAATTGTAAGCAATCTATAATAATATGAACGTATTTCGCTTACTTTAGCTTATGCCATTAGTGGTATATGATTTATAGTAATTATAATATTTATCTATGTACGTAGCGTGTGTGTTTGTTTAAATATATAAAGACTTTGCTAACAATTGATAAATATTTAACTAAATATTTACATCATTCTGGAGCGTACATAGTATGTACATATGTATAGAATATAATCTTTTGTATTCTCGTTCCATATAAACGTGCATATCATGTGTTGGCAGAAGCGTCACGTATCAAAACATGATCGGCTTCTCTTTGCACTGATCTATCACGTAGCTGGTGAAGCGTTTCAGGAACTTCGGATACTCGCGCTTGTAGACCGAACGCAAAGCGGACGCTGGGGCCCAGCCGCCAGGA
Source organism: Myopa testacea (assembly GCA_949629155.1). Taxonomy (NCBI): domain Eukaryota; kingdom Metazoa; phylum Arthropoda; class Insecta; order Diptera; family Conopidae; genus Myopa; species Myopa testacea. Next base: position 20,558,302 of record OX451348.1, on the reverse strand, counting down.
TTCACTAAAAATGGGAAAATGAAAAATACAATTAAAATTAGAATTTTATTTAGCTTCATATAATTACGATAATTATGTATATGGATTTTGTTATTAGTATTTAATATTTTAAGAATCGAATCGAATCTTCCTGATGTTGCTATGCTATGATGTTCGTTGGATCGACTCACTCACTCACCCACTGAACAATACGTTATCTTGCAGGTTAACTCATCACGTGACAGTTTATCGGTTTTTGATTTGCCGGACGGAAGATGCGTCTGACAGGCCAGTATAACTGTTAAAAATATTCGAACGCATTTGCCATTTTTCGACTAGAAAAGGAAACAGAAAATAGTAATTAATAACAATAGATTATTTGAAGGCGAAATCGTAAACATCGTAAGCATCGTAAGCAAATGACCTTTAGTCCAATTTTCACATTGGCTAATTGGAAGGAACACCCACACAGACTCGAGCAATAGAGGCTAATAGTGTTATGTTAGGGTTCTTAGAAAACTACAATTGCCCAGGTATTTCAGAGGCAGAGATGGAACACAAGTTTATCACCATACATCATTTCATTTAATCAAAGAACAATCAATAATAAACATAGGCTAATAATGAACATAGACTAAGAAAACAAACAAAGGGTTAGAATAGAAGCGATACTGCTAAATTATTGTGGATCTATCTAGTTACTTAAATACATACCATACATCATTGAAAACGAACTGTTATCTTGTTCTTATGTATGAAACTATGTGTCCTTTCATACAACTTCATACATTTGTTAAGTATTAAATATCTTAGAGTAATTACTACGTTTGGAACGAACCTCTTGTTTGGAATAATCTGTGGAATTATTGCACACAATCCACGTGTCTAATGCGCCGTCATCCAGTCCATTGGTGATTCGACGCATGTGCGACCAGAAGAGAGCATCACGTTGACTGGCCGGCCAGATGCGTTTGTGTGTCTGCAGGAATACCAAGGTATCGGGGGAGATTTTCTCCAATATAGTGCAATCTTCCAAAGTGGCTGAAACCAAAGATGATCAAAGACTGAGTGAAATTCATGGTGATTGCCACACAACACAATCTAATATCACATCTGCTATGTTGTGGATAACCACAACATGTACCGGTATATGGATGAGATAAATACATACCACAAATTGCTATTAATTACTGTAGTTCAGCCTCGTACTTACTTTCCCATTCATTGCGAAATTCGGGCATAAAGAAATAGTGACACATTTCACGTGCCGTCACCCCTTTCACCGTATGATAGGCTTTGAGTGGGTCCATCACCATGCCGTTAACTTCCTCCTCACGTTTGTACATCTTGATTTCGCCCTCATCGGCAAAAATTTGCCAACCGTTGCCACCCTGACCAACGCCTTCACGCGCATAATGAAGCTGCTCCTTGCAAACACGGTCAATCTAAGAAATGGCAATGAAAATCGAAGAGAGGGGGAGAAAAGGTGAATAATTGAGTAACTGAAATCGAAGGAATCACCAGAGCAACAGATCGGATGAAAGAAACTCGAAAAACTTCCGTTCTGTTGATGCGGAAAACGATTTCCGAAATTGATTGCCACTTCTGCGTTTGCTCCTCACCTCTGGCCACAGTGAGTGACTTTTGGCCGACAGCCCGGTGCCGAACTCCTCCGACGTGTTGTCGCCTTCCTGTTGCGCTTGATGCGGCACGTTGACCAGCGTCTGCGACTGCTGCGATTGCAGCTTAAGTCTGACACGCAGCTGCATGTCTTCCTCGATCTTCTCGAGACCCGTTTCGACCGCATCGAAGAACTCATCCTCCGGCAGCGTTGAGTGAGGACCCTCCTAAAACACGAGGGAAATAACCATTTTTACACAACTTGTTCACATTTACATATTTAAATACGATGTAAATTGAAATACCATTAAATTAATCAATTAATTGTTTTTTAACTTCTTTCTTCACCTTGTTATCGACTTTCTGTTTTTTACTATTTTAGTCTTTTTTACATATAAATACAAAAATCTAAAATAATTCATGAATAATTATAAAGCTTTCTACAAGTGTTCTTTTTTTTTAATAGTTAAAAGCACGCAACACACTCTGACATGCATTTTAATGGGGGTGCAAACAACACAAGGAATGCCTTTTATTATTTTTGCGAATAGTTTGTTTTTTATCAATCGCTTTGCTGCCGTCATCATATGTTACTCGAAACAATAAAACTCGAACGTGACAAGAATACATCGCAATCTGAGTTCCGTCAATCACATCACTACTTTTAAATGGCTTTGCTTCTTGTTGGATCGAATTGGCTAAATATTAAGTACATAGCTACATAATTTTATAGATTTCAATCAAAGTGCGCCGTACTCTTTGCGTGGAAGAAAGACCGATTCGCTAACAAATTAAATCTGCCTCTGAAGTGTGTACAGTTTATACAGAAAGAAGACCAGCCGACGAAATCAAAAACCACCAACCAGAAAAGTATATAATACAAGATATTGTATGCACCATGTAATAGGTCCTTCAACAAGAGGGGTCATTTTAAATTTCGCCTCTTTCTTGCCACTGTCAGAACTCAATACAGTCATTCTGTAGTCGTTTCTAGAGTAAAACCCGAAGATTCACAATGAAAATGTTGAAAATATCTCAGATAAGTTGGTGATGTAAGGACTACAACTCGTATTTGTCCGGTCAGATGAACAGAAAATATCGCCGCTGTAGCTGAGTGTGTGTCCGAGAACCCAAGTTTGTCCATATCAAGTCAGACACTGGAACTGGGTATATTACAAGCCAATTTGCCCCGGACACTGAATAAGGATCCTGATCTAAATGCTTGAAAAATGCGATGGACATAAGAATGAAAGCCACAAGACCACGCACAACGTCGTACATTCGTTGATTGGGTGCTGGAAATGCATGAAGATCGTGATTTTTCGCTCAAATTTATCCTGAATGATGAGACAACCACCTGACACATGTGGGGCTCCGAAAATCAAGAGGAATAATAGAACAACCTTTCCTTTCATCAAACGAATGACGACATTTAAACTTCTAAACGAAAGATCTTTATTTTATGTTATTCCATTGCATTTAAACTATATCAATCAATTAAATGAATCAAATCTGAATCACAATTAAATTCGAATTGAAATATCATAGATAAAAACTCATACCAAAGAATTCCCAACAGTTTTATTGAGTTACTTATGCAACAACCAAAACGCATTTCAAGTGAATTAAATGAGAGCAACAACAACAATTGTGGCTGCCGATAAACCTTTTCTTCTGTTGCTTCATTTTAACTTATGGGTTGCCGAAATAAGGTCAGAAACAAACTTGTTATAATGATAGACAAAAGACTATTCAAGATGTTGAGTAGAGGGAGGGAGAGAGAGAGAGAGAGAGAGAGAGAGAGAGAGGGAGATTAGAGAGAAAAAGACAGGGAAAAGAGTGAATACAATCATATCAAACAATTTTATTTACCACAACAACTCGAACTAGGTTTTGAAGAGATGATGAGATGAGAAAAAATATAGTGTATAAAACAATAGATATAAAAAAACATATAAAAACAACTTAAATAAGCACAAGTTTATAATTGGATTTGAACCTTAAAATAATAAAAGTTCGCAAACACGAGAAATCTGTGTATAGTGTATCTTTTAAAAGATCTCTCCTCCTTCAATAACAACGATTCTTCATCTTCGATCTCTTCAAAGACATGCAACCATTTTTTTGTCTATTTTTCTGTGTTGGGATCGTAAAAATTATTGCAAAAACGGTTCAAACTAAAATTCGTTTGGAGTTTTATAAAAACAATGAAATGTACTGTTTACAAACTTGGTCAATCTGTGGTCAATCAATCTTCACCGCATCGTATAAGACAAGCGACTTTCGAGCCAACCCCCCTACGTCGCCCCTCCAACAATTGTTTAATGGGTGGTTTTCTTGTATTTCAAAATACACAACAAAATTACTCGAGCTTGTCTAAAATTATTTGAGCTTGTTTCAAATTATAACAGTAAGTAATCACAATCATTAAGAATTAATTTCCGTTTAATTAAAATTAAAATTAAAACCTTTTTAAGAATTTTTTAAGTTGCGAACTTTCTTGAATATTGAAAAAAAAAACAAGAATTAAGACGTAAGTTTTGTTAATTTTTCGAGTTTTCCAGAAATACTCGTATATTATTTCTCTATATTCTCGAAATATCTCGAAATTCCTTAAGTTATATTTTTTTATTTATTTATTGTTTGCTTTTTTATTTTTGTTCCTTTACTAATTATTGTTCCTGCTTGTTATTCTTTCAGTTTGTTATTCTTTCTTTTTGTTATTCTTTCTTATCTTTCTGGTATACAAAATATTTTTATTTATGTATTTTTATATTTATTTTAGTTATTTTATTTATTTATTTTTATATATTTTCTAAATTTCTCACTTACTTAAGATAAATTGAATTTGAAATGTGTTTCGCATTTTATAGTCGTCAGTTAGTATATCTGACATGTCGTATATACATAAAAATTAGTATAGGAACGGAACATAAACAGCAACAACAATGAAACTTACAATGCGGTTCCCTCCCGGAAGCTTAAATCCTTTTTTAAGAAAACGTGCAGATGGCATTTTTTTAAAAACTTTTTAAATAGTGTTTCTATTTTTTACAAAATTTATCGAAATAAAACAAAAAAATTATCAGTCTTCATAAAATTCATAAATCCAAGGAATCAAAAAATCATTTCAAGCAATTCCTAGACAATGAATTCAAACCAAGCAATTAAATCGGATGCAACATGGTTTAAAATTATTCATTTATTTAATACACTCGTAGTAACTGTATTTGAATCACTTGTCGGCAAATCAACAACAAATTCGACATGAAACCGTTAGCGTAAACGAGATATCGTGTGACCGCCTCTGAAGTTGGCTAAACACTAAACACTGAAGTCGGCTCTAGGTTGTCGGATGTTGAGGTTGAAAATTGTTAATATGTTGGACCGCAAGCAAACAGAGAAGCAACGAGCAATTAAAACAACAATAACAACAACAAATACAACACCACCAGCGACAATGATTTAATAAACTATCGTATGTAGATAGATATTACATAAGTAAGTACGAGTAGATGTGAGTGTCTGTTTTGCCAAATTTGTGGACGTTTCGATTTAAATTTTATTAACATAATTTTTTCTTTGGTAATGCGAAGGATTTCTTTGGTATTATTTTTTTTGTTATACGATTGCAAATGATTTTTTTTTTTTAATATAAAAGGTTAAAAGACCGAAAACTAACAAAAAAAGAACAAAAAAACGAACAAAGAAAAATAAAATTAAATAAGAAAGCTAAAATCAAATTAAATTAAATAAATAGAAAAAGGTAATAAAATTAAATAAAATAAAACAAAAACAATTTTGACGAATAATTAATTAATTAATAATAAAAATGATTGAATATTAGGATGGTAATAAAGGCCCTTATTTGAGATTTGATAAACACGCACTTTGCGCACATTCTCTTTGTATTGCTTGATTCTCTCGTCATCGGAAGATTTTCTAGATGATTTCTCCAATATTATATAGACCCATAGTAAAGCTTTTGTATTAGTTCAATAGGGAAAAAGTTCCAAGTGGAGTTCTTTATACCGATTTTAAATGTTTTGCCTTAAAGCATTTGAGTAAGTTAACTTTAATCATAATATTTTAATGAGAAAGCTCGCAAAATTGGGATTTCATTCCCAATTAAATCATTTCTTATTGTTGAACTTGGTAATTGTTTTTCCGCAACAATTAATACTGTATCTGGGATACTTTACAGCAGTCATCTGGGTTCCTTATTATTTCTTTTATTTGTCCGCGATGTTGGTATTCCGGTTGAAACTTAACACTTAACATAGTACATAATGCGATTATTCCCCTCGATCTCTCCATCTAACTCACTCACTATCTTTCATGTTTTCTATTCTTTCTAAGTTAATTAGTTGTTGTAGTGTTCTTACTGCAACTCTGAGCAGTCAATTAGTTCAGGTTATCATTAATTTAAAACACTTCTTATGATTGCATCATATCATCGGTTTTTTATCAGTTTAAAAAATGTTATTTAACTATTCTACTGTATATAAAATTAACCCAGCAAGGATCAAAGAAGAATATATGTATAACACATATTTGATTATAATATGGTTAGTAATACGATAAAGTTTTTTATCGCGTTTTTATAAAGCTTTGTTCTTTTTAAAAATGTAAATTGCTTTTATTCTCCAAATACATATAAGTAAATATAAGAATTTGAATACATTCGTTTTCGTTAAATCAACTGCAAACAGTCTTGTAGCAATTTCAATAATTAATTTAATGTTATCTATTGCATAAATAAAAATAAAGTGCATCCTATAAAATGTTTGTTGGTATTTTTTTCTTTAATTTGAATCAAAACAAAGCAACATTTCAAGTGTTCTTCCACTTTTATTTATTGTTACAGTTGCAAAACAACACAAACAGAAAATATGAACAAGAAAATGCAAACGAACAACGAATGTATAAAAAACAATAGCGTAAAGAGTAAACAAGAACAAATTTAACAAGTAACAATTAAACAAAAAAGAAGAAAGCTGCACGATTCGATGCTGCTGAATAACACCGCAGCGTAGCTTAGTTTTTGACATACTATACAATATTCAATCTTCTTTTCTGGCTTTCAATTATTTCGTACATCTTTTCAGTTTCGATTGTTCGTTAATATTTGGTTAGCGTTGACATTTGAAATGTGATTGAGCTAAAAAGCTGACACTGACTTGTTACATTGGTTGCTGCTATTGTTGTTATTATTATTCTCTCATTTATATTAAAAGTAGTGTTGAGTTTTGAGTGTTAGTGAATAATTAAAACTGCAAACGGTAACAACAATCAATGAATAAATACAAAGAATAGTTATTAAAAGAAAGCAAAAGTTTATTCATTAAATTCATTACTAAAAAATACAGTAGAATGTTCTTATTATTGTTTTTAGAATATTGAAAACAAAATTAAATATTTTTCGGTTGACAACAAAATTAAATTACATTAAAAGAAATCCAGTTTTTTAGTCAAAAACAAAACATTCAACAAAAAAAAAAAAAAACATAACAAATCGAAAACTAAATAGATAACATTTCAAATGTGATATTGTTTAAAATTCTTTTTCAAAAGTAACATTTTTAAAATACGAGTATATCAATAAAATGGTGTAAGCTTTTCAATATATCAATAAAAATTAACAATATTAATAAATAAACAATAAAATGAATAACAAATGATTTCTTGTGATTTATGAATGAATGAATGAATGATTATTATTTAACAAAAATACTGACGTAAAGAAGACTTAATCTAATACATAATTCAGTCGTTCTCCTTTCGATCACATAAATTAATAAATAAGTAAGCAGTAAGTCGTACCGTTCCTATATTTGTGCTTAATTAACTCACACAACTTCCGAAACTCTTTAAAATATCCCTTTCTTTTTAGAACGTTTTCAAATCATTTTAAATCTTTTCGTTTTATTCTATTGTTGTAATCTTTTCAAAGAATTCGCGTATGTGTTTGTTTAAGAAATCTAAACATACCTCCAAATCAGGACCAGGATATGAAATTCTTTTAATTTTTTCAATTTCTTCTTTATGTTTTCTGCAAAAGAAATGTTATCGTTTTATTTTCAGAAAAATTAATAATACTCTTGCTTCTTAAAATAATTCTTCTCATCCTTTCGACTTACTTATATAATTCTTCAACTTTTTTACGTTTTTCCGATTCATGGTCCAGCTTCTTTTTCCATGAATCATCACGTTCGGAAATTATTTCCAGGCAGTGTTGAAGTGTTACAATAACGCCCGTAGTTGTGGCACGAAAAGTTATGGATTCGCCCTAGAAGATCGCGTGACCAAAAAGCTACATTTAATTGGACAAATAGTGAAACAAATATTAATGGAACCTTGAAATCGATGGGAGCCAAGCCATCACCCAAGTCGAGGGGTTTAATACTGGCTTTGTTAGCATCAGCGCAGGCATCAAAGTAGCTGTAAATAATTATTTAAATTCAGTTGATATTTAATAAAAGACATAAGATATGCGAACCGTTGCAAAGTCTCAATTTGGCTAATCAAAATATCTTTAAAGGTTTCGATTTCGTTTACTTTCTCCTTTAAACTTCTCTGCGATTTCTTGAGACTGCCGCAACTGGCTACTGACAACGTGTTCGACTGCAAGGACATCGAGCTGCCATGACGTCGAAGTGAGGTGGTGTCTGTACTAGTAGAATCTTCTCTGTACATCTCTAGCACCTCAACCCAGTGCATGCGATCTTCCGGTGTCTCTGCACGCAAGCACCAGGTGTTGTAATTGTTCACGACCACATCAAAGCGCAGTTCATCCGATTCATGAGTCTGCATTCAAGAATAATATATTACAAAAATCGAAATAAATAGAAACAAGAGATAATGATATAACATAATAATCATAACATAATAAATATAATAATCAATCACCTTGATTGTAGCTTTACTCAAACTGATGGCTCCACGGCAGCCGAAATCAGAGTCGGTCTCTGATTTATAATACGATAGCGTGCCGTCCTTCAAAACAATGTAGCGTGGCTGCCAGCCGTATATGTAGTTGGTCCACTTATTTAGATAGCCGCTTAACTCTACGATATTATCCAGATATTCCTGATCGGATTCCTCACTTTTGATATCTGAAACCAAAGGAAAGAGCTGTTGGCTCAAGGTGCCGTTGGCGGGCGTTGGTGTCGGTGTCCGTGGTGGTTGTTGTAATTGTTGTTTTTGTTGTGAGATCATGTTTGATTCCTCCATTGTGCATGCACACAGAAATCGACTAACTAGAACCTTATCAGCAGATTTCAGCCACGTATTGTGCGACTCTTATACAAAGCATTCATTGTTGGCACCGGTCAGCAGACTCGAAAATTACCACCAAAATAAAACTCGAAAAGCTGATAAAAGCCGAACGGCTGAATCAACAGAGGCTTCTGTTATCTAAATACCACTGCTTGTTGTGCTCTTTTCGCTTTTTAATTTCAACACAATCGTCCGATTATAGACGCCGCAAACTAATTGGTAGCTGTGCCTGTGTGCGTTCCTACTTGTTTACGGAGCTGGGTGTGATGCGTTGGTGGCTTCTAAATTAGATTCGACTGCTTTCAGGGAATCAGTAATTGGTTTATACTTCAAATTGAGTTGTCGCCGAAACTAATACAAGTACTAAAACTTTACTGTTAGTAACCACTGCTGGTACTTTTTTACGAAAAGGAATTGATAACGTGAAAACTAATCGGTTTCTCGTAGTTCTTCACATTCCTTCTGAACATTGGCAGATTTTTCTCATTTGCGATGAATTGTGGTCTTAATTAATATTTATGGTGCCAAAGGTTATTTCTTTAATTTTCCATCACCAGTATCAAATGACACCATCCACTTGTCGCCCTTTTAATTGAATTTTGACAATAATAAAGAAGTCTGGAAATTGTTGCTCTTATCTTCTGATTATTAAACTGTCAGTTTTGCGCCATCAGTGTTGCCAACCACTCATTCTGAACTTTTCCCGTTCTATTCAACAAAAAATATTCGTCAGAAAAATATGTCGTGTTCTATTCTCAAAAATGTTGGTCATTGTGCTTGGCTAGACGCGTTTACTTTTGAAACCGTTTCTCTTGTGGTTCCTTGAAACCCATCGTTGATGCACGTAGCTTTTTGTTTGCTATCCGAAATCGTAAACATGTGATGCATAAATGTGAGTCTGTGAAATTTACACTCACACACTTTAGAGAATATATAAACACTCGTTTGGCAAACTACGTCGAACTTCTTTCGTTTGATAACTGTGTGCGTGAAAAGAAACTGAGAACATTCTTGCTTTTTGCTTCAATCATTCTCTAGACTTGAAACCAGAGTGTAGACTTTCTCCTTTCTGTGGGAGAGGTGAGCTTTCCCACAAACTGAGTGAAACCGTTCGAAAATCAAACACGTCTAACCAACCCCATTAAAACTTAAGAAGTTTTTCAGAATTTCTACACCCTCGATAAGGAGAGTGCGACAAATTCGATAATTATATGAGAGCAAAAGAATTTGTTGTTGTAGTCAACATCAAAAACTACAACAACACCAAAGAGGAAGTGATTTACTTCTATGGTAAAATTGTTCCAAATTATTCACTCCATGAGTGTAGAGTCTTTTGGCGAGAAACAGTACATTGTTTTCAAATAATCGTTAAAAATAATCTTCCTTATGAACAACATTTACTTTTAAATATGGACATATTTCTAAGTTTAAAAATTCTCTTGGAGCAGAGGATACATTAATTCTAATTCTAATTCTGCCTTCTGAACGGACTCTTATCAAATAATTCCGGCTACTATAATTTAAATAATAAATAAATAAATAATATAATTTAAATAATTTCAAATTTAAGTGAACCCGTAGTAGCTCAACAACACATTAAAAACGAAAAAAGAGGTGCATGTTATCCATACAGACTATTTTTATTTGTATATGTACATATATCCTCATAATGGATAAACGCATTTTCGTTTTTCAGGCGTTTTGTTTGGTGCTTTTCGTATTTTGTTGGTATTTAGTTTGTAACGTCAATTATTTAGAAACTAAGAGAAGAAAAAGATAATCTCATCTCTACAAATAATAATCTCTACGTACTTTATTCTCATAATTTACGTACATATAAATAAACTAGTTAACAAGTATTTAAACAATTTTGAAGTAAATATTTACAACAAATAATGCTTAGCATATTTTAAATACATTACAACGCTAATTGTGATTACAATTTACAATGCATAACTATAAACAAATGACTTTCATGATGTACTCATTTCACTGATAGAGAAACATTTATACAAGTATTAAAAGAAACGTTTTTACAAATACTAAAAGAAACATTTTTACAAAATTCTTATAAAAACTAAATAAAAATATTAATTAAATAAAAATTCACTACGTATTTGAAAAAGGTCTCTAAAAACATAGAATCAACGGCTCAACTACATGGAAAAGTTTTCCCTGCGGAGATGCGATTTAATAGAATTGGTTTTAATATCTTCTGCGCCTGGCGCCGCATCCATTTCTGTAGCTTCTTGTTCATGATATTCTCCTCGTTCGGGATCCCTATTCAAGGAAGATAAGAGTTTTGCGTTTTGTCAGTTCACAGGGCTTTTACAAACCTGTATTTATGTCTTTCCATGGCTTTGAAGAGACTCTTTGGACATTCTCTGTAGTACGGAAAGCACTCGCCTGGTGGCTGGCGACCTTCGCCGATTTCTTGGGCCCGTACATACTCCGGTATCAGATCGGAAAACGGCGACTTGGTTACACTACAATGAGAATCGCAGTTAAAGACAATTCTAGCGCTCGATGCAGAATTCAAATGATTGTACTTACGTCAAGAAGACTTTTGTTAATTCACCAAGCACGCCGAAGTGGTCTAAATTCCTGGAGTGCACCTCGCAGATGGTGCGCAGAAGGCACGCCTTGCCGTTCATGCCAAATGTGGACAAAAAATCCTCCAGTACACCATAAAGCATAACTCTGTAAACAGCAGGAAAAGCCACAAATTTTAACTACCCACTCTTTAGTTTGGAGTTAGTTTATTAAACCTTTCGCCTCCATGGAAAATGTGCTTGAAACGTTCCGGCAGTTGAGGCAACTCATTCGCAGCGCCATCCTGCCTCTCCTCCTTCACTTCGAACAACGAGCTGGTCCGCAACTTGGGCGAGCTCTGCTCCGCCAGATCACGCTTGCGCTTGTAGTGCAGATAACGTGAAACGTACTGCCCCAGCATCTGGCCCGCGGAGTGCCCAAAGGAACGCGCGAAAATTGGCGGCAGGTCACCGAGCGGATTTTGATTGTCCGTCAAGCCCAGTTTATCGAAATCGACTAAAATGGTGAGCAAATAAAGAACCAGATTGAAATCGAGCTGGAGGAATTATTGGAGTCTTACTTGTCAGTGGAAAACTGATGGTGAGATTCGAGAAAAAGCCTTCCGGAGGATGTCGCACCAGCGGCATCGCTATGGTGGGCGTGAAGGTCAGCGTGGTGCCGGGCGGCAGGGCCAACCGACCGTCGTCCGTTATCCAAATGAGACGCTTTCTGCGCGAGTGCGGCTGATTCGAATCACTGTCCATGAATTCTTCGTGTTCCATATCGTCAATGAGGTGGTTCTGGAGATCTTCGTTGTTTTGGTCTTGTGCTGCTATACTGTGAGCTAAGCGAGTGGGCGGGGCATCTGTCTGTGTTGTATATGAGTGCGTTATTTGCGCCGTTAGCACAACGAGCAAATAAATATATTGTGAGGTTTTCTGTTGACACAGCCAATTCGAAGAAGCCATTTCGCACAATGGACCCATGAAGGGGAGGAGTGTTTGGAAACAGCTGTAAGAGAAGAGAGATTTGAATACAGGCAGGATTCCGCAGAGCCTTTTATATAAATTAAAATATTCACTTCACAACAAACTTCTGAATGCAATTCATCATTTTTGTTTAGTTCATATTCCCCACCCCCCTCTCTTTTATAATGTTTCTCTGTTGCTCAATGACCCCTGGCGAGAGTTTTTTTTGCTACATAATAAACTACTTCGCGCAGAATCAGCAAATTAAATAACAGTTATGTTACTTCATTATAATTGTTGGTACGCTTGGCATTGCAGTGAAAAATAACAACAACAAATTTATACGGCTTCGTTATACGGCTGATCAATCAAATAAATTATAAAAAACCGGCATTCGCAAAAAAGCTGTTTTTTTATACAAGTTCACGTCTGTGAATAAAATAAAACAGAACAAAGAAAAACAAAAGCTAAAAAGTTGTTAACCGCATTGAGAGGGAGAAAGCGAGACAGAGAGAGAATGACCGCAGAGATAGAGAGAACACGATCATAACTATTAACACTGATATAATGCTTTCAATTTTGTAGTAGAACTATTAAAAAATTAATACGCCGATTAAACTAAGACTGGTGATAAAGAAAATGTTCAAAACAAACACCGAAATGACTTGGATGATTTTGTGGTGAGTTCTTGTGGAAGGTCCATAAAATCGAGATAAACTTTTTATTGCTTGTGTGAAGATTCACAGTAGCGCCGAAGATCAAAATCATTCGTTAGGATCAAACCCGACATTAATATTTTTAACACGAATGACTGCCCCGAGTTTTAAAAATAATAATTAATTAGTAAACACAAAAATCGCAGAAAGAGTTTTTATCACTCAGCAAGTTTATTCTTAAAGTGAAACTTTTCTTCGAAGACAGACACAGTACAGCGAAGAACAGTTAAAGAGAAACAATTCTTTATAACGATACACGAACTGGATATATAATACATTAATTAATATGTGTATATTTTGGGTTTTAAGAAATCTCAAACCGCTCAAAAATTTGCGTATCTTTGTGGATGCCAGCATAAGACTCATACCTCATAATGCTGATATACTGAAATCCATTGGGAACTACGATTTCAGGACTTTGAAAATTGATTCCCAGCAAATTCAAATCCTCCACACAGCCTATAATGCATGTAAAAGTGGGCAGATCACGCCCCATTAAGTCTGCAGTGACCTAAGTGAGTCGATCATCAATGGTGAACCAGAGCAGAAGGTAAGATGATCGATTCGAATCCTTTTAAGGATAAATAATGGACCAATGGGCGGATTGCGCTATCTCTAGCAGAGTAATTAACACAGAATCGAATTAAGGCTCTACATAAAGTGTTAAGCTTCGAGTGTACGATGTATAAAATCAGCTTTTGAAATAATCTCTGAATTTGTTGTTTCTGTGACAGCAACAAAGTGTAACGAATTCATCGTGAAAGTGTAGCGTCCACTTAAAGGTTTTTTTTTGTTTATTTGAACTAAAAAAACTCAGAATTTTCCATTTTCACCAAAACTCGATCGGCGCTCGAGCAGTGTGCTGTAGAACCAGAAAAATTTAGAACGAAAATTCAGAAAAATGCGGCATGCGTGAGATGGTGTCATGGTTGCGTACAACGAAGACACACGCAGACTGTACACGAGTACCTGACCAAAGTACGGGCTCCATCCAACCTGTGCAAATGTAGAGCAGCCTGATTTCACAGAAAAGTATTTTTTACAAAATCTGAAATTAATTTCAGCAACAAAAAACAAACAAACAACCAATAATTGAAAATAATAAAAAAAACTAGTTCTAGTTACAACTTCTAATAGAATTAATGAACTGTGGAGTGAAATGCGAAAGTTGTCACCTGAGATGATACTCGTAATTTGAACGAAACAACGCCTCACCTTTCCACTCTTCTACCCAGCACTCAGCGCTCTTCCGGATCCCACAGACTTCTGGCAGGCGCCCGAGTCCATAATTACGCAATACAATTGATTGATATCACAGATTGAACTGGTTCAGCGGTCGATATTTACGCAGTTGCAAAGCGTTGAAGGCGACAGGAAGAACTCAATCATTCTGGAAGAAGTCTAAATTTGACTGACTTTCTATCGCTCGAAATCAATCACAGCACACGAGTAACAACCACATGTTATCACAATGAAAGAAGCACCACTTGACAGTACAATTGTTGAAAATTAAGTTTCTTTAAAATGAAACAAGGTAAAGTAAAAATATTGAGATTTCGCTCAAATCTGACTGCCTGCGTTCAGTTTGCTACTTAAGTCTTTCATTCGGCACTCAAAGGAAAAGCTGCTAGAATCTTTATGCGCTAAAAAATCGATTCGAAAAGTAACGGAATTACGGAACTAACGGACTAACGGACTAACGGAACAATGAACCGCGAACAGGTCGTGGCTTCGTTCCATCTCCGGACCACCCATGGAATATACGACACGTACTTCTGACCTGTCGTTGGCGGTCGTAGTTTTTGTCAAAGTCGGAGTTTTGATTTCCTTCGTATATTTTATATGTACACAAACACAAACGAACCAAAATTAATCAAGTACATGAAGATGTTATTGTTGTTGTTGTCATTTAGCACAGCAGCACCACCAACAATTAAGAATTTGATGGCATATAAGTGATGAGAATTGCAATTACCGTGAAAAAGAAACACTTAGAAACACACTTGCTTCGTTAACTACAATTTGAAATACCGACAACAGCAACAGCAAGAATTTTATCACAGCAACATTTGTTAATTCCAACAGCAACGAATAATTTTGTACACCGGGGAGTGGATGAGAAAACAGTACAAATTATAAGAAATTGAAGTCTCATCTTGTCGACAGTTGGCTGGCAATTCTAAGTTTTTGCCAACTGGTTTCTAGTCTATAAGCTTCCGTTGTTGCAGCTAACTTCTGCTGCTGGCATAGATTCTTGATGAACAATAAAAAGAACGTATCATCAACAGGAAAGTCCTGAGCTGTTAATGAGTGTGGAAAACTTTTTCTCATTTCGATAGAAAACGAAATTGAAGAAGAAACAGGTCAAGTTTGTAGAAGTAGTAAAAAAAAAACAGGGGCAACAGAACAGAACAGAACAACAAAAGAACAGAAGCGGGAGAAAATAAAACACAAAAGAAAGACGACAGAAGTAGTGGAAGAAAGAGAAACTTCAATCAACAAGGATGAATGAATTCTGAAGGAGGCTAAAGAGCGCCTAATCACCATCAACCTCACTTAGAAGGCTTCAAGGGGGAGAGCGGAGTAAAAATCACGGGTAGATCACCACTGAGAAATCCTGAGCATGAGTCTAGAGCCAGCATGAGTTTCGAGCCAGACA
The DNA here is from genome assembly GCA_949629155.1 of Myopa testacea. NCBI lineage: Eukaryota > Metazoa > Arthropoda > Insecta > Diptera > Conopidae > Myopa > Myopa testacea. Next base: position 20,542,550 of record OX451348.1, on the reverse strand, counting down.
GAGTTCCTTATTACAGTAAATGTCACTAAAGCTGTCTGTCTAGCAAACAACTTGTATCCAGCCGTATTCGGTATTCGGTATCCAAGCACATCTAAGTAGGTTCCATAATCGGCCAAGATGAAGCTCAACAAGAACGCAGCCTAGAAAGTGAAGAAGCCCCAGCCGGAGACACCAAAACGAAGACCATGCAATAGTTCAGTCCTGACGGTGGACAAACTGGTCGATCAACTCGTGTGCTGGATATGAGTGCGAGTGTGTATAATAATAAGTGTTTCTTGTGTACTTCTATTTGATTTTATTATTTTATTATATGTTGTGAATCAGTGACAACTATAATATTACTCATTTGTAGAATTTAGTGCACCTGAAAGCGAACCAGAAACTTCGCACACACACACACATGCTGCCTTCTTATGGCAATTTAGTACATCTGATCTTTAATGGGAGGCATTGAAACTGTTTTTTATTAGGAGAATAAATCAATTCGAAGCATTGATGGTGTAGCCTTTGGTCAACATGGAATAAAGAACTAAATGATCGTGCTATTGACTTAAAGCGCAAAAAAGGTTTTTAAAGAAACCGAAAATGCGGTCAAAATAGTTATAAAAAGAGTGAAATATAAACTTTCCATTGAGAATTGAATTTACAGAACAACATCTTTAACTGCGTCAGGGTTGTTTCTTAAGTCTTTGGTTTTGATTGCTCCACGCTTCAAGAGTATTATAAAAAATACTAGAGTAATAAATAAAATTATAATATAGGCAAATATTTACATACATTAACATATGTATATGTATATATTTGCAAATATATGTAAAAATATAATATATACAAAATACTATAAACACTATAAACTATAAATGAACTATTATAATAAAAGTTGGTTCGTCATCGTATTTCAAGAACTGCTTTAAGAAAATATTATCTAAGGTAATCTAACACACACACACATACACATCATGTAAGTGGCTTTAAAGCTTAATTGAACAAACGTTTTGCTGAATAAATTAAAAGAATGAAATAAAATGAATGCATACAATAAAAATAATGCATTATGTAACAAACACATGTGCAAACAGATTATTTTGAAAGACCGATTTTGGAGTATCGCAGAATTTCCAAAATTTCTTCTCCGCTGATAATCAGCCGCTTCAAATACTAAGCAATCAATTAATTTATTTGCATTCAGTCAACATACGCCGGCAGTCACACGAACGTATGCTATAAAAGTCCCTCATGCTACAAACAATGCAAACAAATTAGTTAATATTTCGTTTTTGTGGTGATTGTGTCAGTTTTTTCGATCCACTTTTAGACGAATTTCTCACTGCAGGGTACGCAGTCGCAGTGACCGTTTTATTTTGTAATTGATTCCGGACAATTTGCGTAAAATACAGACAACACGTTTTTAAATTGCTTCCACTTTCTTTAATATTTTTATATACGCATGTAAATATATTGTATTTGTTTTAATTTTTTTTGTTTTTTATATTTTCACTGTTTAAATATTCAAAACATGTCGATATAAACACAGTTTTTAAAGTGAAGTGATGATTTGTTTTTTGTTATATATTACAATTTGTAGAGCTGCAAATTTAGTGATTGCATGTTTGAGTTCCTTGATATACTCTATTTATGATATACTGATATGAATTTGGTTATATTAATGATGATATGATCATGTAATAATGATGATTATGCGGATTTTAGCACTACAATTAATAATGCATAAGTAAATAATAATAAATTGTATATGTGATGATATATTTTATAATATAGTGTAATAATAATATAAGATGTAGTAATAATAAATATAATTAATGTACAACAGTTTTCATAACTAAAACATTTTAATCTGGTTTTAAAAGTGTTAAAGATTTAATTCCTCATTTAATTAAGCAAAGAATCGGGAAATTCTTAGAATGGTCCTAGAAAAAGTATATTCTTTGAGAAAAAGTTTCATTAGTAAACAATGAATAGCAAATATTTACTTCTAGTAGAGGTGCTGAAGTGAAATGAAAGGTTGCTGAAGCATATACATATATTTTCTTAAGAAAAACATAAACAAAACACTATTTTTTGTCGCTCTTTTAAGAGGCTCTTTAATAGCTATTCTTTGAAATTATTCGATTCCTTTCAATTACGTCTAACTTCGGCAATAATTAATGTCAGATGAACAGACTTGATCAAATGTATTGTTCTTTTATCAAATGTATGATTAAATTTTTCCCACAGGTCAAAAGATCTGTCCTGCTGCTTGATCGTGTCCCACTTAAAAGCTTTCCAAGGAATCCAGCGAAAAAGCTGACCGATCGCAAGCTGAACGTTGAATTGAGTTCAAGTGCAGCCGCGTCGCAACAAAGTTGACGGCAAACGTTAACAACAACTTCAAAAACAAAAAATGACAACGACGACGATGGAAACAACAGCCACAACACTATTAAGAATATAAATATAAATTCCATGAAGGATAACCGACAACAATACTGAATTCTAAACACAATAAATTTCACTTCAGTTCATTGATTGTTTTTTAGAAAAAGACAAGAATAATAATAAAAGAAAATAAAGAATTAAATAAGAAAAAAATTCACTTTTCAATAGAATTTCTATTCTACAGATGATGATTTCAACTGCAGATGATATGTACAACTCTTCGCTATTCTTCAACAACACGTTGCGCATGCGGTTTCAATGAAATCCTTGACGAACGCTTTAATTTCAATACAAGCGAAAACCATTAGAAAAACTGCAACCGCACCGACAAACGGATTCCACTCAACTAATGCAAGAACTGCACGAGCCAACGATATAAAGTTGGTGGATTACTTCAGTGCTGTCCGCTTCCTGCTCGTCGCTGCAGCGGTCCGAACGTGCTGACTGCGAGTCCAAAAAAGAAGTACACTCACACTCACACACAAGACACGCTACAGACAGCTTGTTAATGAAAAAGAAGGAAAAAACAACATGAAAACAACCGCCACAAGCTTTACAGCCAAGTTTCGAATCGTGCACATGCGAACAACAACAAATACAATATTACAAATGTACCAAAAACACAGTTGAAAATGTCAAGTTTATTGATACAATCATTTCGATTTTCATACTATTCGCAGTGACTTTCCACAAATTCTGCGAATGTTTTCTAAAATTCTGCAGTTCTAAATGAAGTGATGCGTCTTGAGTTGAAGTTAAAGTAAAACAAATTAATTAAAATAGTAATTTTTTATTATATGCAATTTAAATAAATTTCTACTTTATGCTATTCTTTGTAATTTATGAGCAGCTTAAATATAATTGTGACCACATCTTTAATCACAGAATTGTGCAGTTTTAACTCTGAAATTCTTATTATTCTCTATTCGTTATAATCTCAATTTTAATCCAAATACATTCGAATCCATGCAGACAGGATTCAAAACCACGTCCTCAGGATCACCAGATGAATACGGTTACGTACGGATTTTAAATACCACTTTTTATCTTTGATGCAGTATCTATAAAAATACAAGAACAGTTAAACAAATAAAAAGTGAATAATTAACATTCATTCAAATTCAAGTTCGTTTCCTAAGTCTTTTGTCAGTATTTAATGGATTTATTTTATTTAATTGTTATTACTATTTAATCGATGTCTTCAAGTCTTTTGTCATTTCATATATGTACATTATATCTCTCTTTTTTGCTTTCTAAAGTATTATGCCGATTCTTTTTCTTTCTAAATATTTAACCGATTACTCAACTTCATATTCGTTTTATTAAATGATCATCACAATGTGGTTGCTGTTGTTGTTGTTGTTGTTGCTGTTGCTAACCATAACAAGATTCTTAAGACTCAGAATCCACTGCTGCGGTTTCTCCAAGCCATGTTTTGCTTCAGATACGTTGCTCAAAACATGTTTCCCGGTCTTGTGGTCAGATCAGTGGCACGTTTGGTTGAGTCCTCACCCAGTTATACTAACGCCGGGTGTTTTTATTGATAAGAAAATTTTCACTGTGTTAAGTGTTAATCGTGTTTATGTTTCTGGTGATTTTATGTCGAAGCAAGTCAAATCAGTCAGTTGTTGTTACTGCAGTCGATCGATCGATCGAAGCATTAATATTTACTACAAGCTCTCATGGGAAACATTTATGAATAAAAAGTAAATAAACAAAAGAATGAGAAAAAAAACAACGATTCATTTTAATTGCGACTATATTACGAAATTACAAAAAATCATTTGACAGTAATGAGTGAATGTTTAACCGAAATTAAGTATTAATTACAGATGTACAATTTTTGGAATTAAATATTCAATCTACGTCATTCATACTATCTTTCACTTATATATACATAAACATCGTACTATATAGACATATATTTAATATAGTATGTGTATGTATATTTTTATAATTTAATTTTGAAGTGAAAATTTCATTTAACCATTGCCAAAAAACCTTATCAACGCAAATGAAGGTACGTGTTTTCTAAAACGTCTTAATTGATATCCATTGACACAATTACTATAGTTTCTACATTGCGACTGTCACACGCCACTCGATGAACCGACATTCACTTTCATTTGCTTGATTTGGTGGCGACAATTCGTCTTTTAAAAAAAAATATTGCTTAATGCCAGATTTCACGAAGGGACGTTTTGGGAAAGTTTTGCGATTTCTCAAGGGTTCGGTTGACATCACGCACATCAAACATTCCATGATAACAGTAACATTACGCCATATAATGCCAGATATTATAAGGCGCAGAACGCTTTTTATTCATATGTTTGACGCTTTTTGTAAAATTGTACTTAAATAACAATCATCTTTTTGCGGGTACACAAATATAAAAAATAAATCAAATCAACGAAATCCTCAATAAAATATCAATATAGATCCTATATTGAGATTTCATACTTAATAAAAAACGTATTGAAAATATGAACAAAAATAATAAATTGTAAAATAGTATTTATACGTACTTATGTTTATGGTAATTAAAAAATCCTTTTTGGATTTTGTTATATTTTTCTTTATATTTTCCAATAAACTATTTTCTATTATTATATATAATATACTAGTACATATATAAGCCTGTTTTCGCCAGGAAGTTATTATTTTTTATTTATTTTGTAAAAAAAATTGCGAGGTCTTTTGGACTTTCCCACCTTACACTTTTTTGGTTTATTTATTTTGGATCATCAAAAGTAAACAATTAATCGCAATTAATATCGATTGTTTGTTATTGATTCAAATATTGTTTAAAAATATTTCTTTAAAAACAACATTTTTTGTGATAACCGTCGTCTCCACCAACGTTACTGGCAGTTTCAATTGGGAATGGTACGTAGGTTTTTCCACTTCCCCCAGGTGCATCCAAGAAGAAGCATTTTGATGATCTGCTAGATGTGTATATTGCAACACCCTGTTCATCGTTTAAACTTTCGACCATATCTTTATCTGTTGCTCTCTCTTTCATTATATCAAGTGTTGCTCCGGCATCATGATGCAAGTCTTGAGGTGGAGTTTTAAGACCGAAGTCTGTACAATTTTTACCATGTAAAAACTATTTCTTGGACATCGCGTAGGGCTAAATTTTCACAATCTGCATGTGTTCTACAATGATCCGTATGTCTTCCAGGTAGGACTTCTGTAAAGTGTTTAAGTAACTTGTCCCACAATTTCTGCGGCTCAAGTGGGCTCGCAAAAACACAGATTAAAGCAAACAATTCTCTGGGGGCTTTAGGCATGCTGACTTCTACAGTCTCAGCCAGTGTGGCTTCCCAAATAGAATGGCTTCCCGTGCATAGTTCTAAAGTTCTCAAAACTGATTTCTCCTGTCACATGTAATAGAAGTAGTCTTAGATAATATCGCTCACCTTACGATACACTCACTGTGTACATTCGTCCTATGACTCTATCACTGCTTATTTTTCCCTCTATCCAACCATTCTGTTTCTTGAAAGTGAATTGCTCCGGGATTTTAACCGAGACACAGAAACATTAACTGAATTTCTAATGTTCCTTTTCTAAACAACTAAACACAACACCACAAAAAATGATCACAAACAAAACAAATTCAATGAAATTAAACTATTATGAAAAATTATTAAATTTTTAAATTATAAAATTTTTCATAATAAAATCTGACAAATTAATCAGCACAATGTAGGATAAGAAATACAAATTTCCTCCCAATCGGCTTTTTTGCAAAAAAATCGCGAAGCCGTTTGGATTTTTGAAATTTTTGGAATTGAATTTTCTCCCAGGAACATCTATGAAAAATTTCAGGTTTCTAAGTTATGTCGAAGTCCAAAAAAAAGTCCCGGACATATTTTGCTAACAGACAGGCACAGGGATTTTATATGTATAGGGTGTGTGCCAATTGGTTACTTTTTCCTCGATGTAGAAAATTTTGACATAAGAAACTGAAATTTTGACGTGAGTGAGGTAAATTCAAACGTCAAAATTTTATGTAGCCCTGAGGGCTAGGTAAATTTTTGACAACCGTTGAATATTCTCATCAACGTCGAGTATTTCAAAATTATTTAAAAATGGAAAAGAAAATAAGGAAAACTTATATTATTATTATTATTATTATAAGATGTTGCTTTTAATATAATAGCTAGTAACAGAGGAAAATCCTTTTTTGATATTCTATGCATAATTTTTTGTTTAATTTTGCAAGACAATCTTGAAACTCAAAATTTTGTTACTGTCAAAATTTCATCTATGAATTGGCACAGCAAATAGAACAAAATTTTAGTCAACAGAGTAACTTTATTTCAACATTACTTACCACTAGTAAAAGTAACCAGTTGACACACACCCATAGATATTATTATATAAAAGTCATTTCAAATTCATTGTAAACGTAGTTAAATAATCAACTGTCAAAAAGTTTGAATACATATTATACCACATTTTCTCAGATTACATGGCGTTTTCGAACGTAACATTCGCTTACCGTCAGATCCACTTGCCTGTCATTTGCTTTCGTTGCTCTCGCATAGTAATTTGTTGTTGGTTGATTTTCATTCATATCAAGGAATTCATAACAAAACATTCTTTAGTTTTCTACATATTTTTTGTAACCAGATTCAGACTTGATTTTTGTTGCATAAATCTGAAAAATTAACGTATAACAAAAAAATTGTTTAAGTAGCAGAGTTTGCTAAAATGATGTCGCGCAATCCACAAACACTGATGGCGGTTCCCAACGAGGATTACTTCGATTTTCTCTTTAAAATCGTGCTGATTGGCGACTGTGGAACAGGAAAAACTTGTATAGTGGAACGCTTTAAGACGGGCAACTACATCGAAAGACACGGGAACACAATCGGCGTGGACTTCTCTATGAAAACTATTTCAGTTGAGGACAAGCAGGTGAAGGTGAGTAAATGTCTGAGACGTTGTTGTTATTGTAGATCATAAAGAAGTGGCAAGGGCATACCATAGGAGGTGGTGGTTGGCATTGTCTGTTGCTGACATTACTAATGAGTTACCTACTTTTATTTACGTTTTAGCTACAGATATGGGACACAGCTGGACAAGAACGCTTCCGCACGATAACGCAGAGTTACTATCGCTCTGCGAACGGCGTGATCATTGGTGAGTATGTCTCTGAAGAAGTTTGATTTCTTTTATTTCTTTTCTGACTGACTAATTAAATACGCCCACTTGTTTGAGTTTCTTCTTTTCGTGGTTTTAAGAAATTAAAAAATGCTTATAATCTCTTTGTTATCAAATTAAAAGAACTAATATCTTAAAATGAATGAATCAATCAGCACTTCAATTCAATTTTTCACGTCTTCAGTTTACGACATAACCAAACGTTCCACATTCGTGAATCTACAGAAATGGATTGAAGAAGTACGTCGCTACACGGCTTCGAATGTTTTGTTAATTTTAATTGGCAACAAATGTGATTTGGAAGAGGAGCGCGAAGTGGATTTTGAAGAGGCGGAACAGTTGTGTCAGTTTGTGCCGGAAATACTATTCGTCATGGAAACTTCGGCCAAAGAGAACATGAATGTCGAAGATGCATTTATCTGCTTAGCGACAGAGCTGAAGGTAAATTATTATCGAGTGCTCCTCCGTTTTACAGGATTTAATAACCGTGTGTAAATTTCGAAAATTTCTTTCTTTAACAGCGACGTTACGATTCAAACAATGTACAAACGGAAACTGAAAATGCCATCCATTTGGGACAGAGTAAACCGCTAAAAAATTGTAGTAGTTCTTGTAACTTAACGTAGAGATTGTATATGTATTTTAATTTAATTTCAGACTTTATTTATTTCGTGTGATCAGTCCGTTTGTTTTATTGCAATTGTCTAGCAATTAGTTTTATATAAATGTACAGAATGGTTTTCACTTTTCACATCTTATATATTTTAGATTTGTGTAAATCACATAAATTGTAAATGACAAAATTAATATGTGATGCTAACAGTACAAAATGTAAATTGCAAGCACATCTCGGAAACTACGATATAAAATGTAAAAATGGTCAATTAACTGTGTGTTTTGCATTTCATAAAATGTACATACATAAAGCAATTGTTATTTGTAAGTTTATTCTTGTGATGAGAATTATTATTAACTTCCATTTGAAATTATTAATCTTTTCTAACAAATAATAATAGAAAAACATTAAAAGCAATTCTATGATTTTAATATTATATTGTTTAACTTATTATTTCCGTATTTTATTTTTTTTTATTTTTATCCAATTTAGTTAAATAACAATTTTATTATTCATACTGGAATTGAATGTTTGTAAATTTAATTCAACGAATAAAGGTATCAGGGGAAAAAAGTTTTAGAGAATATTTATAATTTATTATTAGTTTTTATCATTTATTTTCTTCTCAATATCTGCAGTATTAAAGTAAAACTGAGAAAGTCCTATTAAAAATATGTACATTGAAAATCATTGAACTTGTTAATTATTCTTACTTAGTTTTAGTCGATTCTAAGATCAATCGGAAAATGTTTTTCAATTTAATTTCACAATTCTTCTTTAATAAAATTAAGTAATTTCAAAAAACCTACATTTTTAAATACCCTAAAACACAATGTGCGACACTGTACACATTTAAAATTACTTTCGAATCAAATCAGAGTAATTCTAAATTGATTAATAAAATATAAATCAAATTAAAGCAATCCACTGAAAACATGCTGACGTCAATCCGAAAATTTTTCAAATTTATTGAATCAAATGTAAGCTTTGATATGTGCTTCTAATTTTTTGTATAAAAATTTTATTCTGAACAATACAATCTATTTAATCAAAACTAAGCTTTGATATTTGCTTCATATTTTTTGTAAAAAACTTATATTCAATACATTAAAACGTCGAACGAACTAAAAATTTCCAAAAATGAGCTTCTTTAGAGCATTTAATTCATGTTGTCCATTTTTATTGCCGCCTAACATTGATCCCGATGGTAACTTAATATTTTCGATAAATATAAAGAACATGTAACACATTTTAAGAAGAGAATAATTATGATTTTTCAGAGGATTATCCAGATTTCAAAATCATAAGGAACAATTTAGCGACTGAGGAAAATCCAACGGAATGTGAGAAGCATCATAAGAAAATCAAGTATCGCAAAAGATATGGTAGATATGATTTCTGTCTTAGAAAACCAAAAAGGAGCCAGCTTGAAATTGATATACCGCCACAAAATATTAGCAGCATTATTGTTAATGATATTTTAAAGAAAATTGTTTATTGATATTGGCACTGGACATCATTTATTTTGTTAAAGACCATCAGTTATTAAATCGAAAAATATATAATTTTCGTTAATTACATAATTACAATGTCTAATATTCTTCTTTTGTTGGACTTTCGAAAAAGTAAGTGCTTTTCAGGTGAGACAAGAAACTTCAAAAACTGAAGGGTTTAAGGTTTTTCAATAATTTATAGAAATGACAAACATAAACCAATGTCTTCAGTAGCATTTGTAAAATATCTAAATGAAAACAATTGAATTTTTACATCGGAAACAAATCCAAAATAACTATGTGTATAATCTAAAATAACTATGTGTATAAATTTCATTAGCACAATAAATTGTATTAGCAAATAATAAATTTGATTAGCACAATAAAATTAACAAAAAAGATGCGACTTTAAATCTACGTCTATAAAGGAAAAAGAAAATTTGGTTTTCTCATAGCAATTTTTTTGCGCAAGTCTTCTTTTTCTTCTTACGCACATGCCGATTGCTGGATTCTCCCGATTTGCCCGGAGCACCCAAATCATACCGAAATATAATACAACGACGATCAAAGAAACTTTTTAAATCCTAAGAAATTAATAATTATTGAGTGGCGAAAATGATTAAAATGCAATAAGTATAATACCTTCGGATCATAACGATAACCGAGCGACTTGAAGAAGAGGTAAATCTCTTGAAGATCGATGGGTTCATACATAAGTATAGCTTCATGCAACGCTATGCTTGAGCACACCAGATTGAACCATGCAACATGCAGTGGCAAAAGTGCCTGAGGTAGCTAAATAAGAAGACAACAAGAGTTAATTGTACAGAGCGGTAACAATGCAAACCCTAACAAACCTTCTTGCTGACATTAGTCTGTAAAATGTACTGTTCATCGGGCAGCTCAGCGCTTAGATGTTGATGGCGTAACAACAAATCGCCAAAACAGTCGCACAAATTTAATTTATTAGCAGGCGCTGACTGTTTTGATTCAGTTAATGGATCTGTTGTGGTTGGCTCCACTGATTGTAGCTCAACACTTAACTGTCTACGCAAGCCTTCCTCTGCATCAACCACATCCACTGCATCCACCACATCCACTGCATCTTCCACTTCTTCCTCTCTCATATGTTCCCCCATTTTATCGTCATTCTCATTAACAAGAATTGGATGCGTTTGATTATAGATGTATTCCAACATTAACAATGCTTGTTTGCGCTTTAACGGTTTCATGCCAAAGTTGTACAGCTGCTTCAACAACTCATCATCCGATTGCGAATTAAAATCTGGTTTTGGTGAGGTTGTAACACGTACTTCATAGGTTTGGCCATCGACATGCAATTCTTGCTTGGATTTCGATGTGTCTCGATTTTTATTGGGAGTAACATACATTTTCTTTGCCGTAGTAAAACAACCCGCTTCACTACTGGATTCCATACGAAAACTTATTTCCCCAGTGAGCAGTTGTTCCAAACCAGCCGGTGTGAGTTGTTTTAACGATGGTTGTTGTTTGAACTTGGGGCTGCTGAAAACTAATTTATCAAACTCATCAAAATGTTCCAATGAGAGTGAAGTTGTGTGTAAACCCTGCTGTTCCAACTGGACTTGCTTCAACAGGGTATTAAACCTTTGTGAGCTGGTGGCGCTGCCGAATCGTTTCATTGGCGCTGACTTCTCGGACGGCGAATTGAGAAATGACAACTCATTAAGAAGATTTTCACTTTTTGACTTCAGCTGTTTAGAATATGATTTAATGGGTGTTTCTGTGCCTGTTGTTGGCAGCTCAGAATAGCCATCAAGTAGCTGTGAGCTGCTGGCGCTGCCGAATCGTTTCATTGGCGCTGACTTCTCAGATGGCGAATTAAGAAAGGACAACTCATTCAAAAGATTTTCACTTTTCGATTTCAGCTGTTTGGAATATGATTTAATGGTTGTTACTGTTTCTATTATTGGCAGCTCAGAATATCCATCAAGTATTCCGAATTCGGTGCGTTCTCTGCTTAAATCATTTGAGTTTATCGCGGTGTTATATAAATACAAATCGTCTGCCTCTGAGAGCAAAAACTCTGATTGTACTGGTTCATGATTTGAATCAAAATCGGTAGTTAGAACTGATGATGAAACGCTGTTTTTTTGATTCTGATCGATATCATTTTGAACACCAAGGAAATCTACAAAAGAATTTGCCTTTCCCTGGTCTATGGTTTCTTTTCTTTCATAAAGGTGCGTTGTGACTTTGTCATCTTCAGAATCTGAAAGGATACGTTCCACTTCTAGATTTTCCAATGTCGTCTTGCACTCCTGTAAATCTGAAGGATATAAATTGTTATTATCTTGTTCTCTTCGCCCTGACATAATTCTGCCATTCTCAAAACCTGAAGAATCATCTCCTTCCTGATTTTCCGAGGTTATCTTTTCATCCTCCGAATCCGAAGATAAGGTCAAATCCTGTGTGAAAATTTGAGGCTCGTTATCGTCCGTCAGATGCATTGTTTTATCGGCTTTCCAGATTGAGTAGTTTATTTCATCATCAGATAGCATTATACACTCATCCTCCTCAGAATCCTCACAGTTCTGAGTTAAATCGATGCTGGCTTCATCATAGTTGGGTGAAATTGAAGATGATTTGATTCGCCGACTGAGTGGAGTATCAAGACTTCTACGTGATACCTTCACGTTGCCCTCAGCAGCATTGTATATTTGGTGCTCAAACTGTGTAAAGCTTAAACGTTTCCTACCGATATTCGACAAATCAAACTGCGTCATTGACACAGACTTTCGTGTGGTATTATTTGTCACGTTATTTGCGTTAAGATATTTACTTTCTAATTTTTGGAAAATGCTATTATTTGTTTCATCAGAGTTAAAATCATACGCTCTGCAGGAATCTTTCTGCAAAGCTGTTTGAAAGTGGAAACTGGTCGACTTTTGTTTATCGTATTCAAGGTCCAAAAAACTATTAGTTCTTTCCACGGATTTTATTTCAAGCAATACTTGATCAAAATTTAGACTGTTATCATTAAATAAACATTTAATTTTTTCTGCCGATCCTATTTCGTTTCGAGCCTCTGGATCTACCTCGAAATTTATTGTCCTGGGTACACTTATTTCAGTTGCTTTAGTCTGTGGTACTATATTCATATCAATGCAATTCAATACATCTTTAGATTTAGCTGGCACTTGTAAATCGTTATACAGGCCAACGTCTATAGATTCATTTGATGAACTTAGAAATATAACAAAGTCTTCATTAGGAACGACGGGAGGTTTTCTTGATAGTCGATCTGACAGATCATCTTGTGTGAGATCTACCAGAGTAACACAATCATTATTGGAAAGGTTTTCTAAAATAACAACCATCTAAAATTAGGCATGAACAAAAAATATAAATGACACGGTATTTACCATTTAATTGAGCTTCTGGTTCCTTATCAGCAGAAGAAGTCTTTACTAATCATAGAAATAAAAATCAAATAATTCCTTTATAAATGAATTTCAGAAAGTAAATAAACATAAAGTTACTATGAAATATGTAAATGCAATAACAACGCGTTACGCTGAACCTTACCTTCATCGCTTGAAAATATTTCAAACGGTTCTACGCCGAGTTTATCTTCGTTGCTGATTTTCTTTTCAGGCCATAGCATAGCAGCTGTGTTAACACCACCTTCTACATCACTATCCGAATCCGCAAATAAATCTGGTGACGTTTCTCGTGGTCGTCGTGTTAACCCTTTCGCTGTGGATACCTCTGGACATTTCCTCTTCTCTGGCGGATATGGAGACTGTATTTTCAGTTTTTTATCTGGAGGCCCTTTCAATGGACTGAAATCGATAACGACTGCACTGCGGTTAGTTTTATTATTACTCTCAATATTTTGTGCATCTTTCGTAGATCGTCTTTTACTTTGATTCAAGTCGTCTGCTTTGTGATCTGTCTGAGGTGTATCGTTTGAATTCACTTTAACGGAGATAACTCCTGGTAATTTTAAAGATTTTTCCGTCACTTTTTCTACACACTCCATCATCCGATCACGATGCTTTCCGTTGATTTCTGTAGGGATGATACAGTTTTCTTCAATTTGTTCTAATTGTTCTGTAGAATTAGCTGTAATGTGGACAATTTCATTCTCAGTCATAGTTTTCTTATTTTGATCAGACTCGTCATGTAGAAGACGAACCTCTGCAGTATCCTGCACATGAACAGTATTTACATCTTCACCACTGTCTTTGTTAAAAAACTTTTGTAGTTCCTTATAAGCGAGCAAAAATGTCTCTGCACTACTGCGACCTGCTGTAATATTTTGCTGACTTTTGCTCATGGGTGTTAAGTCTCTACCCTGTATGCGTGACCAGTCTTTTAGCAAATGTCCCGCTTTGACTTGTGAAACCTCAAATAAAGGTTTAACGTAAAAATTCTCTAACGACTCAGTTTTTAGGTGTTCCGCGTTTCTGAAAACTTCTTCGTTCTGCGAAGCTTTTACACGACTGAGGGTAGAACTGTGTATTAAGTAAGGTTTCTGGTAGAGCTCGACATCGCTCAAAGGTTTAGTGGTATATTGTTCACTAAGCAATTCTTCAACTTTTTGATGGACTTTCTTCAGCTGTTGTGCAGCATCACGCAGAGTAAGTGGCGTGAATTTATGGGCCCACTTGTTTTTCATGCGACGATTCGTAGGACAAAACGCTGCAGTTATTGTGCTGTAGTCTATAAAAAAACAAAAAATAGCGCATTTTTTAAAAGGTCATGGGTTTTAATAAAATATTTGTTATAATAATATATCACATTCAAAATACCTTCTTTTGGTGCTGTGCGGAATCCGTAGCAACGCAATTTTTCGCGTATATTTTCCTGTGCATCAGCAGCATTTTTTCCTATATCCACAACCACTTCCATTTCGTCTGGGACACATAAAATACCACTGGTTTCGGCTACAGATTTAGACATGGCCAGAGCCAGCTGCATGTCGTCGGGGCTGAAATTATCGGCCAAACAGTGTTGGGCGGTTATTTCTGAGAACATTTGTTCATTACGCATGAAGGCACTCTTTATACTTTCCTGTCGCTTGGAACGCGTTCTACTACTAGTTTTTGTTTTTGTAAGTGTTGCTTTTCGCGTAGTTTTTGAGTCTGGAGCTCTTTTCGGTTTCTGCTCAGGCACCTCGAAGTCACCTGTTTTTCTTGATGTTTGCTTTTGGTCTTTGTAAAGAAAGGAATTAAGTTTGGTTCGTTTCGCAGTTTTGGGTATTGTCGCCTCTGTATTTTTTACTTCGATGTTGTTTTCTAAACATGCTTGTGGCGAATCACAAGGACTTTTACAATTTTCTAATTCGTTATCAGGAAGTGGTATCTTTGCATCTTTAATAGCTGAAAGCTCATTCAATGCATCAATTTTGGTTGGTGTTGTAAAATATCCGGAAATTCCAGCGGAGACAGTTTTTGTAGAACGCAACGCGCTGCAATTATTGAGCAAAGTTAGGCTTTCTAAGAACATATGTATTCGTAGAGGCGTAGAATTAAAATTTTACTAAACAAAGCGTCTTTAGTAATAACTAAAAAATTTAGTTGTCAGTAGAAATTGCTACATAAGTTGTTTTTATTTTCTCTCTTATTTCTACATGAATTTTCAAATATCAGGGTATCATTGAATGCATCATAAATTCCTAAAATTATCGGTTTTCTTGTCAAATAGTGTTTTAAAATCGTTATTACCGTGACGAAGTGGTTCCAGCTAGTTGGAGTTTCTTCAGGTTTGCTTTACGTGTCTTTCTGTCCATCTTTGTAGTTACTTCTAAACTAAAGTTTGACGCTCTTTAATTAACGTTCTGACACCGCTTTTTCATGCTCATCCAGGAATTCCCGTATTTGCTTACTCGTACGAGCTTTGCCAAATCTGAATAAGTATTTCCTATCTAACTCTTCTTCTGACGGATCTTTTAGTGGCTTTATAAAGTCTTCGTTTAGTTTGCGAAATATTGGAGTGACGCTACGGTTGTGAGAAAGAGAAAATTTAAGAAACATAATTAAATTCCAGTGATAAAAAATTACCTGAAAGCTGCAAATAACGACGTTCCAATGGCCAGGACTGCATATGCAAAACGATTGCGATAATAATAGGAGGGAGTTCCGCGTGTACGACGGGGCTTAGTGCTACTTTTATCAGTGGGTTCCATTACCGAGCTGGTGCACTTTATTGACCTAATATCTAACGACCTGAAGTTAAATAATCTCTGTCATATTTTTGCAAAACTAGTCAGTCACAAAGAGACATGCTTTATGATTTATACGGCGATCACAGCTGTTTTTATCTATGAGTTGTCAAACCTCTTAACTAGTGTTGTATGAAACACAAGTACTCAGTGGGTTGGTTAGGTAAAAATATTTACCGGAGTACTAAAGTACGTAGATTATGGATCCAAAAATTAAGAGAATATTTATTGTTATTCTATATAATTTCAGTATAATTTTGGTCTTAAATAGGGAACTCCAAGCGTGTTGTTGTTTCCAATATCTTCCTAACTATAAACGATATCAGATATATTTAACATTAGATCGCTAAGTTAAATACCTTTCATTTATGTAAAGTAAGATTTTATTGAAAATCGCATATTTTCGCATATGTCAGAGCAAAACCGATCTTAATATTTTGAGTGTTTTTTCTCATTAATTTTTTTCCAAGTAAAATGTGTAATTAAGCCACATCATTTTGTGGAAAATGGCCAGTTACCGATCATTAGCTTTCCACAGCTTTCCAAAACTAAGGAAATAAAAAATTGTTATGAAAAATCACGCCATTTTTCGCCTGCTGCGCTAAACTTTCCCAGTCATGTACAAAGTTAGAAAAAAGTTTATTAAAATTCTTTCGATTACTTATCTCAGGTTCATGTAAGGTTTTGTGCCTTGCTTAACATTTGAAATCTTGTATTTTTTTATTCAAAATATTTTTATTTGTAGATTCGTATCTCATGTTCAAAACATTCTAATGTCCGTCCGCCTTTCCAAAACTTCGACGCAAGTATTTGGTTTAAAACTAACAATTCCCAACTCTTTCAGCGTCTTTAATTTCTCTTCTTCCGAAATATCGTTCGATTGGAGCCTCTCACGCGTCAGTAACGCGGTACCAAGGGCCGCATTAAGCAATTTGGTGGCGTCATGTACTCTAAAAGAAATCGGAGAATAAATGTATGAGGTTTTATCTAAAGTACAATTAAAAGAGTGAGTTAAGCATTACTCCTTAAATAGCAAATCTGGTCTTCTGCTGTAATGGCCGAATAATGCAAAGAGGTTTCGAGTCATATCGTAATTAAACTGAGCTGCACCAGCAGGTGAAAATTTCGTATTCATTATCATGCTATCCAAAAGAAAGCTATCCATAAGTTTTGCTATCATACGCAGAGTCAAATTAAATAAATTCGCAGAAAGATCTCGCTCTAAATTATGTAGAGTAGTGACCATAACCTGAAGAAGAAATTGTATACAAATAAACAGAATCAGAAGATAAAAGCTCACCTGAAACATTTCACCTGCACTGGTGGAGAGTATAAAAGGTTCTTTGGTATTCTGTTCGGGCATAGTTGGCCAGCAATCATGACGATAAGGCATAGATTTCGCTTTAATATCATTGAATGCTTTCATTGCAAGATTCTTTAATAAATTCTGCGCCCAATGTTCCAGCTCTGTGATGGCTTGTTCGAATACCGAATTGATTTCCATGGCGTTGGGACCCACAAGAGCAGCATGCAAGTGCAAGTAGTGCTTAAAGAGATTACAATACATTGGAATACGATGAAATGCTAATTGATAGTACAATTTTATGTACCACATTCTCGCCCCATTCTCGCAAAACCATTGTAATATAATTGATGGCATTCAGTACTGGAATGCTTCCAACCATTCCATTGCTGTGCAGCTGCACTAAACGTCTCCTATAGTCGTCGATCAATTCAAGTTGTAGACTCAGAAATTGCAGCTGATGTCCTGGCTGTATCAGCGAATAGTAACGGTCTTTTATAGCTTCTAACAATCGCACGAATTGATCAGCGCATTTAGGAATTTTGAGTTCATCATCGAATATATTCGGATCTATAAGCACCCAAGGATTTTCAGCTTGAAGTATGCAATTCATTTTATCCGCACAAACTGCAGTAATGTAAATAAAACAGGCATGAATATAAAATACAAATACATATTTAAAGTCCATAATAGAATTTCAAATGTGAATAACTAACATTTCTGCTCTAATGAAATCCACTTCAATAAATACACTGGCTGTGTTATCACGCAGATAGCGCTTGGAAAACTCGTAGGATAACCGAAGGTCTCTCGTAAGTCCGCTTCAAACGCTAAAGTTTCATCGAGCAGATGTGCAAAAAGATGTTCATCACGACTTATTTCTTCAATATCGTCAGCAAGTTTCTCTATTGTCAGTTGCACGAGGCCACGCATAAATTCAAGCTGTTAATTTAATAAAATTTTGTATGAATTTCAACAAAAAGTTGTTTGGTACGATTTTGTACAATTGTCCAATTGAAAGAATATTTACAATTGTATTTAGATTGCTGTTTGAACTCAGAAAATTACTTGTACTCAGAAGTGACTGTGTACTTACTGATTGTACTCAGAAAAAATTCTGAGATTTAAATACTTTATATTGGTCCTCCAAATTTTTTACGTGTTCTTTAAAATTCATTCAAATGGATACTTACACGTATATTGAAGTCAAGGTGGCCCGCTCTCACAGCGGATGGCTGAAAAGTTTTACCCACAAACAGATGCGATGCTTTTCCCCAATTGAGGATTTGAGTAAAAAACCATTCGGGCTTGTCCAAACGATTTGTTTGACGAGTGCCTGCAAAATGGTACATAAACCTGATACGTTGGAGAATGTTTAATAGTTTTAAACATGAACATCTGAATGAATGAAAAACAAACCTCTGTCTATAAGGTGCTAGCAGTAATTTGGTAACATCGCTCACAGGATGACATATAATGCTTCGTTTGATGGTTACAAATTGCTCCTCTTCCTCAACTGGAGATTTGATCTACAACGATACCATATAGCGGAAAAAATAGGTTTAGCTAAAAATTGAATACTGTACTAAAACTATACTATTGTATAAACATTAAATTAAATACGCATAACGAATATTACCAAAAACAAATACTCTGCTAGGAGTTGAGCTTTGGCAATGCAATCACGAGGTGGTGAATATCTAAGGGAATCCTTTTCTTTTTGGCCCCAACGCATTGTTTTCAGAGCAGTGCCCAATTCACTATTTTTATAATATAAAAGATATTATGCAATTTTTTCAAGGAAATGATCTTAAGTACCCTGTGAAACGTTCCTTCAGCAGGTCGTGCCAGTAAACTGCGGTGCGCACAGCAAACGACTTCAGATAAGGCGCCTCCAAGGTATGCAAGCGCCCGATAACGCTGTGTTCTTGGTCGTTCTGCTCATGCAGTGTGAGGTAGATATTAACCATTTTTGCTTCGTCCTTGCCATTGATGGCAACTGTGAGAGCATTGCTGTAAGGTTAAATAGAAATTCGCATTTAATTAAATCCAATTCGTCATTCTCACTGTTGATATCCACCTTATTTCCTGAATATCTTGAACGACTTTCAGATAATGAATCAACTGTTGCAGCTTGCGGATCTGTTTTAAATATGGGAGCACACCTTTAAGTGCCACCTTGGTCTCATGTATTTTGGCTGTCGACTTCCTACCAAACTGTTCTAGCTTTTCCAATTGAAATGCCATGCTTTTGCTAGCATGCTCCTGACTTTGGAATGCAGTTTTAATGCTGGAAGAATTGTTCCCATCTTGATAGTTTAACTGAAAAAAATGCGTAATTCATTGTTCCAGGAAACAAAGCCTATTTACCTTTTCACTGATCTGTTCGATGTTCTGCTTGTATTCTTCTACCAACAGCGCAGCTCGATATAGTTTATTAGTGTCGCTGCCGATTTCTTTATTAATACGTGATACAACACGTTCTTCAATCGAAGGTTTCACATGCATTTCGTTGTATTAATTTTAATTAATGATTTTTAGTCAATATTCTTCATATATCTTAATATAAGAGTAATAGGCAGAGATAATTATCTCTGGTAATAGGAAGCCCATTTGGTTTAACACGTATAAACATTTACGTTGTCATTAGCGTTGCCAACTGCCACCACATGAATAAGAAAGTAACCATATATAGTAACCATATACAGAAACCAAAAAATAAAAGCAAAGAACTGTGAGTAGCAACAGCTGATTATTAATGTAACTAAACAAAAATTCGATTTGAAATAAACATTTAAAGTTACAATAAAAAAGCTTATTAATGTAAAATGAAACGCTTTTCAAATGTTTTCCGCCATACAAAATGCAACGTCATTGGAATGATACACCTGGATTCGCTGCCAGGTAGTAGGCAAAGATTTGTATTATAATTCCCAAAAATTTACTGAATACTAATTATTAAATAGGTACTCCAAAATATGCTGGTCACTGGAATGAAATTATGGAAAAGGCGAAGCATGAAACCGACATGTACAGCAAATGGAAATTGGTGAATTGGCTCTTCAGCAAGTTTTTGTAACTATTTCATAAACTTTCGAAACACATTTCTCTAGGATTCTGTGTTAATCGAAAACATGCACGACGTTCCGTATGTGCAGCAGGATTCCTTAGGGCCTGAAACGGTGGCATGCATGACACGCATTGCGACCGAAGTGCGGCAAATGTTACCACTACAGATGACCTGCGGTATCCAGATTTTGGCTTGTGGCAACCGTCAGGCACTTGCTGTGGCCAAAGCATGCAATTTGCAATTTATACGCGCCGAAGGATTTGTTTTTGGGCATGTGGCCGATGAAGGTTACACGAATGCCTGTGCTGGTGAGCTGTTGCGTTATCGTCGTCAGATTGATGCAGAGGATGTGCTAATATTTACGGATCTCAAGAAGAAGCACAGTTCGCATGCCATCACTCAGGATGTAAGTTTGCTAGAGACAGCAAAAGCAGCGGAATTCTTTCTTACTGATGGCATTGTAATTACAGGTTTGAATTATTTTTGCAAAAAGTAATCAACAGCTTTTATACAAGTATAATTTCATTTGTGAGCATGTGTTAATCTAGAAATTTAACAGGTAACTCCACAGGTCATGCTGCAAACCCTAAGGATTTAGCAGATCTAACTGGCAGAATCAGAACTCCATTGATTATTGGGTCAGGTGTTACGAATGATAACATAACTGATTATTTTTCACAGGCGCAGGCGACTATTGTCGGCTCTCATTTTAAAGAAAAGGGCAATTGGGAGAACGATATCTGCGAGCGCTCAGTAGAAATATTTATGAACAAAATTCAAACTTTGCGCAAATGATGATCATAATTATGAATATGAATATAATTATATTATATAATAATAATTATGTATGTATGCATTATACAAATAAGAATAAAGTCCTTTGTACATTCTTTTGGGTGTCAATAATTTATTTGAAACGTTTGATTCCACAAAACTGACGTGAATAAGAATATAAATAATTTATAACAGACATCAAGAAGCAATTAAGTACGCATAATCGTAAAACTAATTAAACTTCTAAACCTTATGATGAATATAAATATTTATTTTACCAAAACAGAAAGATGACAACTTATCCTAGATTCTGGACTAAAGTTCAAAACAAATTTGCAAAAAATTCGTAAATTTTATCGCGTAAGGATGTCTTAGTTGTCGCTGTATTTAAAATGGCATTGCTAGGAAAAACGAAAGGTTTCTGCATCTGTGGTTCTTTCGATACTTTACTCATATTATCCGCCTTTCCACCATTATCTTGGACAAGTGTTGGGTTGAAATTGTCCATCCTATCACTGAATTTCACTCGCTTTCGCTGTAGTGATGTCTGCAAAGTGATATTCTCCTTACTCGGATCAGAAATCGGTATACTAGGTACTGCCCAACAAGCAGTTTGGGAGCCACTCTTGTTGCTGCCACCACTGGACCGCAAGGGAAAGAGAATATCTCGAAAATTAGCATTACCCGAGGACTCAGCAAAAAAGTCCTCGCGAGTCACTGTTGTCGGGATGGTGTCTACATTTTGAGTTCGGAAATAGGACTTGGAATCTGAGTAGCGAGAAGCAAAACCATAAGTGGGATCGTGGTCTGCGTTGGAGCTGTTGTTCTGCAGTGCATTTGTGCTTTTCAGAATACCTGGCGAGCGCATCTTATCAGAAGCAATGAATTTATAGAGCCTTGATGATATACGCTTGGTAGAAGAGTCCGAAGATTTCGCGGCGTTAGGTTTCGACGAGCTCATTGCGGGAAGAGTTGTACTGGGTTTAAATGGTGGTGGTGGTGCTGGACGTTTTCGCCTCCTTAGCGGCACATTAACTACCGGTGCTGACGGCATATACGGGGATGTTGGGCCACTCTGCGGTCGCGAAAAACAAAGAGAACTGACATTACTGTCTTTACCTTCATCTTCAGAGTCACTACTACGGTTTTTATTGCGAAATATTGTGTCGTAATCCTTTAAGCCAAAAATAAAATCATTAATTACATGAAGGGTGTATATGTAGCAAATTACTTACGCATTTGCGTTTAGGACTGAGTACGTAATCCAACTCAAAATTCTTTATTTCATTTTTTCTATAAAAACACAATTATTACCAAGATATTTTTTATAAAATCGACTCACAAACCTTATCGGCTTTCTTTTACTCGATTCTTTGCGCAAAGTTTTCCTGCATTGTATGTGCATGTCGATGGCGTCACGTGTAAACGCCACCCAAGTGCGACCGAGCTGCACCTCAGAGGTGCAGAAAATAATTCCATCTGTCTGACAGGTAAGCTTAAAGTTACCTGGGAACAATTCATACACTTTACATTTCTTGAGTGGAAAGATGCAACAACATTCAAGCGAGTTTTCCACAATTGTGTTTGGGGTACGTTCCTTTAAGATTTTGCAGTACATGAAGATATCCGACATAAGCACGCAATAACGTTTGATTTGGTTACCATCGCGAGCTACTTTGTGAAGTACGCCTTCTTTAATTACCTTGCGCGAAGGTTTCACAATGCTGGGTGTGTGATTAAGCAGTGAATTCTGTAAATTGATGAGCAGCTGGGTGACTTCTTGGTCTTCGATACAAGAATTGATGTGTGAAACCGTGCTCTCTATTTGTTTAACAGACTCTAAAAAACCATAGAAAGAAAACGAAAAGCAAGGTAAGGTAAGAGTAAGGTAAAAAGCTCTAGCCTCTTCGCCTTTAGACTGCAGTTTACCTTTAAGTAGCTTGAAGTCTGCGTCTGCTGGACTTGTGTACAGCAAGACTTGTTCTAGCAATAACTTATATCTGGGTACACGTTGTATAGGTACAATCATTAATGAGTTCAGTTTTCGTTGCACTTCCGGCCGAGACTCAGTCTGTTCCAAAAATCTGCGAAATGCAGCGTTGCTGCTGGTCAACTGCTGAACCGTTAGCAAGGACTTTTTGTAGTCGAACGCATACACGGAGTACAGTTTAAGAAATGGCGCCATCTTTAGAAAAGCCTGTGCCACGTTATTTAAATTGAACTCCAACTCCCGCAATAGTTCCTCGTTTAAATTATAGATCATTTCAATCTGTCCAAACAATGTCGTGTGGCTAACGTCGTCTATGATCGATCTTGTCTTTAACGGTATCACAAAGAACTGCATCAACGTTTCCAGGTGTTTAAGATACGACTTCTCTGAGCACACTATTTCTTCTATTGCTTGTAAGCGAAAGTTTCGACGCTTGTCCATTTCCGTATTGGGAGTGCCCAGTTGTGATCCGCTGCTGTCCAACATGGAACAAACTATTTTTGATGAAGTATACTTAAATCTTATTTCTGGAAGAATTTATTCTTGATTAACTTACGCTTCTGTTTTGTCTGGGCTGTCAGCATATTTCTTTCGAAAAGCACCAGCTTGAGTTCTTTGCTGAAGTTAATGGGTGTGTGAAACGCCATTTCGTTGGTGCCGCTAATACCTTCACGTCGCAATGGAGAATACATTTTTTAACAATTTAATTTACTATATAATTAATTATTATATCATAATTTATACTACATTTAACGAAAGTACAACCGCCTACAAATGTCTTGCCGCCAGTTAATATTTTTAAAACAGAACAGATGTTCAAACAAAACTACAACGGCAGCTATAAAGTTGCCAGCTATATTTTTTAATTCTCATACCAAATAAAGGCCCTGGCCAGACGTATTTTCTTATTTGTTCCCAGGGAGTTGATTTTGAAATTTGAAATTTTTTTTTATGAAATAAGATTCATTATTTTGAAATCTGAAATCGTGATACATATATATACAAAAATAGTGCGTGCATTGGGCTCTTATGGAGATCGAGAAAAAAGTTTGCTTTCTAGTTTGTTGCTCTGGTTTGCATTCCATTTTGTATCTTGTCTCCGGGCTAATTCTAATTTTGACAGCAACAAAATCATTTTTGTCCTTCTTCGGTGTGCTTATTTACATTTTGTAATGTAAAATTTGACAATTTGCATTGTGGGGTGTCACACTAGGCATCTTAACGCCAATTTATTTAAGTTAATTTAACGTAATTTTTATTATTATTATTATTCAAGCAATTTATTTCTAAAATATGAAAATATTCCGCATTCTTTTTTAAGAAAAATTACTCAAAATATTTATCCATTTCTAAAAGGTACTTGAAAGCATGGATACATTTCTTAGAATTTGTTGCATGTGGGGTGAAGCCTGGAACAAAAGGAATATGAACCTACCTACCTACCTACCTATAACCTATCATCGTGAATACCACCGAGCATTAGCCGCCGGATCCGCTAGTGTAGTAATAAACGTCAAAAGCAAGATAAATCTTAAAGAGTTGCCAGGTAGAGTTTCCCATTCATAACTTTCACCACATACAGCGAAAAGAACAGAAGGTACAGAATAGAGAAAAGGCGGGAAATTGTAAAGGGTAACCCCGTGGTTATGCTATCGAGCAAAACTTGGTGGGAAATTACTCTCATTTTTGTGATCGGAGTCCGTGCAAAAAGAGTGGTTACGCTTGTGCTTGGCCCACGCTTGCTTTCTTCAAAAATATATATTTTTTCTCACCTTCAACAGCAACCCGTCTACTACACAAATGATAAAACGTATTATTTGCGGTGTAATTTTCGACGCGATGGAAGACCATATGTTTATATTAATTGAAATCAGCTTAACATATATAAAGGCGTAATATTTTGGGACAATAATCAGAGGAATATAATTGATAAATTTATCAGTTCATTCCATTTTTTCACTCCATTCCACTTTTCAATACTTTCGTGAATATTGAGACTAAGCAACACCGGTTTGCTTGGTGTCCTCGGTGTACGCTAGACCGAGTTTTCGTGCTCGGTGTGTGAGAGTGATGTTGAGAACAGAAAAATATCCCATTCTCTCTTTTACACACAAAACAACAAAAAAAAGTCCTACTTGCCAAGCAAAACTCGATAGCATAACCACGGGCTAACCGATTTCCAAACATGATCGCCTGGTAGGATGAAGGCGATAATGTATTGGAGTATTGGGTAGAAAGAGCTGGTAGACGAAGAAAACGGGTCAATTAGAGGACAAATCTCCGGAGGTCAAATAAAGGTCATTCAGACGTAGGGTCAGTTCGGGGAGGGAACGAAAGGGTGTAAGATTTTGGCGCCGGAACTGGAATAAATAGTTACCGGTTATAAAATCAAGGTCAAACCGAACATAGTGGGTGGACGTAACAGCTTAGACGAAAAGAAAATTCAGTTGTGTAAAGGTTTTCGAAACAATCTGTCGTGTCGCGCTGATAATAGATCCGGTCATTACTCAGATATTTTTATTTTAAAGTTAAATTAAAATTGAATAAAGGTTTAAAATTTAAACAGAAAAAAGGGGAAAAAAACGCACGTCAGGAGCATCGCAAAATTTTGAGGTACCACCGAAAAGAATGCGAAAAGAAGGGAATTATATCCGGGAAAGTAAAGGAAGGAAATCTTAAGATTTTTTTTGTGGTATTATGGCCGTAATATGTGGCTGACTGGAGACCCCTTTATTTAGGAACCGGTCTAAATACACCACAGGCGGCACGACGATAAATTTATATAGCTAAAACCTACGCAAATTCGAAATCACGATATCAAGCGAAGTCTGTAGAAAAAAAAACTAGCGAGCCAACTTGCCCGCGGCGGCAAAGCAGAGACATGTCGTCAAATTTCAGATGACTTCGTCGGGAGGCTAAATAGCTATATGAGAGCCAAAAGCCCAAGAGATCGTGGGAAACATCAACTCGATTACGCCGCATCTGATGAGCTTAAATTAGTTATTTTAAAGGATTTAAATCCCGCCACTTCAACCATTTAAATAAACTGTAGGAATTAAATAAAAAAAAAATTATTATTAAGATTGTCATTATTGATAGTAGTATTAAGATTGTAGGAACATTAATTTATTTTTGTAGGAGCGTTAATTTTTTTGTATAATAGTAGTGTAATTTGTCATAAAATAGTAAGTTTGTTGTACGTGCCAAGGGTCTGATTTAAAGCGGTCAGAAATAAGATAAGAAGGAGCGTATATAGAAACGTTCCAATATAACCAAATATCCGAAAGAGCTCTATTAGGTATTTGTGAGTGTCGTGGAATCCGTAAATTGTAGATGTTCTAAGTTTAAAGACCGTTGGTATAGTAAGTTAAATGTTCGCTGTAAATGTCAGTTAAATATAAGCAAATACAAATATTCAAAATGGAAACCTAAAATTTGAGTTTGAGGGTTTGATGAAGAAAGTGAGGATGGTGGTGAGGAAAGCAAAAGAACATGGGTAATATGAAGTAGTAGGATTAAGATTTTTTTTTATTGTTATCTCCTCGCCTCGGCCGAACGGGTCAAGGGACACGCCCGAAACGAGAATGAGCTAGTCGGGGAATTTCGGCTCGAGGACAGAACAGAAGAGGTAAAGGTAACAAATTATAAATAAAAAACAAGATGCAGAAAAAGGTTGAAATTCCTCTGTCAAACCTTTCAACATTTCATTTTTACAACATGGAAATTCCTTTAAAAAATGGGGCTGGCGAAAACGCAAAAAACAGTTGAAGGAAAAAATTTGGAATAATGCGAACTCATGCAGGTAGATTCCAATATACAGTAGGTATAGTAGAGAGGCAGTACGTAAAGCACTAACCACAACCAAGCCTACAGGCTACAAGATACTAACTGCAAAAGTAGCTAACTTCCAGTGATAGCGGCGTGAAGCCAGCAGCAAATGTCAAAACCACCGCCAGAGAAAAATATAACTCGATCGACTGCAAGCGGCGTGAAGCCTAGCGGCTAACTGCAAGATGCGTAGCGGCTAACCACAGATACGTGGTTATGCTATCGAGTTTTGCTTGGCAAGTAGGACTTTTTTTTGTTGTTTTGTGTGTAAACAATTCTCTCTTTTACACACAAAACAACAAAAAAAAAGTTCTACTTGCCAAGCAAAACTCGAGTTTTGCAACAAAAGCAATAAAGTTATTCCGTTATTCTTGTAAAGTGAAGGTGAACTAGAAAAAATTGTTCAAAAAAGATTACATTAGTTACATTATTTTAAAAGCTAAAAACATAAAAAAGTAAGTACATTTTGTAAAATACAAAAGAAATATAATATAAATTAACACATTTCCACATCAACAGTCATGGAAAACTCACAGAAAACAGGAAAAAGTAGGCGGTATATAGTTTTTGTTAAAATAATTATTTAATATTTATTTCTTCCAAGAATAACGAATAGCAAACAGTTTGAACTGCTTCTGCGGGAGTTGGAGAAGGACCCCAACTTGGCACGAAGTGTACCTGTCTTCGGTCCCAACCGGTCAGCCAACGATAATAAATGGGAGAGGATTCGGGGTATGCTGAATTCCCATGTTGCGCAATGTTCGTTGCCCGTTGACCTCTGGTAGCTTCCGGTTGCCAGGAAACGCAAAAAGGAAGCCAATTTCAGTATACGAGGAATTGCCGTCGGCTTCTTAACGCGCTTCATCTTAGGCGCTACTTCATCCAGGAGTTTTATGAAACAAGTTTTATTCATCCTAAAATTCTTAATAAATCTAAAATGTTTTTGAAAAGTTAGAATGTTTGTATATATATATATATATAGAGCAGAATTAACTGTATTTAATTCTATCATCTCTCGTCTGGTTTTTGAGTTATAGCCAGAAAACCCTATGAAAAAATTTTACGAAATGGAAAAGGTAGCACAAATTGTAAATTAAGTTTTTCTGGCTATAACTCGAAAACCAGACGAGAGATGATAGAAATTATGTTGTTGTTGGAATCTCCGTACAACAACAACAACAACAACATTGGTTTCTGTTGCTTAAGTACATTTAATCCTATATAAGGTACATAAATTTATATAATTATTGAATTATATTGTAAATTATGTTTTTCTGGCTATAACTCGAAAACCAGACGAGAGATGATAGAAATTATGTTGTTGTTGGAATCTCCGTACAACAACAACAACAACATTGGTTTCTGTGGCTTAAGTACATTTAATCCTATATAAGGTACATAAATTTATATAATTATTGACTTACTCCTGTTCCGGCATCTCCAAAACATTAGAAGAATTCCTCAATTCTCTATTTCGACCTCTGAGGGAATCCATCTCACTTCCGAATCGCTCTCCAAAAACTACATTGCAAATTCGACTCCTGTTAACATTTTTTTTAATTTTGTGTAATTTTATTCCAAAAATCAATTTAAAGTTTTTCGAATTATATTCGCGGCACAATTTATTTCACTTCAAAAGACTTTCTTTACTTGTCAAAACAAATATGTATATAAGAAAATTATAAAGCAATGGGAAGAAAAGGGAAAATCCTATCAGAATCTGAAACAAGTATGCAAAGCATTGAAACAATGTGACGAAAAGAGAAATCCGAGTGTACCATAAAGAAAACAAACAGCGAGTCTAAAATGCATAGAAGAAGAGAACGAGAAGCTCCGTAGGGACTTTTTTTTGTTGTTTTGTGTGTAAAAGAGAGAATTGTTTACACACAAGACAACAAAAAAAAGTCCTACTTGCCAAGCAAAACTCGATAGCATAACCACGGCCATAGCATAACCACGGCCAAATCGGATTTTTTTATCACGGTGATCACGAGCTCGCTTCTTAATCACGGTGGCCAGGAACGAGCTCTCGCTTCTCAATCACGGTGATCATTGAAAATCTGGCCCATAAATTTTCGTTTAATTTTGATACCTTTTACGAGTGCGAAAAGAGCGTCTTCCCAACTCGTTATTTCTAGTCAAAAGGTGCTTTTTTGTTTGGCTGGTAAAATTGTAATGCTTACTAGCCAGTGTATTTTTTCTTACTTTTTAAGACTGATTTAAACTAGTGAAACAACAATGATCGCTCTAAAAAGACCAGGTAGGAATAGCGACTGCCCTTCAAATCTCTTGATATAAATTGTATTCCATCTTTTAGATGAAACTCTGCACTTTCCGCGAAACATGTCCATCGAGATCAATTATCGAAACACGCATACTTATTCCAGGTGTAAAACCTACGATGCGAAATTGATGAATCAAGGCTTTGTGTGGCATCAAGTGATAGTGCAGCACAAAGGAAAGTCTACTGGCATTGAGGGCAAGAAAAATATCCTTGATGCAATATTTGAAGTGATCGAAGGAGCGGAGTTCTATCCAATAGCGTACAGGGTAAGCCGACTCTTTTTATGTGGATGGTCTTTTTCAAGAGAATCTATTTGCAACTGTAGCATGGAGCGCGTGAAGACAAATTTCTAGTACGTCAGTGTGCACCCGCTTTTGACAAGCTCTTCGCACAGAATCTCCGAATACAGCTGTCCAATGGTGCTTTTGCGCTAGTTCAAGTGCAGTGCAATGTGGGCGACTTCAAGTTTGGTCAAATATCGCCAATCATTAAATTGGAAAATGCTCTGGCCGGTTTATACGACCGTTTGGAATCTGTCGCTGGTCAAGAGGGAATTCTGAATCTATCGAAATTTGGTTCGAACCCAGAATTTGACGATATAGTTGTCAATTTGGGAAATCGCGGTGTATTTGAACGTCTCTGCGAGATAATTTTTCGCAATGATAACCAGTTTCGCAATATTCATGGATTAATACTAAGTTCGAATGGCATCACGACGTTGGCACCGTTAAAAGTTTTTAACGGAGTACAATTTGCTGTGCTCAATTTACGAGATAACCTGGTGGGACCCATAACTGACATTTTCAGTACTGCCTTTAGTAATATTTTATCAAATTTTTGTGCAGTTAAACTCCCCAGTGCGCTTGTGTCGCGACCTAAAGGACATCAAAGCTGATGAGCTGATGCTTGGGGGAAATCCAATCACTAAATTGCCTACTTATCCTAGGTGCTTAAACCCAATTCTAAAGAACTTCAAATTAGTTGTGAGTATTGAGTTCGAGACGATATACGATATTTTATAAATCTTCAAATATCTTGTGGTTGTTGTTAGGATGGAATTGCTGCTGAAAAATTAGCCAAGGACTACACTCCAATGAATTATGAGGTTGATATCGATTGCGATGGATATCGCATTGATTGGATGAATAAAACTGAATTGAAAAAATTCCAAAACAGCACTGATTGGCATGCAGTCATGGTACACACTGTTATACTTTCTTCTAAACATCACACTGACTTGGAACATTTCAACATTTTAGATACCAGATTCGCAACAAGAGTACTCCAAAGACGAAATATTCGATTACCTCTTCGTAACGATTTCTCTAGAATTTTCAGAGTTCTATCCTTGTTATTACAAGGTATTCGCAATGCAATGCTTTATTATATGCTTTTGTTGTATTTCTGATTGAATCTTTAATCAAACCTAGTACGCTGCCGGCGAGCATCAGTTTCTGGTACGCAACTGCTACGACCAACTGCAGTATTTGGTCGAAGTCTGCAACTTGGAAATCACGGTACCGAGTCTTTGTCCAGAACCAAAAGTACCTCAACACAATGAAAGCGATAGCATCGATTTGGACCCATTGAGTGAGGTTCCAATTGAGAAAACTTTGGTGTACTATCTTCGCATGAATATCAGTGTTTTCAAAAAAGGTCAAGTTGAGCCCCTCGTTTGCATTGAAAATGCGATTAATAAACGTTTCAACGCCATGGATCGTCTACTAAATTTGGATAGTTTTCAAGATGCTGAAGGTGTGTTAAAAATTGTACTTTGAATTGCACTACTTGCACTATTCTAAAATGAATCATCACAGGTTTGGAGAACATTATTGTTAATTTGAGCTGTCCGAATATTCTTCGTCGTGTTCTTTTGCAAGCTTCACGTAAATTTCTGACCAGCTGCGTTGAACTGCGTTTGTGTGATAATAAAATAGTGATTGCCAACTTTCCGACGGTGCTCGCTTTAATGCCTAATTTAAAAGCCATCGATTTGGGTAACAATTGGCTGCATAACTTAAATGATATCAAAGAGTTAAAAAGTCTTGGTCTAAAATCATTGCGGCTGGATGGAAATCCGATATGTTCAAAATATGCCTCTGCCATTGAATACATACGAGCGGTGAAGCAATATTTTCCTAATCTACAAAAATTGGTGAGGTTTTTATATAAAGCTAAACTAAAATGCATACTAAATTGAAGCTCTGTTTTAAAAATCAGGATAATGTAGTAATAACCTCGAAAGGTTATTTAAGTACACAGAAAAATTTCCTAAAAGATCTAGATGGTTATAATCTTGTAGAGCAATTTATATGCCATTACTTCAGCCTATTTAGCTCACCACATCGCGAGCAACTTAAAGGTGATATTCGATTAATATATATGTATATATATGTATCCACTAAAAATTTGCTTCTGTGGTCATCTAGAAGTGTACCATCCCAAAGCTTTATTCACTATGACGTGCAATTTCGAAGCTACGTCATCGCATGGAATAAATCGGCTCTCCAAATACGAGGCGGCAGCACGTAATATTTGCAAAATGTATGACTTCACGCGTTCTTTCACCTCGGTACATGCAGGTGTGCCCGCGATCTGTCAAGTACTTTTGCGTCTTCCAAACGCCGACTTTGACTTGCTAAGTTGTGCAACTGATACGCCTATTTTTGATGTAACTGAATTGTAGCACAAAAATGATTCATTTTGGATTGAATTCTGTTCCTTTTGAATTTCTTTTGATGGCAGGATAAAAAGATCATTGTTGTTACGATTCAGGGTGTTTTCATGGATCGACCGACTTTTGTAGACACAGAGATATTAATGGGATTCACACGCACCTTTGTAATTACGCCTGTAGAACGCAATCAGGTCAGTTTGATGTGATAGTAACTACTTATAAATTGGTATTTACTAATATCTGCTTTAAATATTTTCTAGGGTCCTGCAAAATGCGTCACCTTGTATAAAATTGTCAATGATCAATTCAATATTTACAATCCGACGAGCACACAATTGAAGAATGCTTTCAAATTTTGCAAAACCAACGACACCAAAAAAGACCAGCAAATCACGCGAGAGGACAAAGAGTTACTACTTCTAATGTTGCAGGAAATAACAACCCTAAAGTCGATATGGTGCAACAGGTAAGATTTCCACTCGTTCCTTAGGATATGAGTAATTAAAATCATTGGGTGTTATCATGCTTTTGCAGGTGTTTAGAAGACGCTAAATGGGACTTTCCCACAGCATTGGAAGTGTTTATGAAACTCTGCCAAAATAATCAAATACCCGATTCGGCTTTTATTTAAATAATATTTAGAGAAAGTTGCATGTTATGTTGCTTGCTCTTGTTTTTTCTTCTAGTTCTTGAATTTCATTCCAGTTAATTTTTCAGAATAAAAGCACAACATATCTGTTTTAAATTACAATGGATTTCACTTTCATTTAATTTAGCTTTAATATTTGCAAGGTTTCGATGAAAATATAATTATTTTCCTTTCCTTTGATCATCAATCAGTAATCGTCTCTTCAACCCGACCTTCTAGCAGACAGGAAGATGGACGGTCATAAATTTGATAAGAAATTTAAGTCATTGTATATAAAGTATGTGTTAAATAAATTGAAATTATAATTAAATAATAATTACATATTTTAAATAAAATAAACAGATGGTTTTTTATGTAAAAAAAAATATAGGGTTGTGGAAGGATTGGGAATGATATAAGAAAGTAATATGTTTCAAAGAAAGTAATTCCTTAGTACTTTATACATAGAATTTTTATATGCAATATGAATTTTTCCATATGAAGTGCTGATTTCGTATCAATATATATGTGTATAGTAAGTGTATAGTAAGTCTCTTTAACCTCGGCGCTTTATGAAATATTTTAAAACATCGATCTGTTTTTTTTCAGATAACAAAGTTGCTTGCTGAAGGCACTCAGGACCTTGCAAGCACTTGCAATGTATTGTTTTTAGTTGAGTGCCTTCTTATCAATTAAAAATATTTTATTGATTTATTTTTTTCCCTTATTAAGTACCTAAAGTAAGTTGACCATTAAGCCTACTATTAAACTTAATATAATAGTATTTAAGATTTAAAATTCATATTAAAAATACCGAACATATCTATACATGTCTATATGTATATATGTACATGTATATAGAGTATATATTAGAAAATAGTAAGTGGTATTAAAAAAATTGTTTAAAAACTTCACAATGTTTGCTTTGGCTGCGAACTCAACTAAACATAAATTAAAGAAAAATACAAGTTTGTAATTTAAAAAATATATGTAATAGGTAAAAAAATATCCTTTGAAAGGAATGGTGAAAATGCTAATTAAAAGTATACTTCTTTTGAAAATACATGCTTCCAATAACTGATGTTACTAATTTTAAGTTAAATTTAGTATATAGAGTGTATTTAAAGTAAACTGTAATTTTCATTTAACTTTAATCAAAATCTCAAATAGAAATAATCAACTATTTATACTCTTTATTATTATTTAAAGCTCTTTAAAACAGTCGTGCTCTCTTTTGCTCTTTTCTATGCATATATATGTAAATATACTTTAAACGTCTAGCTAAAGTCCACAGTGAATTTCCAACATTAGATTTTCTAGTTCTGCAGCGAGTATTCGTATTCGAACAGCAGTAGAGTGGATAGAAGATGGTTAGCTATTCCTACTTGCATACACACCCATACACCCGCACACGCATGCACACACACACACACACACACACACACACGTGTATTTGAACCTATTCATACTAGCATGCATACAAATTTATTATATGCTCAGTTCTTTCCATCTTCTTAGTTCGCTATTTTAGTTGTAATTCGATTGTTAACGTGGACGGTACGCTGGACGCAGTGACTACGAGTGAATAGAAAAGTGCGCCTAAAGATTTAAAAAGTAGGTTGCAAATAAAAACTAAAGTATATCAAAACAAAAATGTGAAAACAGAACTATGAAATTTAAAAGAAATATTAAATTGTCTTTGATTTTCAAAAAATATAAATAAATTAATACAGATTTTTGGGTCTTTGTTTTGTTAATTTTATTAAAAACAAAAAAATGCAATAAATGTGGCCTTAACACGGTGCATTATCTGCACTCTTCTGTGTTGTTTGTTTTTGTTTTTGTCTCTTCAAAGAGAAAGCAAACAAAAGAAGGAAAGCTTCGTTAATAAAGCAGCAACCGATGCAAAATAAATATTTAATTAATAAAAATCAAAACAAAATTAAGCCAAACAAATATTCTCTTTGAATATAAATGATTATTGAATCGGGAAACGGACGACTTTTTCACACCAACTCTGCAGTAGCAGCAGCTGAGTAAAATGAATTCAGCACTTTTTGGGTTCCTTTTTAAATTTTATTATTATATAAAATTATTTGATTTGAAATACTTGATAAGTTTTGTAATTTATTTTCGCGGGTCTTGTTTTATAATAGACATAACCAACTTTAGTTAGAATTTACTATTATTATAAAACTAACCATAATTTTATTTTATATGTAATTTGATTTATTAAAACACAACTAACTAAACTCAGATGACAAGAATTTTTATTTAAAAAAAAGCACATAAAATTAAAAAAAAAGTTCCTACCTCAGAACTAAATAAAAAACCTGACCTAACCAATGTTCTTGAATGTCAGAATCATGGATACGCTTACACTAGATACACATGAGACATAAAGAGACATTAAGAAAAAAAAGCGAGTTTTTGTAGCTTCCAACACTAAAAAAAATAACAAAAATTGCACACGCAAAAATCGCAAATTAACGCTGAGCTTCGGTAAAATTTTTCGACCTAATTTAACAGGAAAACAAAACTTGAGACTTCACTCAAAACTGTAAAAAATTTGTACGAGTGTCTCACGTAGTAATGAATGGAGGATTCTTTTAAATTCAAAATTCGTTTCTGAACATGATCTACTAATTGTTTGTTGTGATTTCGACAGGTCAAAATTACTGCTCGATTTGAGAATATTTACAAACATGCAGATGAAAGTACGAAGTTTTACACTCGAATTTTTCATTTCGGGATATTATTTTGGAAAATGTTATTTATTATTGTTGTCGTATTGTTGTTGTTGTTGTTGTTGTAGTTTTAAATACCGCCGAGCTGTTCAATTGATCAGAACTGAAAAGTAGAAGGAACAATCGAGAGAAATTCTATGAAAATCAAATAAATATGAGAATGAATAATGTACCATATGTTTATGAAATGTTTTGAAAAGTTTGCTTTTAAATCGATTGTTCGTAAATCGATTGTGATGTCTTCGAATACAGAAATAAAGAATGAAGTCTTTAGCAACTATTTCAGAAGAAATAGAAAGTGATCACTTCATTGATAGTTGATCGTTAACAAAATGTAATGTGACTATATTATGTAAATATATGGAACTATAGATACAGTTTTCATTAAAAACTACACTTTTTCTCTTATTACCAAAACAAGTTAAACTAATTTTGATACACCGGTTGGCTTTCATGGTTCTCTGATTTATAGATTGCTTTGTGAAGCATAAAGAACCTGCTGTTATTGTTTTTTTTATTGACACACGTACCTCTGTATAGTAACTAATATCGTAAAAGAAGCTCAAAAACTTCAAATAAAAATCGACCATAGCAAAAAATTAAATTTTAAAGACATCAAAGGATAATTTAAGAAAGAAACCTGCAATAGATCCACGTGAATGAATCTTCTTTTCTCCATGAAGAAGAGCGTGAGCATGATTATAGATTTCATAAATGATTTTATTTCGGAAATAAATGAATGGGCAGCAAAGGAAAAAACACATTCATTTGTGAATAAAAAAACCAAGCTGTAAAAATATAAAAGCCGTATTTGGATTTTCAATAAAAGCTGAATACGCACAAGCAACGTGTTCCAACACGTATCGATTATGAATACTCGTCAAGCGATGAATTAATGATATAATAATTTCTATGGTCCTCAAGTATGGCTTTTCTAAAGTATGTACTATGTACATAGTTTTTTTGCTTCTTAATTTAGCATGTAAATGAAATGCTTAAGAATGTAACGAGATGTGATAAAATTCACAACACGATTTCTTGTGTTGTATTTTTGGGAAAGAGGATACTTTTGTTTTTTGGGAAAAGACAAAGCATTTATGATTTTCAGACAGTTTCTCATACCGAAAGAGTAATAAATTATGATGGTTTATGGATTGTCCAAAAATTATTATCATTTATCAAGAATACCAATTTTATTAACTAGAAATTATTATTTATTGCATTGTATAATATTTAAAATAAAAATCTTTTTTTCAAAATAGATGATTTAAAAGTGCTGAATACAGGTTTACTGATAAAAGAAAAAATTCGCCAAAAATACCGATCGTTGAAGAGATTTTTTATCGTAGATCAAACGATCAGATGAAATGTCCAACAACTCGAACAAAACTAAAGTTATTACTGATCTATTGATTATATATATATACATACATCATGGCATATATTCAATAATCACACTTAACCTATAATATATGTATGTTATAATATCTACATACCAAGTATGTCTTATTATAACTTTGGATAAATACATATTTTACTAAGAACTAATAAAATCTTAAACAAATAATAAAAACCTTAATAGATTTCGTTGGTTATTTTCGTTGGTTGGTACTTAAATAAGTTGCAAATATGTAAGTTCAAAATGTCGTCTGTAACAACAACAACAAACAACATAACCATAACAGCAAACTAACAGGTAGTTTTAACTAGTGACTAAAATAACAACAACAGCGAAGACAACAGCCAAAACAACGAATTTGATTTATCAACAACATATTTTTTAAGATCAAATAATAAAACCGTTTTTTTTTTTAAAATCCAAGTTTTGTCAAAAAGAGAGGGAAACCACATTCATCGGTGACTATTGCAGATAATCACGAGATAATCATTTAGTTCATGGATTTTATTATAATTATGTATAGTATGTTATTTTTGTTGTTGTACAATATAATGCATCGTTTATATGTTTGTTCAATGCTCTAATATAAATCAGTTCATTCGAGTAAATAAATCGAGTTGTGGGTGTAGAAATGTTGTAATATTGCTTAAAAATCGACTCTAACTATTTTTCAGAAAATTAGATAGAAAAAACTAGAATACTATTGTATATAACAATGCAGTTTAACTATATTAATCGATTATAGTGGCGATGACTCACATCGAACTAAAAATTTAAATGGACAATAAACTAGGTCAACATAACCTACATAACTGTAAATTTGCACTCTTCATTAAACTAGCACACGTTCATCCACGACTGACTAACCGACTGGCCGACTTAATTAACTAACATAACGTGGCACTATCAATTTCTATGATGCACCTCCAATTTAGCCTGTAAACATTTTTTATGTACCATGTCACTCAAATAGCTTTGCAAACACACTGAGAAAAATGTAACCGTAGAATAACGTGAATGAAAGAGTTCATAAAAGGTCAACCGAAGCTTTAAAAATGGGCTTCGTTCGAATGGTGTGTAGGTTAGTCGATTTACTAAGAGCTCTCTTCGGTGATTAGAATAAGTTGTATGTTTTTGAAGAAAATTATGCAAATGTTATGTAATGTAAATTATAAATGAAGAGCGGAGAGAGGAACTAATTTTTCGTTTATGTTTGATTTGCATATCAGAAGCTTTTTGTTTTTATTACATATACTAAAAATGTAAAAACATTGTATTAACATCTGAATATTTGAGTGTAACAGTGATGAAGTGAATGCATACCTCAATTTATATATGTATGTACATATAAGTATTACATAATATATGTATCAATACCATAGCGACATCCAACTATTTATCTATGTAAATACGGTTCACATACTATTATCAGAGTCGTTCGATTGCATTGACAACGAAACATCGACAGCTCCACAAATGTCAAGTTTAAGGACAATAAAGAATCGTACTTTATGGTAAACAGTGAAACCTTTTAAATCTAATCTAAGTGATAATTGACTTGGATTACAATGAAGTGCGTATTGACAGCGAGTTAGCTATGTAAGTACATGTCACAGCCAACACTTTGACACTTCAAAGTCAAGAAAAGAAAGAAAGCCGTCGATGTTCACGTCGTCATGATCGTCATCATTAAGAATTCTTTATGCGTGGCTACGATATGCATTTCATTGGAGGCTTCAGTGGCTGAATTCATGTTGTGTTTCTAAGATATTCTAAGAATCGGGAAAGATCACTATCTTTCGTTGAGGAGGGCCGAGGGGGGGGGGGGTGGGAGTGGGTAGGGTGAATAAATTAAAAAGTAGAAGGGGAGAGAGAACAAAACTATAGATTATCTCTTAAGTCTTTAGTTTTGTGTCCCTATTAAGGTTTCCACTTAATACAATATATTATAGATATTATATACGATACCTATATACTATACTATATAATTGTTTATACGTAATACTCGTATAAGTGTATGTTAAAAGAAAATAAGAAAACCATCTACAAACACTCTAAGCACTCTTGAGTTGCATTCAAATATCGCTATTATTATTATTCTCTTAAAATACTCACGTTTGTCGTTTGGGACTCATCAATTATTTGTGTGGCATTGAATATTGCAAGTGCAAGTATACTCGTATACATACTTACATATGTAAAAACTACAAAACAACATATGTACATAAAACTACATACATACTTCTTGCTACTGGCTACGCGGTTTTTGTTTAAAGGTCGTTAATGCAGAAAGTCTTCGGGGTTCTCTGAGTTCTTAGAGGGAGTCACGGTTAAGGTCATGAAAAATCTAGGGTTTCAGTTTATCCCATCAGTTTATTCAGTTACTCCATCAGTTTATTCAGTTACTCCATCAGTTTATTCAGTTATATTATAAAAAAACTACGTAGCTGCTTTCAAAATCTTCTGATTACTTTTAGGTCAAGGTCTCAAGTACTTAAAGTAGATTCTAAAATCATTTTCTTAATATTAACCCTTTGATGTCAAATGTTGCTTATAGGCAACATTGTATGTTTTCGGTCATAGTTGCCATAGTTTTTGTTATTTTTCCCAACGGTTTTTTCTTAACTGAAATTAATATGTGTGAGTATTCGTTTACGAAGTTACATTTTTAAAAGCTTTACAAATTTTCATTTGCGAGCTAGTTGAATTGGTGTTCAGACTTGTGAAAAAAAAGTGAAAAAAGTTGTTCTACAAAAATTCAAATAAGAACTAAACTCGCAAGAATTTTTTTAAAAAAAGTGAATTTTATTATAAATAACAGGTAAGAAGATGAGTTTAAGTTAGCAAAACTTAAAAAAGATTTTTATTGTTATGTCAGGAATTTCATGAACACAATGTTGCTTATAGGCAACATTTGTCCATAGTAGCAATAATTTTTGTTTTGTTTTTTTCATAGAAATGCGTCCAAAAGGTCTCACAGAATCAGAAATAAAACAAATAATCAATTTCGACTGGAATAATTCTGATGATGAAGAAGGTGAGTTATATGATTCCAATTTGGAGAGAGTCATTGAAGACACAATCACGAAGAAAGAACGAAACATATGTCGTTGTTGAATTTTCAATTGATGATAGCAAACGAGCTTCTAAACGCGTCTGATATTACACCAGTAAACCAACGCAAAAGAGGCAGTCCATTGGCAATCCTTTCAAATTCCATTGGCATGCACTCAAATTCATCGTCTCCAGCACCAACTAATATTTCAGACGTTTCATCACAAAGTTCATCGTCGTCAACAAAACGATCATACAAATCAGAAC
Source organism: Myopa testacea (assembly GCA_949629155.1). Taxonomy (NCBI): domain Eukaryota; kingdom Metazoa; phylum Arthropoda; class Insecta; order Diptera; family Conopidae; genus Myopa; species Myopa testacea. The sequence goes on along the minus strand of OX451348.1, from coordinate 20,502,601 downwards.
CTCCAAAATCCATGCGCCTTGATCAAACCGGTCATTGGGTTGAATGGGGAGCAAAAGGAAGGTGTAGATTATGCCATACCGGTATTCCAAAATCAAAATGTTCAAAATGTAAGGTACACTTATGTTGTAACCCACAAAAAAATTGTTTTGTTTCATATCACACATGAAATGTGTAAAAAATTAATAAAACTAACATAAAACATCAATATTCGCTTGTGTTTTAAAATGTATCACTATGGCGCAATGTTGCTTATAAGCAACATCTCATAACGGTAGAACCAGAAGTGATAGAGGTTTGAAATTGATATCAGTTCATACTCAAAGCTTAACCAATAACCTAATATATTCAAAATATTTTTAACCACGCCCACTTTAATTCTGACATCAAGGGTTAAAATAGCTGATACTCGGCGCTTTTCTAAAATGTTTAAAGAAAATTGATAAAAAACTTTAAGATTTCAAGCTTTAAGCCTAAAAACTGAAACCAGCTCCTCTCCATTTCTACTGGCGATCAGCGAGAACCACGAAGCCCCGGAATCACTAATGTAAGGAGTGGCAAATCATGTCACTAATGTAATATTTAATGTTTATTTTATATTCAGTGAGCTTTGGGTTTATGATTCGAATATTTTAGCCTTGTCTGTGTGAAATGTTTTTTCTTCTACTTCTTTTAATTACCAGATCATTTATGAGGTCTCTTTTAAATGGCAACAATAATAACAACACCAGAAACTATAATACAATAAAATATTATACATATATTCTAAAATTTGCTTTAACAAATTTAGTTTCATCGGATTTTCAATTCTTATTTCACTTCATACGAGTATCTGTTTAGTTTTATGTCTTTCATTTTTAATTTTCTTTACAGCCAAATGACGGCAATGAAATATATGATGTATCGTATATATAAAAACATATCCTATTTTCAGAAATTATTTCATTTACAACTACTAAGGCTAAGGTTAGGCTCACAATAATCACAAGTTTTCCTTGCCAAATGTTTCATACTTCGATGAACATGATCGATGCATAAATGAAAATAATTTTAGCAAACTTTTGCAAAGAGAAACACTCAAAAAATACCAATTCTCACAAATAATAGCGAAAACTTATTTAATATCTTTCCGAATTGTTGGACATGACATAGATACATACATATGCGGATAACTTTTGGGAATTACAATCTTTAGATGACTTTACTTTGAGTATCAGAATAATTTTTCTACAGGAATATATTTATAGGTATTTATACATAGCTTATATACATATATTAGAGAATTTATTTTAATACACTCAACACTGGTTACGATTATTAACAGGAAAAACCGTAGGCGACAATTTATAAACTATAAGTTTTATAAAATATATAAAAAGAAGCTGAATAATGAAGATTAGAAGACAGAAACAAATTCGAAAAAACTTGAAGGTCGATAAAAAATAGACAATTTAGAAATGCTTTAATATTGTTTCTATAACATTTTTATTTAAATTTAAGGAAAATTATGAGAGTTCGAAACATATATGTACATAAATTCAGTTAATTCATTTAATGACGTAGATTTGTAGCTTTTCTAGAATTTCGCTTCGCTTCTGTTTGCGACGAATACAAAAGCAACAAATTAAAGAATTTATTCTGAAACATTTTCAAGATCGAGTCAACGAACGCCATTCAAACGAACAAGTTTTGTAAACTTTTTATTTACTTATTTTTTTATTTTTCATTCTCTATTTTTTATTATTTATTGCTGTGTGTTGTTTATTTTTCTTATTGCTAGAGTGATCTCTAATCGAGTGTTTTAATCAAAAACAATGAATTGTTGTTTTGTTAATTAACAATTAAAGCAATAAAGCAATATTGAAGAAAAAATATAAATTTATAATTAAAACATAATAATACATTAAAGAAATAAGTTAAAATTTGAAATTAAAATTAAAATTAAAAAGAAATAACGCTTAATAATAAATAATCTTATATTGATAATAAATTTAAAATTAAATAATATTATATAATGAATTAATATATCGTATAATAAATAATAAATTTTTCAGCCTGATTTCAAAGTCGATTTCAAAGTCTATTTTCGAGGTACGAATTTTGAAAATACTTGAAAGCGTTCAAAGGCGTGATGGGGTGGGCGGGGGTTGAATTATAACAAGGTTGTTGTTGCTCTTCTTTATTTATTAATCACGATCTCACACATTCACTGACGTTAATTAACGATAATTATCATCATCATAACAACCTGCTACCATTTAAAAATGAATTTAAAAATGCACACCTAAAACCAATGAAAAAAAAAGAAAAACAAAAAACATGGAGAAAAAAACAAACAAACAAAAAAGTAAATAAAAAACATCTGCGCTCGATGGACGAAAAAGTTGCATAATCTGCATATTCTGTTAGTTTCCCACTGCTTCCATAATTCGACTTGTACGAATGTATGTATGAATGTGTCTTTATTGGCTGAATACATGCATACATATACATATACATAATATTATATTTATATGTTTATGGGTTTTAATGAATATTGTGTTTTTATTTGTTTTTATTTCCGTCTTCTTTGTAGATTATTTTTTCCCACTTTTTTTGCGCAGAGAGATTTTAATTGTTTACAGATGCATCGGCATCGTGTTTGTTGTCCAGAGACGGATTGTCAGACATTGAATCGTCTACGAAATGTATCTGTGTTTATGTAGAACTGAATTCAGTCTGATTAACTGAAGCGCTGATTCGCTGGGAGACGATCGGTGAATGATCGCTCATGACCAATATTCGCGTAAATTATCTGGGACGTGTTACAGTCCTTCAGTTCATTGTTGCTGCTGCTGATACTGTGTCTAAGCGTATACCATGTAGAAAAAAGCTTATAAAGTTAGGTTTCTCTCTTTCTGTCCTCTATTATCTGTTATCTATTAACATTTCTGTCTATTCATCTATCTTGCAGTCTGTCTTCTGGTCTGTATTCCTTTCTGTCTTCCTGTCTGTATTCCTTTCTGTCTTCCGGTCTGTCTCCCTGTCTGTCTTTCTAGCTATCAGTCTGTCTGTCAATCTATCCAGTTACCCGACTTGTATCTATCAATCGATCGCTATTTATCTACATATCTAATATCTGTCAAAATAATTTCGGATCAAGCGTTCTAAGCACTCAACTAAACACAATAAAAAGCAAAAACACACTAATTTAGATAAAGCACAGAACGCACACACAAACACTTCCCAGATCATCCATCGATCGAGCAGTCAGATCGAGCGTTCTGAGCGTTACAGCGGGTTGTTGCGGGAAGGTCATTGAAAGTGGGTGATGATGATTGCATGATGATAAAGATGCTTCTGGGAGGTGCGGAGGTGCGGAGGTGCTCAAAAGCGTAGCAATTTATTTACATTTATCTCGCTTCTATTTACTTTTCTATTGCGTCGTTAATGAGTTTTATTTCGATATGGACCATATATAAAAACTGTGTACATACACACTTACATGGGTATTTTTAATTATTTAGATAGTTTCTATCTAGTAAGAAATTGGAATTGATCATCTTCAGTAAATTATTTCTAATTTCAGTATATTGTTGTCATTCCTGTTGTTTCATTTCTTTATCGATCAACAACAACGTTACTTTTTGCTTCAATAACTTCACCCTTGGATAGCTTTATATGTGTGTATATATACAATATATTTATATGTATTTCTAAATGTAAAAATACCATCTTTTATTTAAAAATAAATAATTAGATCACATGTTTTTATAAGGTTCCATTTTTGTTTTTAGCTTACTTTATTCATTCGATTTAATTGTGTCATAAAAACCGAAGACCATTACAGAGATTTTAAAACAGAAACTAGAACCTGCACCTGAAAATATTACGAAAGCAGTATTTATTAGTTTGGTTTATTATTTGTTTCTGCAATGGATTTTATTGTGTTTAGAGTCCGTTCTCATTTTGGTCATATTTTAATAGTTACTTTATGAAAAAATACCCATTAAAAAAGCTATTATTGCTAGAGGATGTCTATATACGATATATACGAGTACTTATGGTCTAAAATTAGTTTCGAAATGTAGTTAATTTGGAGTAGAAGGAATTTCATTCAGAGACTGAACTGTTTCCACAAATCTTTCATAATGGAGCATTTGAACATTTAATGATTAGATTATTTTTCACTAGTAATGCGATCGCAAACATAGTTCAAAAATTATTCTGTACTTTTGAGAGTTATTCAGAGGCTTCGGTAGAAAACCAAAAAAAAAAAAGAAAGAAATTCAAAGTTCAGCTTAGAAATTCATAGCTTAGAAGTCAGTAATTTTTAGTCGAAAAGAGTGTTAAGTGACAATTAATAAATATAATAATTAATGTTGAGCTTGAGTTTTTCCCAAAGTAAATGTAAATGCAACTTCTGTACCAATTCCTGTGATTTCAGCAATAAATTAAATGCTATCTTTAAGTCAGACTCATTCAGTAAATTCATCAGAACTTTAAATGAAAATAGACAAAAAGGTATTACAGTCAATAATGAGATCTATAATGTATTTTGAAGTAAATTCGTTATCATAATATACAATAATAGAATATGTTTTAAGAATTCTCAGAATTTCATACAATCACTGTACCCAATTCTGAAGGGTTCTTTTTTCAGAACCAAGGATCGAACGCACTGATCGTGAAATCGATTTCATCGCTCGTTAAATCGACCTCCAATTTTTTAATTTTTTTTACAATACTCCTGATCACAATTTTTTAGTTTATCAATTTTTAATTTTCTCTGGTTGCATTCTCATTTTTTAGGACAGCATTTTTTACGCATATTCTTTTAACCAAATCGGAAATGGTGCTTATTTCATTATTATGATTGCGGTATGAAAACATGAAACAAAACATGAACATGAAAACATGAAAAAATCGACATAATCTACATCAGCGTGTATGTAACTGAAAGATAAACTTTTGCAGTTACAAGTCACGTGCAACATTGCAATTTTTAATGATCTAATTTATCATAAAAAGCATAAAAAAACAAATAAAAAAATAAAGAAGAGAGACCTTCGTGTTCATTCGCGATAACAAAGTTTATGATTTAAAAAACGACAAACATGTCACTTTCAGTTTTGGTTTTGTGTGTGTGTCTGCGTGTGTATATGTGTTTATGTATATGTATATACATATGTCTTTTAAAAACATGTTTTCCCTCCATCACACATCCAAACACATGCATAAACAGATTTGAGCCTTTAACCTGTCCACATTTAAACTATTTCTATGCTTTTGATTTTATATTTCGCTATGCTCTGAAACCTGATTTAATATTTTAGCCACTTCTGTCGCTTTTGCTTGATGACTGCTAAGGAGTGCCACAAGAATATAAAAACGTAATCCTTGTGAACTAAATTAATATTCATCGTAGGCAGGAAGTGCAGCAGTAAAGAAATAAACAAAAAAATAAAAAAAAAAAAAAACAGGAGTGGAAGAGGACTGAAAGAAATCAAAGATTGTGAAAACTTCTAACTTGTAACTCAAAAAGGACGTCGTTTTGTGAGTGTGTTAAATGGTGAATGCATGTGAAAGTGTGATTTCGTGCATGTGTGTGTGAATGTGAGTGTATTTCTGTGTGAGTGAGCGTGTCTGTGTTATAATGACCTCTTCTGATGCTGATTTGTGGCATGCTAAATTTAGGCTAATAGCTCTAAAATGTATATATAGAGAAAAACAATAACAACAACAACAACAACAACCTCAACAACAATAACAACAACCAACAGCTCTAAAGTGGATGAACTTTATATACATATATGTATGTAGATATATGTATATTGTATATTCCAGAATTATGTTGGTCAAAAATTGATTTTTAGGAATGTTATATTTTTCACACCTATAAAAATTAGCTTTTCACTATATGAGGAGCATTTAGATCATAAAGAAGTGATATAAAATAATAAAACACAATAAAAACAATAACAAAAACAACAACAACAACAACAACTAGTTTCATGATAAACATGCTGAAACCATACTATAAAAAATGCCCATAAAATCATAAGGAAAGTCAATAATTATTTTATATTTTATATATTAAGTGATTAATATACATACATATGTACATCTGAGTTATATGTTTGTAATATTATGTATAAAACATTTTATAATCAAATTAAATTCAAATGAATTGGTTTTATTTCTTTATTTTATTACATTTTCTGTCCATAAAACTTAATAATAATTTATTTGAAGTACAGTTTGCCGTCCTTCGGCTTACAAAAATAAACTAGAAGGCGTGGCATGTATAGCGTAATATATAAGACTGTTTTCCGGTCGATTTTGCTCTGTTGTGTTCTGTTCATCCTTTGACACAAAATTCTTGGTAAAGTAGTGCTGTTTTGGTTTAAACAAAGGGGGGTGGGGGGGGGGGGGTTGGCTGTTAAACCAGAATAAAGCCATACCAACTTATGCAAAAACTAAAGTAAATTATTTTCTTAATTAACACATCTGTTGAAATAATATAGTCTTCTAATTAAGTTAGGAGGCCGAAATTTAATAAGCGGGCATATAAACAATCTATCAATAATATTTACGAGCACACAATGCTAAATATGGGTGTGGTCAGTCCATTTTTACATTATCTTCTCTATAAAGGATTTATGTAGAATCTGCTTTATTCCTTTAGAGTTGAGTTGATATCATTACTGATGATGTTGATATTATATTATGGTAGTGTGAAAATACCGGGCGTGGCTCTGCCTCTTCTTTACTTATACATGTATGCTCTACTGTTGTTCATTCATCAAAATTAATAAAATAACGATCTTTGCAAACCACGAAATTATATACAATAGCTTAACTAAAGTATCAATTGAGAACAATTAGATAAAATATTTAATAAAGAACTGTATACAAATAGGCGTGGTCCAGAGTAGTAGTGGTCTGTAGATGGCGAAAATATTCGAATTCTTGTATGTCTTTAAATTCGAAATACTTTTAATAATTGAGTTTGCTTTTATAATCCAGTCTGAAGAACTTTGATCGAAAATAAGAAAGGGTCTCTTTTTAAAGTTGATATCAAATTCAATAATTATCCAATATTCAAATATTAATAATTATAAAAGTAATTCCAAAACAAACCAACCGGTGGCCCATCCTATATATCAATACCTAATAATTCGGGCTACTGTCATAAGACCGAAAGTTGAGCACTGTTTGTATTAGTTTTGAATTTAATTCTTGCAATTTTTCCAGTTTTTCTCTACTCCTAAAAAATTAGTGCAATTTTTCAGATTAGAATGCAATTTTTAAGACTCTTCCTACTCCTAGATATGTGCCGAAAACCAAATTTTTTTCATAAACGACCACCATTTTCAACCTTCCACTTACCCTTTCTCTATTCTCTATTTACTCATTTTCAGCAATGAAACTCCTTCTCTTCACCGCGCTGCTGTCCATGACGCAGTTGAAGGTGCACGGCCTGGAAGATTACTGCTTCGGCAAGGATACTGAGCGCACACAAACACGCCACTTCACCTCCAAGACCGCTTACCAGATCGTCAAAGGGACAAACATCGAGAAGCAGTATTTAGTGCCCGGTAGAGTCCAAACATACGTACATACATAGTTTATATGATATCAAATAATACGATGGCCTTTTCTCCTCGCAGGTTGTGCTGCTCAGAAAATTTGGATCCTGCACAGACATGGTACACGATTACCTCCCAAAAACTTTATACAAAAAGCACCTCGTTTAGATCAGGTTGTTGCTGGGTTGTCCTGCGAAAAATTGTTCTCTTTTCATGAGTATATTTTCTGTTTTGTTGTAGCTTCGCGATGAAATAGTGAAGAACTACCGAGTGCGCAAAACTAAACCCTCCGAGGGTGCGCTCTGCCAGGAGGATCTGATTGCTTTGCAGATGTGGAGGTGGAATTCCAGTATTACACCTGATCAGGAGAACTATTTAACTAGCCAGGTAAGTGAAGCGAACCGCTAGAATTTTCAAAAAATAGAATTGATTAATGCAAATAAAATATGTTGTTGTTTAGGGTTATGATGACCTCAGAGGTACTGCCAAATTATATCAAAAATTGTATGCCAATGTAATGCCAAGAGAGTACAACAGCAGCATTTATCTGGTAACTTTTTGCGGTTGCCGTTTTCTTGGGATGATGTTCAATACGATTTAATATCTTTTTAACCGTTAACAGTTCCGTCATACGGACACCCAACGAAGTCTCGAGAGTTTCAAAGCCTTCAGCGAGGGTCTCTTCGGAACTAATAATAATGCGGAAGCTGAGCCGGCACCAGAAAAGGATCTACTATTGCGTCCCGAAGATTACTGCGATGAGTGGAAAGCACTCGACTATAGCGGTCCAGATTCCGAGCGCTACAAATACCGGAACTCGAATTTGTGGAACTCTACAATAGCCGACGTTTCAACACGCTTGGGGTATGTTCCAAGATCAATGAATTCACATCGACACTAGATTAACTTAGTCCTTTCAATGGATTAGCTTTCTTTATTCTCTGGTGCCCGACGATGTTGAGCTCATGTACGACATGTGCCGTTATGAGCAAGCTTGGCAGGTGGATCGAACCAGTGTCTGGTGCTCGGTATGTTGAAGGCTTTCCTGATTTATGGAACGTAATATTCTATAATATTCTCACTCCCTCTCTGTCTCGCTCTCTCTCTTTTTTGCCGTCTTCTTTCTAGGTCTTTCTGCCCACTCACGTCACCGTCTTCGAGTACGAGGATGACCTAAAGTATTATTACAAATCCGGTTACGGTAACGAGATCAATGAGCGTCTCAACTGTCGTGTGGTGCAGGACATGTTGACACATCTAAGTAGCAATTCGTTGCCGGACTCGATTGTCAACGTCGGCCACTCGGTCGGAGTGCAGACCTTCATCACTGCGCTGGGCCTCAACAAGGACGACATCAAAATGACTGCCTCGAATTACAACGAACTGAGCGATCGACGCTGGAAGATAAGCAGCGTCGATCCCTTCGCTGCCAACTTTGTCGCCGTAAAGTATCAATGCGATGAGGATGCAGTGGAAAAGGAGAAGGCGGTCTTCTTCCTCAACCAGAACGCGGTGGAGTTGGACTGGTGTCAGGTGGGTCTGTGCAACTGGTCGGATGTAATGAAGAAGTACGAGAAGTTCTACAGCTCCAACTGTGATGAATACTATTGTCAAGTTGGCGCGGCGTCTGTGGGCGTGTCCGTGTCCGTCGCCTCCGTGCTGATGGCTGCTCTTGTCTACTTAATTTATTAGGACTAGTTTTTATATTTTTCCAGTGTTTTATTAAAAAACTTATTGTAGATATAAAATTTTAACATAGCTACGCACATACTGAGGTACAATTTTTTTATGTGTTTTTTTCTTGTTTGCTAAATTCAATAATTCAATTTAATGTTGTAGACACTTGACTGTCTTCAGATAAGCTTTAAATTCACCATGTCTTAAGTTTTTGTTTAATCAAATACATTCAATACTTAACTACGATTAACAAACAGTTCAAAGTTTTTAAAAGAATACACACACACTTTTAATTATATTTAATGATTCTAATATACATAATTCTAAACAAAGAGCTTTCTTTGTTAAGTGACAACGACAAATCAATAGCTTTATAATTTATTAAATGGAATAATAAAAATAATGATGATAATATTGAATAACAATAATAAACTTTTTAAATGTTATAGGATTGATGTGGGAAACTAAACAAAGCTTTTGTCCAACGAATTCAAAAATTGTTTTCTTGAAATAGCCAATCAATCCAATTTTTATTTAAAATAATTATAAAAACCATTGAAAATAATGATGATAATTGAATGAATGAACCAATTAAATATATAATTAATATAGTATAATATAAAAATTATTAATTTGTTAATAAATAATATAATATATACATATAATAAATATATAATAAAATACAAATCATAAAGTTATTGAACAGAGGCAATACCCAGGAAGGCGATGTAGAAGTCATGAGAGAGAGGCGAAGCTTTCCAAAAAGAGGGGTCATCGGAGGAGATCACAACTGGATAGTTATCCGCAAAGAAATGGGCAGACGGGTGATTGCGGCAGTCGCTGATCAGCTGCAGTACTTGATTAGAAATCGGATTCACTTTGATGGCTATGTTGCGTTCTTTAATCACATGGAGGACAAGGGGATGCTTCACCAGGGAAAAGTCGTGTCCGATGCGTTTGGTGCCCAGCAGGATGGCGTCAATGTTCGTCTCGCCGGCATGGAAATAGAAGTCGATGTCTTCTGGCATGGACAGTAATTGAGGAATTAGGTACTTCAGCGGGTGTCCGAGTTCTTCCTGACCCACCCAATCGAAGTCAGCGAAAAAGTCGAGATATTTTCGCTGAGCGTACAAAAGTGTAAATTATGAATAAAGAAAATCCTTCACCACATGTTTGCGTACCTTCAGCTCTATGGCGAGTTTTATATATGTAGCTGTCTAATCCGGCATTGTTGACGTTCTGCAGTGGCGCGTATATGAATTTAGACCGAAATGAAACCAGGATTGTTGGCCATGAATCTGTCCAGTGCCTCATTGTAGAAATAATCTCATGAAATGTGAAAGTCAGTTCAATATCCAAAATGTCCCAACTTCCACCATCGTGTAGACCTACCTTTACCCTTGGAAAAGTGGTTCTAAACTCCAAGTATTGCACTCCATCGCTATAGAATTCGTTCAATGCGTTGTAGTAATAATCTTCCCAGTTCAGCGCATAGCACAACAAGCCGCAACTGGAAAATGCCTTAGAAGTCTTTCCAGACATAACTTCATTCTAGCTTTTGATTATCATTGAAAGAAAATTGAAACTGAAACTAAAAACATAAATAATTTATAAGGCAAAACATCGATTACATCGACATTCTCGAAAATAATCAAAAACACTAGAACCAGTTGGCGATACATTTTCAGATACTCTGCATTCGGCGTATTGTTTGTGAAAGCCACACTATACACTACAAAATTCACGTAAACGTAATATAGCCACAGGCGCTGAAGGCTAAGCAAGCAGGTCCGATTACTCGAGTGGAAGAATGAGTGACATAACATGCCCTTGAATGTTATGAGCTTCAACTGTCCACAATGAATAAAAAATTAACAACTGTTGCTCAGTTGTGTATATTATATGATGTGTTTTAAAGAACTCGTACAGTATGATATGATTTCGTAGAATTTCGTGTTTGCTTTATTTTATTTACAACATCAACAATATAACATATAACAATATTTTCTGATTGCCTTTGTCGTTGTTTTTCTTTACAAACAGCACGCATGAATGCTTCCTTTTTGTATGATTTTTATTACAAAATAAACGTAGAACGAATCTTATAAATTATGTAGTACTTCATCTCATGTAGGGCTTCTCATTTCCTGTTAAAATTCTAATCCCGGGATTCCGGGACAATTCCATTTCATTTCTCGGGATCCCGGGATCAGGTAACAAGCAAGAATTTATCACACGCACAAAAAATGCGTTTTTGATGCTATTATTTTTAATAAGGGAAAAATATAAAGAAATTAAATACAAAATAATTCATAGAAACTAAGACTCTCAAAACAAAACAAAGATAAACTTCATTAACATAAAATTTTATAATTATTAATTTTTATAATAACAATTAATAATAATAATAATTTTTAATATAACAATTATGATATCCACCTACATAAACCTAATCTAAAGCAGAAAATTGCACCGGCAGAGAATTATGAACAGAAAAATTTCATTCAAAACCGAAAATTGCTAAGTTGAAAGAAGTCGGAAGTCGGTTTAGCGGTTGCTCATATGCCCTACACGGCTACATACATAGGATAAATGTATTACTAGTTGATTTTTTTTGTAGTTACAGTAGTACGTTGCACTACTACAGTAGTAAATTTAATTGTAGTACACAACGCAGAAAGTAATGCTGATCAAGAATCTACATATGTATATACTGTTCTATATCTAACGTGCCTCCATTGATGCGGCACAAACGACAAATTGGTAAAAAAAATTTTAAAAAAATTACCGGCATTCCCGGTAAATTTCATTGAAATCCCAGGATAGCGGGATGATTTTTCAACCCCGGGATCCCGTTTGAGAAGCCCTAATCTCATGTTGATTCCTTGCTTTTCTTTCTGTTTCTTTTTCGGCTTCTGTTCTTCTGAAGGCCAGAGCGTTGCCATGTTGTTTTACTTCTGAATGCTTTTTATTATTTTAAAAAGTTTTGCCTTGAGTTAAGCTTGTTTAAGGAAAACAGTGAACACAACAAAAATTAGTTATTTAGTTGTTAATGAATGTACGAAATCATCATCCAAATCAAATAATAATTCATTCAAATCAAATTATAATTAATTCATTTTTAGAAATGTATCAGAAAAACAGCCGCTAAGAGCAACAACAGAGAAGCGCATTCGTTTGTTTACACTAACGAAAAAAATAAAAAACTTCAAATTTATATCTGCTTCGACTAAAATAAATATTTGAATATATTATAGTATGTGTATTTATTGTGGTAGGCAATACTTAAATATTTCCTTTTTAAACACAAAGATTTTGAATGAAATAACATGAAATTATATTAAATTTGTTAAAATAAACATTCAAAATTATTATTAATGATCAATGCGAAATTATTTAAAATAAGCAAATGTTTTTAAAATTTATTACAGATTTAAAAACTTAGTATTTTTTACTATACCGTCTGAGTTTTTTACTGAACAGTCTTTTTAAACCCTTTCCGATGTCTTTCATATTTCCCATTAAACGCTTTTAGTAATTTGAAAGAATCAATTCATTTTGAAATCTTTTGAAATCTTTTGAAATTAACTTGATCAGATTACTATCAATAATTTTTTATTCAATAAATTTTGGAAATTATAAAAAATTTGATTCCAATTTGATTGAGACTTAAATTTGATTCCAATGAATGATGCATAAAATTAAATTTTCTTTTGATGTTTCGCAATTAACCATCAAAGATGACGTTCATCGGAAATAAGTTCGCCTACCAAAATGGACGGGAATTCGATAATTAAAAGCGGAAATGGTGAGTGCAAAACGGAAAGCACACAACATGAAACGCATGGACCAGAGAATCACTTTATTTACAGCCCGCAGAAAGGCTTTTTCATTCACTCACTCGCTCACTCACTTCTTTCATTCAACAGTATTTGAAACCACGAGTCTGCTATTATTTCTATGATAGAATTGCTCTGGAATCGTTAATAATAAAAGTAAATAGTAAACTAAACGATGTAACATGATGTGAAATCAAATATGTTTTAAATAAATCTAGAAAATTGTTGCAATTTTTGAGGTTGGACAGACAGACAGACAGATGTACGGACGGACAGTAGAAACATATATTTATGTTGTATATTGTATATTGTATATTGTATTTATGAGTACATCTGCAAGGTATTGGAAATGTGCGAGGTATTGTTTTGGACATCGACAATGTATTGCTAATTGACTGGAATTCATTGCTGATACAAATTTAAGAGGAACCAGTAAGAGTGCTATATTCGGCCTGGTCGAATCTTAGATACCCTACACCTAAAAGTTTTGAAAAATTATCTTATTATTAATTATATTAATTAATTATTAAAATTTATTTATTTAAACTTTTAATTTTTTTAGATTTCTCATTGCATAACAATAACATTATAGAGTGAAATACAAACTGAAACTAGAGGAAATATGTGGTTATAAGGAAAGTTACCTTATAATCACATTTAATTACACACGGGTATAAAGACAGTGGCGAAGCTAGGGGACGGGGGTGGCAGTCCGCCCGGGGCGACACAATTTCGGAGGTGGCAGTTTTGGAAATCAAGTATTGATTGATTGAATTCTAGGAATTTTTGGGGCTGCAAGTTGATTAACCGTCCCGGGCTCCATGAGTTCTAGCTACGCCTCTGTATAAATAGTAGGCGTGGTCGTTATCTGTTTTCAAAACAAAATAATTAGCTTTGTAGTTTTATTATTGTGCTCAAATTTAAACTTTATTGACGTGGTAATAAAAATTTGTTTTCATGAGCTATACTGTATAAGTAGTGTAAAAGGCGTGGGCGTGGACCGAGTTTGCCCATTTTCAATACCAACCTGCACACCACAAGAAGCAATATATCTGCAAAATTTCATCACTATATCTTCACCGGTTCTCCTGTGATCGTGATTTCAACAAACGGACAGACAGACAGACAGACAGACGGATATGGCTAAATCGACTCAGGAGGTCACGCTGATCAAGAATATACATATATACTTTTGTATACCTATCGTCTCTATTTCTATGGGTTACACATTTCGCGACAAAGTTAATATACCCTTAACCTTAAGGCGTAAGGTAAGAATAAGAACAACAACAACAACAACAACAATAGCAACAACGTCAAAATCGTCCACAATAAACATAAAAGGAAAAAGTTCACAGGGACAGAAACAGGACTATTTTCCTAACAAATAAAATAATAATAAAAAGGAAGTGGAAATAATTTTCTTACCACAAACATACACACCCCCCCACCCATAGGTGGGTCTGAGTCTGAGTTAAACCAATTTTAAGCCCAATTTAATAGTGAGTCTTGAGTCCTCTTACTTTAAATTCTGCAATTAATTTTGTTTTTTGTAATATATTTTTTGGTGTATTAAAATTTATTCAACCAAAAACCATTTAATATTATATATAAATTATTCTGCATTCATTATACTGCATCATTTTTTCCCTATAATTTTCTGAAATCATATATAAAAGATGGTGTAATTTTAAAATCTCAACCGCTTCACAGCTCTGTAATGATAGCCATCATCAGCCAGGACGGCGCTTTCCATTGGACCCTCAACCTCGAAGGTCTCTGCATCCTTGAGGACGGGCGGCAGGTAGCTCTCAGGGCTGGCCATCTTCAGATCTACGGCGACCTCCGGTTGCTTATAATGATAACCATTATCGGCCAAGATAGCTGTGTCTTGCGGGGCTTCTTTTAGTTGCACCGGCTGTAGTTCTGTTGTCGTCTCAGGAACTCGATTTTCCCTTGGAGGCAGATATTCACTGGATACTCTGGGTAGTTGTTGTTGTTTTCGTTCCACCGGTGGTAGGTACTGACTGGTAACGGATGCTGCTGGGAGATGAGAAATGTCGCGACGATTACGATAACGATATTTAATACGGCGAACTGTCTGGTATTCGTAACCATTGTTGCCCAAAATGGCGCTTTCTTGAGGTCCAGAGACTTTGACCAGGGTCTGGAGGGGGGCTTCGATAGGAGCTTCTGCAGTAAGTTCGAGAGAAGTTCTAAGAGCAGCTGCGGGAAGAACTTCGGGAACAGTTTTAGCAACAGGTTTGGGAGCAGTAGTTTCAGGAGTAGCTTCGCGAACCGATGTTACGGTGAACTTCATGACCGGTGGCAAATAGTTTGACTTCGGAGTGGTCAACTCCGAAACATCACGGGGCAGGCGAAGCACCGACGCATTGCCAAAGCCAGTCAATGCGATGGCTATCAAAAAACATTCCAATAAGAGGGATTTCTAGGTTGGAAACGAATAAAAATCTAAAAATCTAGATCGACGAAATGGAATCTGTGATAATTCGATGCTTACCATTTTTCTGGTAACTTCTACTCCTGTAGTCTTGACTGTAAAAACAGTTAACGATTGACTGATGATTTGACGAAGACTTGAATATTTATACATAATCGTGGCTATAAATGAATATCGGACTGCCATATAAGTGGCGACCCTGACTGTTTCCCTCACTCTTTGCGTACCGTGGTTGCGTGGTTTTTTGTCCGTTCGACACTACATCAAACGTCATTGTACGATGTTTTTCAATGTCTTCTTTTAAACATCTGGCCAAAGTAAGTTTATCGGCACCTCTTCATAATAAACTTTAAAGCTTTAGGGTCTAGCTTCCTGCGGATCTCCAGTGGGCACCAATCAAGTGCTCCGCCACTGCAATCAAGTCCCTGGCCTGAGTGAAGTGAAGTAACTTCTAATGATAGGTTTTTAGGCAAAGCTTCTGAACCATGTTCGGTATTCGAACATGTTGCTTTAGTGTTCATTGAACTTGACCTGAGTGCAATTAAATTCGTTAAAATGGTCTGCATGTATAGAAGCGAAGTGAATAAAATGTCTCTCAATTATTCGTTGACGTGAGAAACTGGTTTTATGGTATTATAGTTTTCCGCATAACTGAAGGTCACGATTTATGAAAATAATTACGAGTTGTATTAATCTGTTGATGACAAACCGAAGTCTGGCAGATCAAAAACAGTTCAGTCGAATGAAAACATCGATGTTGTTGTGAAAGTGTTGCTAATGAGGCATCAACTTCAATTCCACGGTCTTCTCAAGAACTGCACTTGAACGTTTGGTTTCATGGTTATAGCATTATTTTTACGGATTTTCAATAAAGTTAAGGGGTCTGCGGCACGCCATTGCGAAGTTATGGCTGCTTAAAGTTTTGCTCTCTTTCAAATCGAATTGCGAGAGAACCAGACATCGTACAACAATAATGATTAGCGTTTTGAAAAGCTACTGTGCGATTACTTTCATGGTTCTAGCATTATTTTTACGGATTTTGATTGTATTATGTATGTAAATTATTTTGGTGTATAGCCCTTATGATGTATTTAATTGTGAAGAGGCGCGCATTATTTTTAGTAGTCCACGGGCGCCGAATATCCTTTGGACTGCCCTGCGTGTTATCTGTTGCATTTCGAGCGGGTTGACCTTTCTCCTTTATTACGATCACGTTAATTGAACTTCCCTTCACTTAAATCGTTAAAGTCGCTTCTCTAAATGTTGAAGCCTATAGATTTGGCGCAGTGCTAGCGTGCTTGACTCATAACCTGTTAAGTTTATTATAGTCAGTGACTGATTAACAAAGTTCGGAGTATAAGCAAAGTAACACCAGCCACATAATCAACAAGTTTTATAAGAAGGTGATTTTGTGGGCCAACCCGAAAGCCTCATATGGTGCCATGCTCGATAAAAATACAATTGAAAAGCATCAGTAGAAATGGTTGAAAGCTTTTTTCTAAAACTTTATCATCATTTATGTATAAACGGTGAAAAGCTTTTACTGCAAACTGAAAAAATTTAAAAAGTATCATAAGCGAATTTTCAAGTCAAATTAATATAAAAGCATCAACAGAGTCTCTTTCACTTTTGCTCAGAATCCACCAAAATATATTCTATGGCATTAAGTTACCAGTCATAATTAATAAAATTTAAATAGGTTTTCAAAATTGTAAACCCAATACTTCCGAAACAAAATTCAATTTAATGACTCTATGATCCACTGAATTAATGGTGAAATTATCGACCCAACGAATGGCAAAAATTTCGCATTATTAACACTGTCCTTCGTTGATGTTGACCGCATGTTATACGCCTTGAGAACGCCGACGAATTACTTATTTAAACACAGCTCATTATTTTGGTTATTATCGTTATTATTTATTAAAAAACGCCAACTCCATGGAGCTTAAACAGCGTTAAGTGTACCACAGAACACCCGCTCAACACACACTCAAATGAGAGGTTGGAGAGGGAGGCGAGTCCTATTATAAATCCCAGTGAAATTATCTTGCGATGCGTTAAATTATACAATATTTTTAATTACTTGTTGTACATCTGTTTAAGGATAAATAAACTGCTTACAAATTCACAGTTATAAAGAGGGGCGTCATCCTCGTTCAAGTTCAGAGTAGCAACGCATCCATCTCACTGGTTAGCAGCATGTTGAACGTGCAGGAAACGGAATCCATTCGCACCAGGAACTGCGGTTACCTGCGGACGTTGTTTCGCGCAGCCTACGGGATTGGAATCAATCTGGGTGCTCCAACACCTCTAAAGCGTTGGCTCAAAGTGTAACTAAAAAGAATAAAATTCAATTTCGTAATCAAAACGTTCGCATTTAACCACTGATTCCTGCCAGATTGAGCGTAGTTCTCATTGTCTCCGGCAGCTTAACCATGTACGGTCAATATGGCTTTATTAAACACAACATTAATGACCCGGCCGAAGTAGCTGAAGTAAGTATTCGCCGAGTTCTTCTCAATTGATGCAATGACAACCGGTGGAATTTCTTGTCGCCTAGTGTATATGCACCGCATTACTGATCCACCTCGCCGTGTTGAAGATGGTCTATTTTGTCTTCAGGCAGCAGAGATTCTACATGGTCCTGAACAAAGCTATATCACACGAGTTGCTGCAGGATATCGAAGTATTTCATTGGGGTAATTAAGATCATACAGCCGATACATGTTTCCCAAATACGAGTAATTATCCAATGACAGATGATTTGGCTCTGCGACAGCAACTAAAAGAGGAGATCGATGCAATCATGGACGGTGCTTGGAGACAAACACGGCGTCAGCTGATTTTTTTTATGTGCGACTGCGCCGCCATTTTATTTAACTATTTCCTCAGTGCTTTTATTAAAAACCTCTATCATTATCTGCAACATACTCCGAACTACGTGCATGTGTTGCGTGAGTCGATGTTGTACAGAGTTTGCACATGTTATATTGCATGATTTCACAATTTTTTTAAATATTTTGCAGCGGCTCCGGGATTCTACCCCGTTTGGGAGAAAAAAGGCATGTCCTTTCCTTACTACCCACTGCAAATGTATATTCATTCAGTGGGCTTGTATATTGTGGGAATGTGTAAGTGACAAGAACTACTTGGCAAGTATGTTTCAGATATGCGATATATTTAAACAGTAGTAAGTATGAATAGATCCCAGCAATACGAAGAAGAGGAAGAAGAAAGAGAACCTCTTTCCGAAAAAGATTCAACAAATTAATCTTCAGTCTTTATTTCTTTATTCTTTAAAAAGTTCGTTGAAACCATCTACACAATGAACAACTAATCATAAGCTTCTTTGATGGATGCGTTAACAACATTCAGACTTCGAGACAAACTCGATTTTTGTTTAAGCTCTCATGGTACTCTCTCTATATTTCTCTACATTTCTTTTCCCTTCTCCCCCGTATCCGGTATCTCGATCTTTTTATCTGATGTCCCAGGTGCCGTCAGCTTTGAAGGAGTCTTCATGGTGGCTTGCTTGCATGCCACCGGAGTTCTTCAGGTTTTACGAAGCATGCTCAGGTTCTCGACCTCACCGCTGTTACCAAAGCATAGACGAGTTCAGTATCTGCGCGCCTGCATCTGCCTCCATCAGCGCACGGATGACTTTTTGAATGAAGTTCAGGGACTCTTCAAGCACATCACGCTGCCGCAGTTCCTGCTCAGCCTGCTGGTGAATGCTCTGGCACTCTACGAGGCGAGTGTCAGCTTGGTATTAGCAAGCAGAAATTTCCTAAGAATCCCTAAAGGTTTTGATTTGTCCCTTTCCCCTGCTAGTCCAACGTGTCGGTAGTGATTCGCATGGTGATGTACATGGCGGCTACATACACTAAAATTGCCATCTACTGTTATAACGGACAGCGGCTGACGGATGCGGTAAGAGACTCTCCAAACACTTACTACAATACATTCAACCCATTAATACAATGCACACCAACCAATTGCTAGAGTGAGGAACTGCCAACGGCCATCTATGACTGCGCCTGGTACGATGAATCTGGGGAATTTAAGCAGCTGTTGCTGATGATGATTATGCGCACCAATCGAACTTTCCATCTGGACATCTCGTGGTTCACCACGATGTCTCTGGCCACTCTTCTGTTCGTGAGTAGCAAGCAGTCCACCTGCTCCGTGCCTCCATTTATGTGTTTTTTATTGAAGATCCTTTTTATACCACGCAGATAACTCATACAAGTGGATCCTATTTTTTACTCATGCAAAGTGTGACCGAGCAAAATTGTTGACAACCATGACAAGAGCACTTCGAAACGAAAACGAAATAGTAGAAAAATGCACTGCACTTTATGCACTGAAAATCAATAAATCTCTACACTATTAAGCAGCAATTTTCTAGAAACAGAAGCAGAGATTAAATATATTGAACGCATATATTGATCACTTCTTTTTACTAAAGTATATTTTGCTTCTAAAACATCGTATTGTCCATCGATAGCTACTACTTTCTCCCATCTGCCAAGTGACGGTTTTCGCTTCGAAGGAAAGGATGATAATAAAGTACTGATCGGGCTCAATTTGTCTTTGTTTCCATACTTTATACAAACAGAATGTTTATATGGCATGAAGAGAAAGCATTCTTTCTAAAAGTAGGCGAGCCCCTCCCATAATTGGTAGGGCAACTGCAGACATATATATGTAAATGGGAAAGGCGCCCTTTTTTAGTCTGTGTTTTAGAATAGAGTGATTTTTAATTCTAAACTTCAGGTAAGAAGATTGATAATATTAACACCAAAATTCTTTCGTTAAATTAAAATCAACATGAACCCTTTCGGGCGATGGAGGCCGAGAAATAAAAAGGCAAACATACACCTCTTTTTTCCGTAATTCCGTAATTCCGACTGCTCACACATGCGAGTACAAATTTACGCGTGTGCAGAAAGATTCAAGTTAACCACAGGCAAGTCTTCTTTATGAATCAGATGGACCGAAGCTGCGGGTTGACTTAATTTATAGTCTTCTTTTTATACACTCGTAAATAAAACGAGCAGAGCAAAAGACTTTCCACTTTGCATGATTTTGATCAGGAATTCTGTGCAGCTTCTGAGAGTGAATCCTTCACAGTGTTGTTCAACGAGAATAAAGAAATTCTGAAAATATGAATTTTGTAAAAAATTAAAATTTAAATTAATTTAAATCCTTAAAACATTTGGACACTCTAGAAATTGGCAAACACTTTATTGATACAAAGAATAGAGTAGAAAATCTTCTTCTTTACTTCATGAAGAGTGATTTTCCAAGAGCATCAAAAGGCCAGCACTCTCGTCATGAATTGGAATCCTCTTTCTGTTATCATTAAAGAGTTCTGGGTTTTTGCTTCAGTTTAGTAAAAACTTTAAGCTCCTTTGTAATGCTCTCATTGAAGTCGATAAACCTTTATTAAAGATAATGAAGCCTTGAAACAGTTCGGCTGAACATTTTATGAATTCAATGTACTAGACTTTTAAAGTGATTAATAAATGAAGTGAAACCTTCTGCGAAATTGTTTTCATGACGTTTCAATGATGGCTTTTTGATAAATCTTGATGACATTGCTTGATTTTCCAATAAAGCCCTTTCAAACCATGAGTTAAACGGAATGCAGCTCTCTTCGGAACGTGAAATATAATAAACACAATGAGCACAATAATTTGTATTAATAATTTAAGCAACATCATTCCGCATGAACAAGAGTCGGTGTTCATCTACTCGTAATAAACTCTCACATGCTTGCATGAAAGAGTTACGTTATCCTTCCTACGTAAGAGTTCAAAGTGATTTGTGATGGCGTGCAACGAATGGAAGAAATGCTGGAAGCAGTGTATTCATGAAAGCGGAAAAGATGTATATTATACAGGCTCCGCTGTTGCCATTTGAACGAGCTGGCATGCTTACGATATAACCGAATAATAAGTTAGACTCATAGAAGGAAGTAACTGCAAAGTAGTTGAGCGCAAATGATTCAATTTCATATTCGGTGTTGAAATATGAACAGAAATTCAAGTATGCTCAATTATTCAATCCCAGAATATCTGCCAGCAAAGAGTTCGGAATTCGGAAGAAGATTTCCACACCATCCGGTCACTATACAGCTAAAAATACAAGCAAATTTAATGAAGCACTTGAATAGTATTCGGTAAACGAAGAACTCCGAAGTTGTCGCTATAATAAGAACATCAGAAAGGATATGTGATGGACATGGACATGTGAGGAATCACATGAGTACTAAATGAGTACTTAATGAGTACTAAATTAATTACTGCTTACTAAATATTATATTTATTTTATATTTTTAGTAAATTATATGATTGCTGTGAATGCTGAATTATATTGAATGGTGTATAGTTTTAATCAATCAATGCAATTGATTTAATTGCAATATTTCCGTTGATTATTGAGAGCCGTTGAAAGGCATTGCTTTTAAAAGTAATACTTTTTAATTGATTTCCAGCTTTAAGCTTACGCAAGCACAAATTCTTTCGTGGGAATAATTTTGCACACATGTCTGTACATAAAATCGATACGCCCACCCAGGCGCATATATATACACACTTATATATTCAAACACATACACACACACAACACAGAGACTCGAAAGCAGACTTTTAGACATTTTGTAAAGGAATCGCATTAAAACATTAGACATGCAAGCTTTTCAGCAGTGTTGTGCACCAGCTACAGGAGCGCTCGCTCATTCAACACCGCTCGTAAATTGAGCAATTTTTTTTACTGATTCACTTTGGAAGGCGCAGAAGTGTTTTGAATTAGCACGTGACTGAACCGGCAGCCAGATCTAGCGTGCGAGAAACGAAGCGAAATAACGATGGAGAGGAGGCGAAATGGCGATGTACTACACATAGAGAGAGAGCGCAAGAAATTATCGTGAGTAACACAGTGAAAAATAAACACCGTGCTGTCATGTCAAGTTCAGGGACTGGCATCGGCTTGCAGTACGTCGCAAACAATCCGTTAAATTGAAGGATAAATTATTGTATTCCTGGCATGGCAAACATGCACGTTGTCGTGTCGAATGAAGAAATAAAATATTACCTGTAATTGTAATAATATTGGCTAAATTATCACACACGCCGGCAAACTAATTTTCAGGCACGCAGACGTCTGTCGGCAAGCAAATTTTAAACAAACAGAACTTTTGTCGGACACGTTTTTTTGATCTAAGCGTAAATAAAAAGCAGGGCTTCATGCGTGCTTGAAATCATCATTATCTGCATTTATACGAATGCATTAATCTACATAAATTATTGATTATATTTTAATTCTTCTCATGAAATTTTCTCTCTAATTTATTTTGAAATTATTTTGAGAAACAAAAATTAAGCATTCGTAATTAGCTAACGAAGATACAAAATCTCATGCTATATTTAATTCTATATACTCTTTAAAAAATGTGTTCTATTTTTAGAATCACGAAAATATTTTATGCTCCAGACAACGCCTTGGAAAATGAAATCTCTTCCATTCTGAATGGCATCTTCGTGACATCGAATTCTTTCGACAAATTCTTCCTCTTCTTCTTCTTCATGGTGTTGTTGTTTCTTCTTTGCCCACTTCTTGGTGTTGTTGTTCTTGTTCGTATTCTCCTGTATATTCTTCTTCATAATTATCACAACATCTCAATATTTCAGTTTTAAAGAAATTCCTTCGGCGTTTTCTTGCTCCTGGCATCGTCTAGGACACCGACGACTCATCGCATTTATTTAAAGGTCGAAATAAAATTAATGATTTTGTATAAATTAAATTTTTCGATCTAGCGTCAAAGGTCAAAGGCAGCCACAGTAGCAGCAGCAGCATTAATTAATCAACAACCCGC
Organism: Myopa testacea; assembly: GCA_949629155.1. NCBI lineage: Eukaryota > Metazoa > Arthropoda > Insecta > Diptera > Conopidae > Myopa > Myopa testacea. Next base: position 20,479,173 of record OX451348.1, on the reverse strand, counting down.
AGAATTTAATTTCGTAACAGCGCAAGATACGAGTGAGCATAAAAGTAAATCGAAGTGACCGACAACAACAACAACAAGACGTTTGAGTTCAACAATCAACAACAATGGAATTCGTGAACAAGCCTGAAACCGATGGAAGGGAAACGAGGCTGAGCCGAAGGGGAAAAGGGATGGTATTTTGAGGTTATTTGCAAATATTTGCAAAGAGAATTCGTTCACTTTTAGTGTTTATTTGTTTTTGTTTGGGTTTGTTTGTTTTTGATATTTGACAGCAAATTTGAATAAAGCCAACAACGCTCTGAAGTGTAACTCTTTCGGAAAAGCCGGGGAGAACGTAAACGGAAAATCATTGCATACATTTCGGCGCTTATGACAGCATGTTTTCCGTTTTGTGTGTGTGTGTTGTGTTTGCGTTTTAATTACACGTCATTAGGAAGACTTTCCAAATGAATTGAATGGAACCAAATTTATTTACTTCTATTTATATTTTCTATGCTATTTACTTAATTTTTCGAGCCATTTGACTTCACTTCAACGGCAACCTTAAACTACAATACACACTCAAATATATGTTGATAAATTGAAATTAAAAATTGCTTTTAATTTCATTTAATAGTTGCTCACTATAGAAAATATTTATTTGCCAGTTTATTTAAAGAATGTTTAATTAAAGAATAAATACATAATAAACATTTTTAAGCATAAGTTTTTGCAATCAATCTTTTCTTCGTCATTTAAAAAAACGCAATGAAACTATGAATAGTTTTGCAGTTTATCGCAGTTCAAATACAAACTGAAAAATAATCACATTTCGCATCCCTCGCGAGAAACTGTTTATATTTGCACACAGATTAACCTGCCCCTCACCCCCCCGCCCCCTCCCCAACACGCCGCATCCTGCAATCGAAGTAAATCGCAAATCGTTTGCGTTTCTTTAAACCAGCCATGTGACCTAACAAGAGAGAGAGAGAGAGAGAGAGAGAGAGAGAGAGAGAGAGGGTGAAGGAGAGAAGATTCTTTCGATAATACACGCGACTGTAGTGATGACAGCGCTCCCTCGATGCGTGCTCAATAAAATACAACGTTTATGGCAATAGTTATAATGATTGCCCTTGCTTCATTCACTGCGTGTCATTCGTTCAATGAAATTGTAAAACACAACTTTAGTGAGATCCTTAAAAAAGGGGTTTCCTTCCATTTCATTGGCTTTCAGACTAGGATGAACTGAAAGTAGAAGCCTTAGCAATAGCATCATAAAGTACTACCCTAGGCACACAAAGTCTACAAGGAATAGGATGGGTGATGAACGATTACAGCTCGGAAACTCGAGCCTTTTTCCGATTGTTTTCTTGGTTCGAACTCTTCGTGGCGATTGTTTTCGTTACTCGCTTTAGAACGATTGCGAATCAGGTTCGTGTATTAAGTTTGCGAATACGAATGTCTCAGTATTAGTATTTTAGATTTATTTAGATTGATTCGGTACTCCGTTGGATTGCGCTGAAAAACGCTGTCGCGCTCCGTTGATATTTTTTGTTTCCTTTATTTGTTTGCTGTTTGATTGGTATTGAAATTCCTTGTATTCGGACGTGTTTTCATTTAAGTGTAAATAAAATTTTTGTTTTAAGAATCAGTTTTCTGAAAATGGCTAACAAAATGGGACAACTTATTCTAAAAGCCGTAAAAGACATCGGACATCGGAAAAGAGGCAACGATTACCAGAATCATATCATATGTTGTTGATGCTGCTGGAATGGAGCCCAGGTACGTGCGGAAGATCCTCGGAGAAACTCTGAAAGGCGGCTTACGTTATGACTTTATACGGAGCAGACACAAAAAACACTACCTGTAGTTCCGGAGGCTTCGTCAGATATGGAAGACCGATCGTGACGTCGAGGCTCACAATCGATAGTATCCATGTGAATGCGAATGCGAACCGGAAACTACACACAATAAGCTACGAGTTTCATCTCGTTGGGTTACCTATATTTTATTATTATTATTTTGAACCAAAGAAACTACCACAATATAATTTATTTAGTTAAATCCTAGAGGTTATCAACTATACGCAGTCGATCATGAAACTTCGTCCAATACTTCGGCTGTCGCTTTCCAAAAATGCATCAATTCGATTCGATTCGATTATTGTAGGTATAAAAAATCCCAATATTTTGACATAAGAATTGGGATGACATACATACATAGTATATAAATCCAGTTTGTCCACAACAAATACATATCCACACATGTACCTATATTTATCAATTTATAGAGTAACGACCTGTAACTTAGGTCCTTGTTTTTGTCATTCTTTCTTGTTGTCCTTTTGTCGTTGTCCTTGTTTTGGTAAAAATGTGTGTGATTGACCTTATTTGAACTCACGCACAACATCATCGGTATCATCACAGCCACCAATTTTAATGAAACAGATGAGGAAATATAAATTTTCTTCGATACAACTTAATTAAGAAAGATTTAACACTCAGCTCACATCATCGATTCGGAGAAGTAAAGAAAAATTAGCACATACAAAATTATAGCTTCCCATCGAGAGACCAGACCAAAGTACACAGTGTAATTAGTTTCAAGATGGCGAATGAAATTCGGGGCCGATATGGGATATAAACAATGCTACTCCAGAGTTCGATGAAGTGATATTTTGGGAAAGGGAAGAAAGCTAAATTAAGCAACGTATTGTCAGTTCTGGCTTTTGAAAGCGTCTCGATATCCTTCGGGCGGTTGAACAGGCAAATTGTACAGGGGGAGGGGAGGAATCGGGGGAGGACCTGCTACACTGATTGTTGATATCCATTTACATACATACCATTAAGAGCTTGTATTACTATTGTTGATTTCTTTGGTGTTGTTTGCTTTGTGTTGTTATTTTTCTATATCGTCGTCGTCGTCGTCGTCGTCGTCAACGTCGCCTTCTTCTTCTTCTGCTTCTTCCTCTTCTTCTTGTTAATGTCGCTTCCGTGCCGTATTGCACTCATGCTGCTATCAAGCTGCGATAATCTTTTATCGCTTTTCACGCTGATAGCTGAAGCATAAATATTCACAGCTTTAAGCGGAAGGGGCGAAACCCTCAAATACTCACATTCATTGCTTGAGGGTGTTATAATATTTGTAAATGTGTGTGTGCGCGTTTGTATGCGGGGGTGCGTATACTCTATTCGCAGTGAAATTTATTCACTAGTTCCTTCCAGTGATTTCAGAAATTTCTACGAATTTCTAAAATTCCTTACAGTGGAGTGGAGTTTCCATCCTCATCAATTCTTCTTCATTCTTTCGTTTGAGAGAAAATATTTCTCGAAAATTGCCATATCTTATATTTCGATAAAACTCTAATTTTAATTCTGTGAATTTTATACATGCAATTAATATTAAGACGAATTCTGTCGTTTATTTCTAAAGCTTAATTAGAATTCAACCCATTTTTGTGATAAATTTGCCATTCTTCGATTTAAATTTATTCATAGCTTCTTTTATCTGCCTCTGTCTCTCCCTCTCTCTCTCTCAGTTCTCATGGTCTATTAGCTTTTCTCTCTCCAACGCGTCTCTGTTAAAGTCTGGTAAGTCGGCGATATTAATTAAAGTTCTTACTGAGACATTTTTCTTTTCTTAATCTACCCACCTAATCTACGAGACTTAAGCTTGGGACTGTATACTGTGGCACCATCGGTGGTGGATAGCTTAGCATGAAAGCATGCAATTAAAGTGTACTTCTATTTTATTTTATTTTAATCCCTCTCTCACATCTGTGTACATGCATATGTAAATCAGGACTTCTCTTGAATATATTGTATATAAGCACCATCTAATATAATTCTCAAAAATTGCAGAACTCTACAATTAATATATATAATAAGCAACTTTAGAATGACTTTAGAATTATAGATGAATGAACTAAAAAGTACCCAGTATATCTGAAGTAATCGAAAGCGAATTCAATAAAAAGAACCCATTCAAAGTTTTCCAGACAGACATAAAAACTAAGAGTTAACCACACAAACATCTGAGAGCAAAAAGACGACGCACTTGAATGTGATATTAAAAGAAAGACTTAAACCCACATGAAAGAGTTATCAAGTTATAAACACTAACATATAAGTTTCTGTATTATTAAAATCTTTTATAGATTTGATGTTTTTTATAGATTGGCCGACCTCTGAATACAACAGCAACAATCAAAGGAAGCATGTTAGGCGTCTCTTATCAAAGACTTAGCATAAGTTTGATATTCAACAATCAGCTCGCAAGGTATTAAAATCTTCTCTTGTTGGCTGTCTTTGTCTACACTGCAGGATGTTAGATGAACCCACAAAAGACACGTTAATAGCTGATGTTTATTGTCGATGCCTGTGTGAAGTTTTCCCCTTTAGTCAAAGACTATTAAAAGATGGAAATAGTAATCTGTGGTTTCTATCATATTTGCCATTCGTTTGAATGTCGCAATGCCAAGAATGAGAAAAACTTCTTGACTGAAGTACGGAAAGCAAAGGGAAAAAAAAGGAAAGGAATGGAAAAGATTGGAAGGGAAAGAAGAAGATTTGAAAGGAAAGAAAAGATTAGAAAGGAAAGGAAAAGATTTTAAAGGAAATGAAAAAAATAAAAGAAGAGAAAACAAACCGGCTCTAAAACTTGAACTTGAGCGAACACCTTCTTTGTAAATGAAAAAAAAGAATGCGTCTCAAGTAATCGTCTGTTAAAGAAAAACAAACAAAACAACAAGAAGTACAAAATAGACGTCTTCAAGAAACATCGTTCATTGCGGACATTTCACAGTTTTTTTCTTTTGACACTTTATATTTCGTAGTAAAAGCATTTGACATTTGACATTGCAGAAATTTTTGGATGATGCTTCTTGTCAACAAGAGTTCGTGCTGCTTTGATCGCTTCAATAGGCGAGGGATTACGTAGAAATCACGTCACGTCACATCATTTATGTAGATAACTTAAGGCGAATAACATGTTAACATTCAAGAAGATTTTCTGAGATTTTTGCTTGAAGTGGATGATGAATCATTAACGAAATATTGAATTCCAGTAGAATCTGATTCATAAAAGAGTGGTGTAGAAAGATTTAATAACTATAACAGTTATAGTTGATTCACTTTAAATTTTCTAGACAGTTGTAATTAATAATAGTAGAAAAACTTCCTTAATACTCGCATCTTTAAAGAAATGCTCATCAAAATGTAGAAAGAGAGAACATAAATTGAATATCGTAGGAAAACATAACCCAGAAAATTCACCCTTTTTTATTCCTTCATAATATTTCAAAGAACTCATTAAAACTGTACCTGTTATTGAAGCCAAACAAATGTTATTTGTTTGTATTGTACTTTAGATGCATGCATTATTTATGCAAACTTGAGAAACCAGCTAGAAGCCAAAGGTTTGTTTTGTACTATTACAAAAATGGTTTATAGTCCATTTTAAATTTAAAAATCAGCACAACTTTAATGTTAATATCTATTAATATTATACCCAAATTCAAACATTAGTTTGTTATTAAAACTGAATGAGCGTTTTTTAAAATTTAAACTGTTACTCATAATGGAATCACTCTGTTTTAGTATTAAAAAGAATTTATACGGAGTGTCAGTTAATCAAATTCATACCAAATAGCAATACTTACAGTTGTTGATGCTGCTTCACTGCTGTTCAACTGCTTCTCTCATCTTCAAAAAGCTGCAAAGATGGCAAGTCAACACCCACTCGCCATAGTGGGTAAAAATCTACAGGTTACAACCATCAAGCATCTAATAACATCAACGAGCAACACCTGCAGTCAACACCAGCTGCTGACGAGGACGTGCGTACTTAATGAAGCATTAAGGATGCTTGAAACACAAACACGAATGCATACACACACACACACACACAAACACACACACACACACACACACACATTCATTAAGCAATTCATTAAAGGCAAAACGTTCATTCGGATGCCGCGTTTCGTCGTCTACCAGTTAAAATCCACATGAAATAAATCTCGGTGGAGTACAAAATCACTGCTTTCAATATACACGTCCATATGTACGTTTATACATATTTATTCTATTCAATACAAATTTTTATTGAGTTCTCAGCATGCCTACAGTGAGCAATGAGGCGAATGCAATTCAATACACGTATATTTTGGCTAATGAAAGGAAATTGATTTAAAACCAGAGAGTGGAAAAAAATAACCAAGGATCTTCTTCACAAATTTTAATCATAAAATCAATGTTATCGTGTTAATGAGTAATGAATAACTCTCAGTGCAGCTTTTTTTAGATTATAGATTTTAACTGAAAAAACCCTCAAGATTAAAATTAAACATTCAGACAGAATTATTTTTATTTTCCTTAATATTTAATGTTTAATGAAGTCGGCGTAGAAATCGTAATAAATTGAACGCGTTCGTTTTATGAAAATGATTTTTCTTCACGCGATACTTCGCACTTAGATACAAGTATTAATTCGAGAGTAGATTAAAATGTCAGAAATTAGAAATTTATTATATTTTCCGCAACATTCTGATCTCTATTATTTCCAGAATATTATTGCCACTCTTTATAATTTAAATGCTGTCTTTTAACGAAGCTGGTAGGGTTTCATTGTTTAAAGTTCGTTAAGTTAATTTTGTGGAAATCCTTTAGAAATAGCTTTGAAAATTATGTACCATTTGTGTATTTATGTAGTTGCGTTTTGTTTTCTTTAAGTTATTACGGAAAAACTTCTTAATTTCTTAACTGGAGTAAAGTATAATAAATACAAATTTGAACTGGAATGAAAAAAGTTTGAAAAAATATGCATATACCATATAATAAACAACAACAATCATAGAATGAAAGAAAGATAGATAGAGAGAGAGAGAAAGTGAGATAGAAAGAAAGGGATACACGAGCGCCTTCTGAAATTTACATGTTCCAGTTACGTAAATAATGTAAAGAAAAACCTGACAATGACGCATCTTAAAATTTCTTGAATTCTGGTCTGGAATTATTGTCAAATTGAAGTACCATGTTAAAGTGCCATGTTAAGGTACTAAGATGCTCAATCATCATTCAGCTGAAAACTGGATTCGATTTGATATCGAGATTCTAACAATGTTCTTGGAACAGAAGAGTGGAAGAAAGAACTAAAAGAGTTGGAAGCATTTATTGAATAACTACATTTATTCATTCCATTACTGAACATTAATGAACTCAATTATACTTGGATTTAAGCACAATCCTGTTCAAATAAATTTCAAGCTTTTAGCTAATAAGATTCTTCGATATCCATATAAAATATACATTAACAGCTGCCCGTCTAGACCGCAGTCACGGATCTGTTAACGTTTGAGTCGTTTCATTCATTTCATCATTCATTTTTAGCAATATTGTTTTTGGTGTCTTTTGGTCTCTGTTGTTTCTACTATGATTACGATTTGTAGATTATAACAAAAACAAAACAAGTCAACGCGAAATGACCAAAAGCCATTCAACACAAAGCATGTCCATCAAAACAATGCAAAGTTTCTTCTTTCTTTCTTTATTCTGTGACCTTCGCAGAAACTTTTCAGTAAAATTCTATATTAAAATAAACTGTATAATGACTACATAGACGTTTGTAGATATAGAAATATACATACAATAACTCAAGGCAGTTGAAACATTATCACAGAAAAGAAATCAATAGAGACTTGGAATCAATTGACATAACATGCCTCATAATTATGATATATAGTCTGAATTGAAATTGATGGACATGGAGTAATCTCTATAATCGTAAAAATGATTGACTTAAATTCAATTCAGCTTACTTTGCGAACCGACGTCTGCATTTCGTGATACAAGCTAAAGAATTGCCGATAATAATAATACAATATCATAAATTTATTGAGTTATGCACTACACTAGGCACTGACTTTTTGCAAACAAACATGGAACAATATGCATTAATATAATTAAATGTTGACTATAAAAAATCTCTTAACCTTGATTGGTAAAGTATTCACATTTTTACAATTTTTAGTAGGGTCTTCAAATGAATCAATGATTTCATTTGTTTAATTAAATTCTCCAATCGATTAGCTTTTTTAAGGTACAATACTTCAATGTTTCATAGAATTGATACTGGGAAATGATTGGGAAAATATTGAATGATTGTGAAATGAAATACCAAGGAACGAATACGAGGCGAAAAGAACCGCAGGAACTGTTCTTCCGTGACAGACATCGAATCTTCATCGAATAGTAAACCGCTTACAACCCTGATATACTGCTCGAGATAGAGAATACATTCCGTTCTTCCTGTTGTTTTTGTTGTTGTTCTTGTTGTTGTTGTTGTTGTTGTTGTTGCATCACTTACAGCAGTTTATAATACGAATTCTATCCGCGGATCGTAGAATCGCTTCTATTCATTCGAATAGATGCTGATATGCTGATGCTGAACTTTCTCATATGTTCTAAAATTCGTTTAGGAGCATTCTTCTCTCTGCATGCTGCATGTTGTTGTTTATTCCATTCACATCCTTCCCATTTCTGTTTGCTAATTAATTTAAAAGCGTTCCTTCCACAGCTTATTTGTCGATGCCAGCGAGATGATAAGAGCCAAATTAGAGCGAGCAATAAATCAAAGCTAGATACCAACAAAACTTCAAACTAAGCATTTCAATTCATGCACCGTCTCGTATATTTCCATCGTTCACCTTCGTTCGCATCGAGTTCAAACAGAGTTCACAGCCGAAACTTCGCTTCTGAATTGAATTCACAGTTTCTATCAATCGCTGAGTCACCTGCAAATTAAAGTTCACCCCTTCCCCCACCGCGTCACCCAGGGGAAAAAAAACAAACACTTACAAAGGAAGTGGTTTAGCATCCGAAAGAAGGTTCCAAATCAATTACGAGAGTCTCTCTCAGATTTTTTCCGAGGAGGTCAAAACTTTTAGATGCTGAAAACGATGTGCAACTTTGCGTAATTGGATTCAGAGTCACCAACTGAATTTAGAGTTGGGTGTATTATCAAATGGTTGTATGAACGGCAAGGGAGGAGGAAAGGGGGATATTTTATATTACTGTCCTTGATTTGCGAGAATTGGAACTGTTAACTACTTGAAGTAACTCTATTAATATTAAAAGCTGTTTACGATGAATTGAAAATGATTCACAATGACGAATAAGAGACGGAGGAGGGGGAAGCCCGAGAGAGAGAACCAATTTGAATAAAAAAAGAAGAAGAGACTCAGTATCAGATGGAAAACAAGGACCCTTTCATCATCGTGTGTTGGGAATAAAAATCCAAATTTTTACGAATTTTATTCAACATCCTGATTGTGCATATCTTGTACATAATAATAATGGTATTTTTTCAGAGAAATAATTGTGAAAAATAAACACTCTTGACTTCAAATCTTCAATCTTCGATCAAAGACAAATATACTAGGATACAATTTTATCTCAGATATAATATTGACACTTAGGTATGGACACTTAAGTATTGTCATTTCAAAAGCACTCGTAGTTAGTCAATCAGGTATTCAAATCAATCACTTGACTCAATTATCATCGCCAATCAATCTTGACTGCTTGCATTTTGATCACGTTATCTTCAGTATCATTCTTCAGCATCATCTTTGAGCTCACTCTTTTTTATGGTAGACATCGCTTTGTATCGCTGCAATGCATCGTGTCTCTATGATGCACCACACCAGGGAAAAGTGCTTTTTTGTTACTAATTGCTTTCTGGGTGTAGTTTAGATTGGGTTCAAATCATAAAAAAGAGCAATCAACACTTGCTTACATCATATACATACATACATTTTCATATACATACACACACGCAGTCAGACGAGCACATCCATTCATTCATTCACTGATAGCACCCTGATAAATACTGCAAAGGCTACATAGAGCCTGTATGTATGTATATATAAATAAAAGCAACAATGATGCCAAACAAGGAACAACATCAACAACATGCGCCGAACCGAAACTCATCATGAACACAATGAATAACAACAAAAAAACCATGTTGCTATGAACGGTATGAACGCATTAGATAAACCCTACACAAGCGTAGGATTTCGAAGGATGCTGAAGCATTTAGAACAAGGTAAATAATATAAGAATAATAGATAGAAATAATGCCAGAAATAAACCAACGTTAATAAATAAATACGTATTTATGGTATAAACGTGAAAATACTTCATATAAAATATTATATTTAATAGTTTTTTAATATTTATTAATTTAATATTATTGAATAATATAAGATATAAAAGCGTAAAAGAATAAACACCACGTTCTTGATGTAGAGTAAATTAAGTGCTGTTGGATTTTTCTCTTGTAGACATATTTACACTATACAGTGCCATCTCCTGAAGATGCCCAGTAGACAAAAAATCCAACATATTCGATTACTGTAAGTACAAAAAATTTATTATTATAAAGGGTTTTCCAATAAGAGGTGTAATTTTGATATTCAAAGAAGAATACCATTTTTTGAGATAAATTATCGCATGTTTATCTCGTAATAAAGAGGAAGGTATGCCGTTAATAATGAAAAACAACATCAGCCAAATGGCCACCACGACCACGCTTACAGGACCATAGCTATTCAAAATTACACCTCTTATTGGAAAACCCTTTATAAATAAGAAAATAAGATAATATAAATAAGACAATAATATAAATAAGAAAATAAGAAAATATATTTTATGTGTATTTTAAAAGTCATCAGTTATTTCAGTAGAATTCCAACTAGTGATCTTTATGCCTCCAAAGTCTTCCGTGGATGCGACAAGAAACACGCCACCGACTCCGACACTGACACTGACACACTTGCACGTTTGTACACTCGCTCACATGTCACTCGGCCAAGTTATTTTGTCCTTGTCCTTCAGCAGAGGCAACAGGAAACCTACAGCGAAACGGAAGCAAACCCATTATATTCTCTCTTCTTCATGCCGTTTCTTTCTGTTCTTTCTGTTGCTGCTGTTGTAATCATTATTGTTGCTATAACCTGTGTGCCGTATGTACAGAGATCTAACAACAGCTACGCGAGTTGTAAGTGGAAAAAAATATTTTTCATTTCTGATTTTTAATTTAAATCTTTATGACGAAGTCCTTTTATTGTTGGAGCATTCTCTCCTGTGTGTGTGTGTGTGTGAAAGTGATTTTCTTCGAATATTTTACAGCACAAACAGCAGCAGTAAAAGATTCCGCCTTTAAAGTAGGAGATTCCGTTAAATTTTTCTTCCTTTTAGTTCAAACAGAAGTCAGTAAAAGTTATTTCCGAATTAATTGGAGCTTTCACAGTTCGTATATCGATCGAGTTCACCGCATATTAGATCACACGATATCTATATGTGCATCATATGGCAAAATATGCTCAAATATGATTTCAAAATATTGAGAACTTTTCAATTTTAAGAGCTTTTTATCAGTTGTTACATACATTTATCCTTCCATTCGTCTTTATTTCGATCGCTCTCGATATAATATAATTTCTTCCGTCGCTTTTACTTCTCATTAATTTGCTATTATGTTAAAATGTCTCATTATAAAACAACTTGAATGAATTCGGCACGAACGCTTCTTTGAAGAAGAAGAACCAATCTTTTGTTGGTTCATCGTGGCGTATGAGTGACATTTAATTAATTATTGCATAAAATAAATCGGAGGCATTGAATGATTTTAATATATTAATTTTAATAATTTTCAGAATTTATAAGAATGATGTAATGATGATTATGAATGACAAGATTGCAATTCACAATAATTACACTTAAAATTAATTGTATAAATAAAAAATATTATATAATAAACAAGTAAATTAAATTGAATAAATGTTTTTTTGTTTGGTCCTTAATTCCATTTAGTAGAACTTTAAGTTGAAACAGTTGAGTTAAGTAAAAAGGTGTAACTATAAAAAACTACACAAATATTTTGTGCGCACTCTTTTATATGCAAAGCAGACAATATTTTTTCAAGCAGAAGTAAAACCAGACAAACACAAAACAACAAAGCGAAGTGGTTGTTTCCAGCATGAACGCTTTGGACGATGCACAATCCTTGGTCCTTACAGTCGATCCTTACCATCTCATTTATTTGTTGTGGCATGTTTTCTTTCATTTGCTTCCTCGAACATTCCTCACACTCGGACAGTGAAAGTAAAAAACCAACCAAACGAGAAACACTCAGTATTCTGCATGAGTATCTTCGGCGCTTCTTCTTCGATGGATGGACGAATGGATTTCAGCATGTGTGAGCAATTGTCTGAAATCAAATTTTCCAATAAAAATACGAATTTTGCTTGTATTCTGTGAGATAGAGTCTATTAAAATATTTCTTTCTTTCACTGAGTTGATGTCGGTGATGATATTCAAACGTTTGTCGTTGTTGTTGTTATTCCCATTATTGTTGTTTATACTGTTTTCGATGCTCTAGTAATTTTTCTCTATTATTTCGCCCTTGAAAATGTATTTAATAGATCTCTGTTACTTTATTTCTATTTCTTTGAATGCGGTTAATTTATTTTGTTCCATTTCTGTGCTTTTTATTCCTTTTATTGTTATTCACCATTCTAAATCAATCAAAGTTCTTTGTTTGTAGTTATTTGTTTGAAAATATTCTTTGAGAAACATTTTCTCTCTTCTTCTCTGGTGTTATATTTTATTAAAATTCAATTTTATTTTTCTTATAATTTGTTTATTAAATTCTGAAAATATTTGTTGATTTTATGATGTGATTTTTATGCATAACAGAAAACTGTAAACACTTTAATTGAAATTTACATATATTTATATTTATTTTACTTTAATCAAATTTGGTTTATTTTTTACATAATTATTATTTCCCATTACTTAATAATTACTGATTAGCTTCTTTCTTATAACATATTTTATTACTCTTGATTCTTTATTTCTATTTTAATTCTTTAAGAATTTTCTTTAAAAGTTTATTATTTAATAATTAAATCATTTCGGAGTTTTCTATAATATAAGAACTCCATTTTAATGGATATTTAACACAAAACTAATCAGTTAGTTAAAAGAGACAACAAAAATTAAATGTTACTTTAAAATGTGAACTTTTAAGTGTGAAATTCGAGCATGAGGATAAATAAATACAATCATACAATCATAGATTATAAACAAAAAATGTGATTAAAAATAAATTGAAATTCACTGGAAGTACATTGAATTATATTCTCTGTATTGAACAATGAATCACAAATGATTTGTAATCAATATTAATGAACTTATGCTGATTATGTTTTAATTTTTAAACCATTTTAAATGTGTTTAAATCTAGAAAAGGTCAAATATTTGATTTAAATGATGGCCGCACACAATTCGACCACAATTTTTGAGTGCATTTAAATAATGACTCACACTCACACACACAAATACACCAGTTTTTATGTTTGTTTTCTATTTTATATACACAGCAGTTTTTTATTCCTGCAGTAAACAAAATTACATTCAACAAAACAAACAGCTCAACAAAACTTTATTTTAAAGCTTTCAATTTTAATTACATTTTTTTTTGTTTTTTTAGTTGTTTACTTTCTGAGTAGACTGAAAATTTCGAATAGTAATTATATTATAATTAATAGATTGAGCTAACTAACCAACCTTATTTGAAGTTTTGATTTGATTTTATTTTATGTAATATTTTTGTTCTTCGTAATGAATTTTAATTCATCTTTAAATGAAATACTTATTAAAATAATAAAGCTGTAAACTTTTTAAATCTATTTACACATTTAAACTGATGAATTTAACTAAAGCACTGCTTTTAGAAAGAATTAATTTAGAAATTATTTATTCTAGAAATTATTTTTGATTGAATTAATAACGAAAGATTTTCCGGAAACCTTTAAGAATCGGAGAACATAAAGAAAAAAGCAAACAACCAGCTTCATTTTAGTTTGCCACAAAGGGCAAAAAGGTAAGGAGTCAAAAACCAACAACCAACACCGCTGAAAGCTTGCTCCGACCTCCGCAAATTAGCAACAGCAAGAGTACAACGACAACAAACCAGCAAACTAGCAAACAATTACGTGGCTCCCGGTTCTTGGTATCATTTTAAGCGGGACCTCCAGCAGGCAAAAACAGAAGTTTTCAAGTGAAAATTGCCAAAAGGACTTCATTCCCTCGTACATAGTTTTGTTTAATGCACACGTCTTTTCCAGCTTTTTCTCATCGCACTAATTTTGTAGGTCACAGCAATTTTTTCAAAAATATTAAGTAAACCTTGAAGAAGGTCACTTCGAAGGATGAATCGAGGAGATTATGCAAGACGTTGAAATAAAACCGAGAGATACAAATTTTACAATAAGAAAGCAATTGAATATGTAATTGCAACACGTAATCTCTTCTCCTCTCCGTCTCTCCTCTCTCTCTCTCTCTCTCTCTGTCTCAATCTATCTCTCTCTTTCTATTCTTCCCCTGTATCTCTATCTTCGAGAGTCATTTCGCCATTCCGCAACCTTGAGCGCCCTCGCAAAACTACTCGTGACTACTGTACAGTCCTGTACATCCACTAAACACATCGTACATAAACCCATCCACTAAACACATTCTATAAAGTTTACAAACCTACGCGAAATTGTTACCAGGGCTTGCCAAAAATCGCAAATTTCAACAACTTCGACCGACAACAGTTTTTGCCAGAACTTAAGAGTGATGCTGGATCCGTTTCCTTTCATTCCGTCCAGCCGGAGCCACATCTGTTTTGAAAGTACACGAGATGGTCACTAATATTTCAAATGTCGCTGTCACTTCCTCTCCTCCTCCCCCCCTCCCCACATTCAAGCATTCATTTCATTCATTCCCCTTACGGAGGAACACAATTTAATATCCATTTACAAAATTACATTTTTATGGGTCTCTTTTAAACCATTATCGACAGAGTTTATTTCAGTAAATTTTGCTCATAAATAACTGCGGGAAAAAATAATAAGAAATCAAAATCAAAGACAGAGTAAGAAGAGAGAGAATAGTACTGAAATAGACGTGACAACAGCTACGAAAAGAACGTGTAATGATTCGTGAAGGCCAGTGACTCATTTATTGAATGACTGACTGACTGATTTTTTCAGAATTGAATTGCATTTTTTCAGAAGTTTAACGGGTAACAATACGTTACTCAAGGGAGCTTCAACTTTATTTTCTGAAGATTTACTCTCAACCTTCTAATCGAAAGATTTTAAGAAACAACCTTTGGGAACCTTGAAATGAAACTCATCCCGTCAGTAAAATTGAAAGACAGTCAGAATCCAACACGTTCTCTGCTCACTGATTTGAAAACTTTGTTCACTTTGAACTGAATTTCGTTGAATTATTGTAAGATTTCACGAATGACATGACTGCGATAATGTTTCGAAAAACACCTGCGCGGAGCCAACAGTTTTCAGCCTCGGCTGGTGATACCATAGAAACACGCGACTTTTTAGCCAGTGCGACCAACGGAGCAGGAGCTTTCGTGCAGAAAATGAAATTTTAATGAAGCCTATAGTATTTCCCTTGTATTTATTTACTTCCTGTTTAGAGATAAATTTGTCCAAATAAAAGAAGTGGGTATCAGAAAGGAGAAGTTAAAAAATCCAAACAAGAAAAGGAAAAACAAATTAAATGCTTTCAGTTGAGACACTCAAGGAAACGTCATTAAAAAAGCGCCATTAAAGCGAGTTGTAAATTTCAGCAATTAAAATTCGTTTACGTTTACGTTAATTACGAATAAAGCTTCTGTAATTTAATTGATTTAATTTGTGGTTTGAATGGCACCTATTAATTAAAAATTATTCTCAATCTACGAGTATTTTACAGACGAGTATAATCTGAATCACGTTCTATGGCGACACGTGACATGACACGTTTTTAATTTGGAGATGGAAACTTTTAAGTTTCAACTTCATAATAATGCCTGGCTATTATTTCCATCAAAGCGTCGAGTTAAACAATGTTTAAGTTTTACATATTGAGTTGATTTAGAATTGCTTAAGGACTGCTTTAAGGATTCTTTCGAAATTCTCATCCATTATTGCTTAACTCTAAGCTACATTAATTTAAACTATGCTAAATTTAACTACTGTACAAACGCAACCCTCCCTGTAGGGTACACCCGCCCCTGACCTCCTCCATCAGTCCATCGCTTAGAAACCCGACGTCATCTTCGCATTCTTTATGCTGCCCCAATCACAGCCCAGAGTCGTATTATTATTCGACGTGATGATCTCTGACGGTGGCACCCGGTGCATGTCACGTGCCGGATAGTAAACGCAGGGCCCTGGCGAAGGGGCACGACTGCGTTTGATCTTCACCACGCCAGGAGTCGTAAAGGACTGCGTCAAGCGCACGCTGTTCATTGCGTTGTTGCCCGAGTTCGTGGCCACGTACGTCGCCGTGGTACTGCGCTGAGTTCCGTGTCGCGAGAAGCGCCCCGAGGACCGATTATTAATCGTGCCTTCGCCGTTATTCGATATAGAGCTCTCGTAGTGAATGAGATCGGGCTGATCGCGACTTAGACGCCGCTTGAAGAAAATCAACAGAAAAATACGCTTGAACTTCTCGCCGAAGATGACGTAAATCAGGAAGTTGGCGCTGCTGTTGATCGTCACCAGCAGGTTGGAGACCTTCGTCAGCGACGGATCGATGAAGTTGTAGAAGGCCTCGGATATGTTCAGCACCAGAGCGAGGAAGTTGAACAGGAAGAAGACGATCACAACGCACAGCAGCATGGTGGCCAGGCCGATCTCGCGCTTCTCGGAACGTGAAAGACGCTGACGCTCGCGATTGGAAAATTTGACCTGACGATAGATGAGGCAGTTGAGGATGGCGAGCGTCAGGAAGGGGATGATGTAGTTCACGATCAGGTAGCACCAGTGTATGTAGATATTAATGTAGGCCGGATCGCGCCGCAATGCGGACGGACGCACACAGTGCAGTACAACTGCGCTGCCCGGCGGCTGGTAGGTGACCGTCAGCACCTCCCAGAAGCGCGGAAAGTTGTAGAGCAGCGCGAAGATGGCGCAGACAATAAAGTAGATCTTCGCGCGTCCGTACGTGCAGAGAGCGCGCGCCCGCAGCGGATGACAGACAGCGACGTAGCGCTCCAGCGTCACCGTGAACGTCATATAAATGCTGGCCGTCTGTGATATCATGGCGATCGGATAGCCGGCCGGCGATATATACGGGTAAATATAATTGTAGTAGAAGAAGAAGTAGCCGGTGTGCGGATAAACGGACGGTATGCCGAAGAGCAGCATGGAGGTTATGATGAGCATGGTGTCGAAACGCGCCAGGCCGATCAGCAGGTAGTTGATGCTGGAGCGCATCTGCGGCCGCGACAAAATTATCATCGATATGATGTTGCCAATGATGCCCAGGATGCCGACGACATTCAGCATTACGCCGCACACCCAGAACTCCAGTCGGTTGCTGGCGTCGTGCGGATTGAAGACATCCTTGCAGGTGGTCGTCCAGTTAGCTTCGTCATCCTCGTACGGATACTGGAAGGTAGGAAGTGTTTTGTTCGCGTCGTAGAGGTCGTAGTACAGCGTATAGTTGTAGAGGTCGTCGGGGGCGTCGATGAGAGTTGGCGAGGTGGAAGTGGAGATGGAGGCCGCCACCGTATGGGCAGCCGACTCGGCATACTGCAAAAAGACGCGGGCGATTTCAGAGCTGCTGGCACTTTCGAGGAATCCCTCTAAATCAGTGGGCTCTTCGACAGAATTCTGTTGGTGATATTGTTGTAGTTGTTGTTGCTGATGTTGTTCCTGTTGTTGTAGTAATGATGGGAATATATAAGGTGCTGCAGTAAAGTCAATCATCGGTTTTCTGGGCGGCCCAGGGTCAAGTAGGCACGTACGAGGTCGTATAATACAATAGAAGCTTATTTAAATCATACAACAGCTATAAGCAGAACTTCTAACGCTATAAAATGTTCATATGATGAAATAACGAGAATAGATTCGGGTTTGAACGGTTTTTCAAATACTTTCTATCAGTTCTTTCGTGCTTAAAATTACTTTTAACAAATACACAAGACGTAAGTATATGTTAGACTTGATCTGGTTCCCTTTTACGGGATCTTATCTATTAAATGTTATCTTCTTTTATTATCACAAGGAACGCTTAATTTCTATCCTATTTTTGAGAATATCGGTTTTTTAAAGTTTCGAATTTTGAAATTCTTCAACTTTAATTGCCTCTAAAGTCCTTTATTTCTTCCTTCTTCCACTTTTCTCTTTTTCCTTCTTGACCTCTTGGAGGTTATTGCTATTTTCTAATTTCGTTATTAACACTACTTATTTAATGAGACTATATACAGGATAATAAATTGAAATGTATTCAACTTTGCTGCTGGATTGTTGACTTAATTTTGTTGATTCCTCACTCAACAGTTTTGCACACGTATTTTCAATGAAATTCGTTTCCTTTTTCTTGAGTACTCGTAGATTTTCACTTACTTTAATAGTAAATCCATTAAACCATTGTTGCTTTTATGAAGCTCTTGTTTTTGTTGTTGTTAGTATTGATGCTGTTTCTGTTGTCCTTTCGATTGTTTCATGGGCTTCTGTAGCTTCTTTCTTTTTCTATTGTTTTTATGGTTGATGTGACCTGATTTCATTCATTTGGTTTCTCTTCCTTTTGTATTCAAATTACTCGACATATGAAATATAAAGGATATCAGAATACCAGAAATTATAAGATGTTGATGGCAACATTTCACAAAATGACGACGAAAGATTGGCAGCCTTTTGACGTTCATTCTTGTCGACGTATCGTCGTTATTGTTGTTATTATTGTTATTACCGATACCACTCCATTAATAATAAAAAGCTACAATATATGATTTAATTTAAAATACATGATTCCCAAAGGAAAGCAAATAAACTTCTTCTCCTTTATTCGATGTGAAAGAAATAAGAAGCAAAAAATAATCCAAACTAATTGCGGTTCTACGTTTCGCTCTTTCTGTTGCGGATGCACTATTTTCCAACTTTAATTTGCACTTGAAGCAAGATGTGATCAATTATTTGTCGGTAGGAGGAACCGCGACGCTGCCGGAAGCGATTCCCGCCGAGAGAAGCAACGACTGTTGCGGTGCTGTGCAGTCTAATATTTAGTAGTGCGCCTTCATCCGGCACACTATATATTGGCAGGCCTCAGTAGGTTTTTGTGAGCGAGGAGGAGAGGTCGCAGCAAGCGACGTCTACCGGCCACGTTAGTTGTGGGATGCTTGGATGGTTGGTTGGTTGGTTGGTTGATTTGGTTACTCGTTTGCCAGTGGATTGCTTTACTATCTTCCATCAGCTGCCGTGACTGCGATAAAATCCAGCTGTCGGCACCGCAAACTGGGTCCCCGAAGTCTATCACAGCTCTCTGCTCCACGGCAGTTCTTGGCTCCGTTTTATTTCGCTATCGTGATTTTTGCTGTTCTTAAAATTCTCTGGGATTACTTTTTGCTGGCGCATCGCAGGTGCTGCAATCAGAAAAAGAAAAAAAAAATACATATTAATTTTAAGCAGAGGTAAACAATGTGAATGTGGGAGTGCGTGAATGCCTGTGTGTCTAGTTGTGAGTATTTGTGTATGTGTGTGTTTGTCATTCACAGCAGCAACACTAGAATATAAGCTAGCAATTTGTTATTTATTATAATGTTTTTAACTTTTTGCTACCTCCACACAAATTCATTGTTATTACAGTAGTGAGAATTTTAGTTATTCTTGTTGTTATTGTTGTTGCAGTATTTAAAGGTAAACACAGCCCGAACACAGCTCTGTATGTGTGTAGATACAAATACCAACGCCGCTGTAATTCTTCAAGCGCTTTTCGCCGCATGTCGCCCCAGAGACGCCCCAGAGACGCCCTAGAGACGCACTAGATTCGCATCCGAGCCGCACCACAGCAGCACTCAGCCCGGATCTGCCACAGAGCAACACTTTGCAGCACGAATCGGAAACTTTAAGCCCACCTTTTAGTAATCCATACTTTACAATATCGATTTATTTTCTCCGTACGTATGAGTGCATGCTACATACGGATATTTATGTAATGTGTATGTATATGTACATGTGTATATACAAACGATATTTTTGTGTCATTGTCAGAGAATGTCTGTTGCATAATCATACTGTATGTGTTTTAACAAAATAACATAGTTTTGATGTTTTGAATGTTTCTACTAAAGTTGAAATAATTAAAGTTAGGAGAAACAAAGAAATATTGTAGTAGCCATCAAGGAAAGTGAGATGGAAAAACTTTCTAATTTTGCTCAATTTGCTCAATAATCGCCTTGGCGAAAAGTCCTTTATTTCGTTCTTTTTTTTCTTTCTTTCCTTCTTTATTTCTTTCTTACCTCCTTTCATTCTTTCTTTCTTTGGGCATTTTGTCTGGCGCCTGCTTTATATTTCGTTTTTATCGAGCGACTTTGTCATCTACATGGTTTTAATTTGAAGTTTTTTTGTGACCTATTTGTTTTTTTTTTTCGCTACAACCCTCTCAAGATACTGTAAAGCGACAACTTGGCTGAGATGTGTAAAGAATTTTAAAATATTGCATATTTAAAATTTATTGAATCATTCTCCTTTAATTAATCTTATTATTATAATATTTTATTCGAATCACGCTGTATAATGTATTGGTATAGACTCTTAGTTCTTCCGGGAGTTTTTGTTTTCATTGTTCATGGGTCGAGTGAGACTATACTCGAAACGACGAGTACAATCGTTAGAATAGAAGTCTTTCATCAAGAATAGAAGTCTTGATGAAAAGTGACGCTGAGCGAATTACTGAAAATCATGCTATGGTTAATTATGGATAGGATAATCTAAGAGTAAGCGAATATAATGCCTTCTAAATCATATATCGGATTATATCACTACTAATCATCATAGTCATCCGATCATATAATCAGATATAAACTTAGTGTTCGGTGTAACTTCTGAAACTCTAGTGAAATAATAAAGTTTTTAAGTATTTAAAGTCAGTGAGAGAAAAAGCACGAAGTATTCTTACTTTATACCAATAAAAGAATGCAATTGTTTCTTGATACGAGATAAATTGGTTCGCCGTGGCGAAAAAAACTAGAAAATGTTTTCTCTTTTACTCAACTTGGCAAAAGAAAAATTCATTTTCACTCTGGAACAATAAATGTGCATATATAAAAACTTTTGCAGCGACAATATAGATTAGTAAAAACAAGAACCGGAACAACAACAAAAAACAACGAAGACAAAAGACTGGAAGTGGAACCAAAAATGTGAGTATAAGTTTCCTGAAGAAGTTTAATTTGTAAGAAGTTTCCAGCGATTTGCTCATTAAGTGCCATAAAACTAGAAAGAAAAAACTTTATAAATTTGACGGTATTCTTTGGGGACAAAACTGTTGTAGTTGTTACAACATTGTCTGAAATGATATATAAATTACAACAAAAATATGATAAACAGCAACAAACTATTCAAGTTTTCCGACTTCGATTTAAAATTTCGCATTTCGCAATATTAAAGATCCTTTCCTCGTTCAACATCACCAAATCCAACTGAGAGTCAGGATATTAAATTGGATATCACATTCATGACATTAATGTAATGTTTAATTTCAATTGATTTAAAATTTAATTTTATTAAGTCAGAAAAATAAATGCACACACAATGAATGAATGGTCACAGAAAAACTCCAACTGAATTGACTTCACGGTAGCAACGTTGATGTGTGTGGGTGAACCAGAGTTGCATTACATTACGTTAATGTTTACTCACTGCTCACAACGCAACCAGAGTTGCGTGACATTGATATTGTTTTTTATTTAGTACATAAAATAAGTATTCCAATTAGTTTGCGTTCTAAGAACTGAAAATATAGAATTTCCTAATGCTACAGTCAGTAAAAAACTGTAAGCAAGGCAAAGAAGAGCATTAACATTACATATATTCGTGGTATAAGAAACCAATAAAATCAGCTTCAGTTCATCTTCAAAGCTCACTTACACTCATTGCAAATTGTATCCACTTCCACTAAACATGAATTGTCTAAATTATATTCACACACACAAAAGTAAAATAATAATTCAAACAAAATAATAAATATAATAATACAAACAATAAAAGGTAATGAAAAACGATTATTCAAATGAAGACGATGGGGATAAAGAAGACTTGCATCATTTATCAATTGCGGCCAAATGTATTAACTATATTAATTGTAAAAGGACGACGAAATGGGGACCATTTTAAAACTATTTAACATTTATCATCGTCGTCGTCATTATAAGCTTATAAACTGAGCTGAGTGTTTTCTTGAGCACTTTGCTTAAAGGACTTTTAATTTATGTCCTGATTTTGAGAGCAGCTGGCAATGTTGCTAACATTATTTGTGGACTAAGTTAATGTTGCTGTTGTAGGTGATATTTTATGGTCTCTTGTTTGGTGTTCTTTTTTTATATACGGAGCTGTTGTTGCTGCTTTACGCCTTCCTGTAGATTTTGTAGATAGCATCTGTTTCCTAATACCAATACAACTATGACAAGACAAGACAAGACAAAACAAGATAATACAAAACAAGAAACTGACGATTGACTTATCAATGTTGTTGTAGTTTCCATAAATAATTTTCCGTTCTTTCTGTGTTTCCAATTGAATTTTATAGTCCTTTAATGACCCGGTTTTTGTCCATTACATTATGCAAAGTTTCAAATTGAATTCAAAATCAGATTCGGATGTTTCGACATGATTTAAAAACATCTGCCACTGCATTGAAATAATTTACACATTTGAATAAATCGTGTATTCCTTTTTTTTACCATATCAACTTAAATATTTGGCTGCAAAGTTTAACCAACCGAAAAAATAGTCACCGTTACTGTCAACATCCAACAAAAAAATCTTTTCTTTTTCTTTCCTTTAGAATAAAATCATTTAACGTGTCGCTTTTGATGTTGTTGATGGTTTTTGTGAGTTTCTAAGCTTTTTCTTTTTCGTCGTGGGCTCAACTTTTACAAAAAACCTACAACAACAACAAAAAGAAAAATGAACACAAAATAAAAATTTGGCTCCGAAAAAGAAATCTTCTTCCAACTTTTATTGTATTTTTATTTGATTTTGTTTCTCTTTTCAATGTTTTCTTTTCTCTTCAAAACTAAAAAACACACTGTCTTTGCAGCACAAAAGCCTGAGCCTGAAATTTTTGTCATGTGATTGTGATTGTCGGTGTGTGTGTGTGTGCATGTGTATTTGTGTTGTTTGGTCCAAATCCGTACGAGCTTTCGAAGTCTCAATGTCCTCTTCGGCTTTAAGAAGGACGTCAGAAAGGTTTTCAGTTCATCTATTGTTGCCGTCGTCCTTCCTTGATTCGGATGACGACGACGACGAAATGCCTTTCGAATTTTGAAAAAAGCCATTACATGTGCTTCAATCGATGGATTACATAGGAAAAGAAAACAACCAGTTGGAAAAAATCTCAGATAAACACCTTTTTAGAAGTCAATTTAATTTCTAAATAATTCTACGCTTTAAAAAAGCGTGATTAGAACTTCGATATACTTGTAGATATTTTTATAGGTCCTTTCAAAATATTTCTCCTACTTTCAGGAACTCACTTTCTCAACTTTATATGTATTTAATAAAACATCATATAGACATGAATATTTTAGTTGCTTTTTTTCGTCTAGCTTTTTCTCTACTTACATTTTGATTAATTTCTCCTCCAGACAGGAATTTATTTTCTTGTTCTTTGCATAAAGAGAGAAACTAATGGATCTTTCGACAGAGAGCCTTCAATTTTTGTTTTTTACATTATATTACTTTTTTGTAAATCTTCTTTTTCATAGTGTCTCTCTCTCTCTCTCTCTCTCTCTCTTTCTCTCTCTCTGTCTTGTTTTTCTCAGAATCAATAAAACCTTCTTTGCTTACAAACAACTTTGCAGAATTGTATTCAGAACTTTTGTAAATTTACAACGTTTTACTTAATTAAACAGCAATATACAAATTTAGATATTTAGATATACAGATTTAGAGTGACCTTAAATATGTTTGGGTTTTTATAATAATTACAGAAAAAATAGTAACATCATCTCTTTTGCTTAATGATCATTATGTCTCTCATTAGTTACACTTACATAGATCAAAATTAGTCTTTCCCAACCATGTAATGTTCCATTAATGAATTAATCCCCCCCACCCCTTCCACACCATTAGAACTAAACCGCAGAACTAAATTTTGCTAATTAACTAATTAACTCAACTCAACTGAACACAACCCAATACCAATCAATTATTAACAACACCATGAATATCCATTTAATACCACAGATGAATTACGTAATTAAAATTCTATTTGAGTACTCGTTGAATTCTGACAGCTCTACCGCTGAGACCACTAAAAGGACTCAAGCAAGGTTCATCAATTGGAAGCAACGATAAACGAGGCGATAGAGTGATAAAGATTGGAATGGGTTTTTGTTCATGGCAAACAAATATACATATGTATTATAATAGAACATCCTCGTCTTAGAGATGCCAAAGCGAATGCCGAATCCTCTCTCTTGTTGCTGTAACGTAATCTACATTAATATATGTATAAATTTCCTATAAATCAATTAGTGAAGAGCGCAGAAATGAAGCGGACAACGCAAGCAGGATATGGTTCAACAATACTCGATAATTAATAATAACAATGGAATAAGGCAATTAGTAATCTGATAACAAGGAAGAAAATGCACTTGTGTCACTTGTCACTTCAGATTAATGTTGCAGCCAGTTTGACGCATAGATCAAGTTCAGCTTTTGCTTTAAGCATTTTTTTTTTTGCTTTGCAAAAACCACTGAAAAAATAGAGTGGAAAATATATACAGAGGGAGAGGGAGATATGGAGTTGGTAGGTAATTCGTGTCGTCCGTGAATTGTGGGTACATCGATCACGCCCACCACATCGCCCACGTCTGATACAATGTAGCATCGCCGCCACGAAACTTTATGACTCTGCCAAACTCTGCTCACTGCCGAACATGAGTCACCATCATTAGTTCAGGTACTTAGGCACGATGTGCTTTTAAAGTAGTTGCTGCGATATTTTCAACTCTGTCGCTTCGTCGCAATTTCCATGCGTTTCATCATTGATTATAAGTTTGTTGGCATGTCAGCATAAGTGTCACTTCCGTCTGAATGTATAACTTCAATGATTCCATTTTAATGTCACACTGTGACACAATACACATTACCTACACACCCTGAATTCCGCCTTACCGTACTTACTTACAAGGGAAGTACTTACAACGAAACTAATTAAACAACTAACAGCAAATTCATTAGTTGCTGTAATCTGTAGACTCTGTAATCATGTGACTTGAAATTGGCAACTCTATACAATTGGTTCGGCGAAATTCGACATTTGAACTTGTTCTACCACGTGTATGTATGTATGTATGTATGTATAATAAATGAGTATGATTCTGACGTGTGTGGGTTGAAAAGGAATACTTTTGCTCCTCTCAGGCTAAAGTTACGCCCGTGTTCTCGGATTCATTTGGAGTGAATGTCAGTGAAATGTCAAAACTTCAGTTCTTTTTTCTCTTTTGATTAGCGACTGATTATTGCGCTGTATAAAGTAATGATGTTGAAACTTTTCCAAACTATAATTAAATGGAAGCCATTTTATCCATACAACACTGAACGGAATGGAGAACTCACTAATAATGAATTCATGAAGAGCAAATTAAATAGTATCAGGTTCCCCTTCTAATTTTATTTTTTCTTACATTTGTATACCCTACACACGAAGTGATGAGGGTATATTCACTTTGTGCTTCCGTCTGTAATGCCGTCTGTCTGTCTGTCTGTCTGTCTGTGGAAATAGAGATATCTTCACAAAACTATGGAACGAATATTCTCTGACATTTGCTATTTGAGATTGAAAAGGAAAAAAATTAGACCATTGTCACTCTTAATTTTTAAGTAAAAGTGTGTAGGGTATATGAACTTCGGCCAGGCCGAACAAATAACACTCCTTCTGGTTATTATATAAAATGTTGTGTTCTTAGAACGTACTGTTAATTTGAAAGAACTCAGCAATTAGTTGATAACAGTAGTGACTATTTAATTTGTTCTATTTAACTGACAGTACGTTACCTCACATATACGAGTATTTTATTATGGGTATAAAAGAAATTAAGAAAAACAATTCACACACAAAATATATAGCTTGCAACTCTTATTCCAATAAAGATTGTCAATCCATCGATTTATTTCAGCACTCAATTTCACGTGATTGACGAGTGTTGAGTAAATCAATCAATTAGGATGTTAAAAAAAGAGTGTTAGAAACTAGACCGAATATTTTCGGTTGGAATCCACAATCGTTTACAACAAGCTTAATTGTTGAGGTTCTTTAGTCTGCCATTAAAAAGAAAAGTGATAAATGATGGTTGTATATATTGGGAAATAAATATTCGAATACATATCAATACTTCTTCTTGTTCTTCTTCTTTTTTGTGTCCTTTTTCACAATTTTGCTTACCATTTCTCTAAATTCTTCTGAACAGAATTCTTCTGTCAGAATCTCTTCTAAGTTTTTATACATTCTTCTTTAATAATTGAAAAGTACAAGATTTATTTTCCTTGAGTGAAAGTGGTTTCATAGGATTTCTTATTCATTAAAATGGAACTAAAAAAAAATTTGTTATACTGTAGTTTAGCAATATATTGATTTAGAAAAAAGGTTTACTCAGAGGCGGAAATTGCAATGGATCCTGGAAGTGACAACACTTAGCTACTCTTTACAAACAGCGAAGCATCATTTCAGGAGATACCATTCATTGGCGGTAGTCACGATAGTCATGTCAAACAGAGAAAGAAAAAAGACATTAAGGCACATCAACAAATGTAGTCTTAAACAAACTTGAACAGAAAAATTAATGCATCAACTTTTCTGCCACAAAAATTCGGTTTATAATACACAAACAAGGCCTTGAAATGTGTAGAAAATAAAAGAATGAGTTTTATACCGAAAACAAAAAACCAGAAAGAGTGCTATCATCGACTTGGACAAACATCATTTAAGTGAGAACCTTAAGCAGAAAATTCTTGGGTC
Organism: Myopa testacea; assembly: GCA_949629155.1. NCBI lineage: Eukaryota > Metazoa > Arthropoda > Insecta > Diptera > Conopidae > Myopa > Myopa testacea. The sequence continues at coordinate 20,452,105 of OX451348.1, read as the reverse complement.
TTTAAACTGTGAAAATTATACAATATTATGTTGAAGTGAATGGACCACTTCCATTATATGAATGGATTATATAAATACTATGTACATAGATGTTCAATTTTGTGTTTGTGTTTTACTGCAATTTATTAACAGGCATAATTTGCGGCCTACCTAATAGTTACATAAGAATATATTTAATAGGTTTTCATTCAAGTCCACACTGAAGAGCACTTTTTTCATCTCCAAACGCTTAACAGGAGAGGAATGTGTAACTGTGGGAAAATCACGCCCATTTTTGGTGGAATACTGTACAATGAAATTGGATTTTTGAGAATTAAGTGTTGAACAAATAGCTTTCTGCTTACTACTTACTTAAAACAAAAAGATTCGTTCAGTTTTAGTATAAAAATGTAAAACCCTTTCGTTTACAGTCACGTTTACAGTTTCGTTTACAGACTGGAAGAAAACGAAAAGAGCCTAGTTCGTTCATTAAAAAGAATTCAGTAGTTTTCATCTCGGATCATAGATTCAAACATTTTGTTCTAATCTTGGAGACGAAATCTGATTGTCCATCGTTGTTGTTTTGGCCTTGGAGTCACCGGTTATTGCCATTGAGATGTATTTCTTGATCCAACCAACAGCAACCAATCAGCTGATGGAAATAACACCCAAGCGTAGCAGACTGTTTTTATAATGCTTTTTGTTTGTGACTACTTTTGTTCAATGAACTCAGATTATCAGCCTTAGATTACTAACCTCAAGTATCGCAACTTTTTACTTCGCTGTTCTTTCTAACGGACATACATGATATGACAATGACAATAACAAAATACATGTGAAAACTTAACATACATATACCGAATAAGGGTATGCGAAGACCCGTAACAATATGCTTTAAATCAATGTTTTTTATCGCCTTTAATTATCGACGCTTGGGGAAGATTTTCCTCGGGTGTTCTTTACGGACATCTTTTGGAAATTGAAGATTTTGAGGAATTTGCAAATAAACCATTTCTTCCAGTCTTGCGACATAACATAATATATTTACATACATAAATGATATTATACCGCGATCATTGAGTTAAACGCATTTTATTCCGCGATCAGTAGTTCTAGAAAATGCCAGTAGTTCAAAATTTTAATAAACTTACAATCAAACATTTAAAGTCCATAAATCAACAAAACAAGGATTAAGTTAAAGAAGATTAACAATATAAATATAATAAAACAGAGCTTTCATATTTGCTTCAACGAAAACCCAATTTTTTATTTTATGCATTTTTTTTATACATTTTACATGTGTCACACGAAGTTCTCAGAGCGTCAGGTTGTCGTGAAAAAACTCACCTTCAATGCTATATGCTATTGCCTCCTATAACAGGAGGGCGCCGGCTATAAATCGGTCATCGAACTGATTAGGTAACTTAGTGCACTTAGTAATTCAAATGATTAGATACGAACGAGTGATCATTAGACAATTAAAAAAGTTGAAAGTCATTGTGAAGTCATCATCGACTCTGCCAGCTCGGTGACATCTAACACAAAGCTTTCTCTAGTGATGGCGATGATGATTGACAGAGTTGAATGACCGAGGCCAACTTAATCGATCTCAACGGATTCCTTTGGTTAATTAATTAAAGTAATAATAAGCTGAATTAATGAGTTATGAGCTAATAAACCCGATTTATTTCAAATAATAAAAGAGCATCATGGTGCTTAAGTACCCAGGAGATATGTACATATGTAGAAAATCAATTCTAACGATACAAACTGCAATAGGAACGTGTAATTTGATTTGTTTGAAAACCGGAACCGCAATCGTTTAATTTTAATTTATGTAGTATAATTTTTGCAATTATTATCAACACTCGTTCAAACTTTGTTTAGCGTCGACCGAAAACACTTTTATCTGAAGACTCCGCACGGTGATTAGAGAAAAAAAAAGAGAATTAAAAAACCTTGTATGTCGTTATCGAATACGCAGATTGGGTTGTTTGACGTGCTGGACGTAGACTAGAAGAATGAGCTTTTCCATATAAATATTGTCGGGTCGTATAAATAAAGACCCGTCCGATGCAGTCGCTCGGTTGAAAAACATTCGAAGATTTGTCGATAAAGTGATCTCTGACCGTGTGTTGTTTTCGTGCCGCATTATTTTTGAGTTGGTTGGTTTAAACGCCAAAAAAAAAAAAATGGCAACACTGCGCAGGGCCAGAACGATTGGCCACATCGTTTTTATTTTAATATTAATTCACTGCCGCCTCTCCGTGAATGCAATCAACTCAAATAATTTCAACGTTTTGGAGTTTCTGGGGCTATCGGGAAATTTCGGACTTCAGTTCTACAAGAATCTTCCTTCAGAGTCGATTCTCTCGCTGCCAGAAAATAATAGTGACCAAGGATTGCAGTATCCAGTCCTCACCTATGGTGCCACAGAAACTAAGTGTTTGTCCCAGTTGCAAGCTGTCAAAAATGGTTTACTTCGGAAGGAGCTGTGGAGCATTAAAGGTACTCTAGTAGGCTTAACATACATATAACGAATAACGAGTTACCGAGCTCGGTGTGAAGACCCCTAACAATATGTTTTAAATCAATGTTTTTTGTCGCCTTCAGTTATCGATGCTTGGGGCAGATTTCCCTCGGGTGTTCTTTACGGACATCTTCTGGAAATGGGAAATTTTGACGAATGCCTCAGCGTAAAACAAACCATTCCTTCCAGTCTTTCGACCATAAAAGGAAAGTACTGCTTGGCTAATGTGCCGATTACTCAGATGGAAGCATCTTCTTCGTCTTCACAAAAGCTGGCCCTCAAAATGGGCATCTGTTTCCCTTCAGCGTGCACTGCGGAGCAAATAGATTTAATCCTCAAAGACGTGCTGGCGAAGTGGTTCACCGAGGAAACAGATGCTTTGAGTAGAGCGACGCCGCTGGTCAATGAAAACAGTTGTTCGACCGCTGAAGTACCTACATTTGAAACCATCGATTGGGCAGCCGTGTAAGTAGCTTTTAACGTGTAACTCTTTTCAAATTTCTCAAATAGCAAAAGAACAAGAAAAGATACATAGATTCTCATTAAAATTGATTTTATTTACGCTTTTTTAAGTGGCGTTTTGGTAGTGATAACAGCTCTAATGATCATTAGCACATCCTACGATTACCTGGCGACGCATCGTAGAGGTAGGTTGAAGGAGAGAGAAAGAGAGAGGAGAAGAGAGGAAAGATACAAGTTTTTATAACGACTAAACATTTATTGCAACTTTTAGAGTCTTTAAATGCTTATTTGGTGTCATTTTCGTTGCGATCCAATCTCCGAGAGTTGTTTCGAATCAGTTCTGGAAGAAATGCGCCACACGTGATTCCCTGCCTGCATGGTTTACGTTGCCTGTCCATCATATGGGTTATTTTTGGTCACTCTTTTTTGATGATGATTCTGTCGCCCAACATAAATTCGATCGATATCACTGAGGTATGTATTTGAAAACAAAAATAAAGCTCCCTACCTCTCTTCCAATTGATCTTGGAAGAGAAGGGGAAGGATTTAAATAAGTACTTCATTCATTAATCTATACAATTTGCCTAATCCTGCAGTGGGCCCGAACTCCTTTTTCAATGTTTTTACAAATGGGTAGCGTCTCAGTAGATACGTTCTTCTTCTTGAGCGGCTTACTCCTCATAACGGTGGCAATGCGTCAAATGGAGAGGTAAACAAAAACAAAATTACCATACATTACTATTCAATCATACTGACTACGCTTCTCTCCTACTCTCCTACTTTAGGACGGAGGGCCGTCTTAATGTGCCGCTCATGTACCTTCACCGTTATCTCCGTTTGACACCGGTTCTGGCGGTGGCCGTATTGCTTTTTATGAGCCTCTACCGTTACATGGGTGACGGTCCTCTATGGCATAATTTTACTAGCTCGAATACTTTGTGTACCGAGACCTGGTGGGCCACTTTGTTGTATATACAAAATTATGCAGCAGCAGGAAAGATGGTAAGAGCATAGTGAGAAAAAAAGAGAGAGAAACAGAGAGGGGGGAGAGAAAGAGGGAGCGAGAGAATTGAGAAGTTCATTTATTAAGCATTTCATTTCTTCTTTGTCCTACTTTTCAATCGTTTTCAGTGTCTTGGGCACTCGTGGTACCTGGCTGTCGATACTCAGCTCTACTTGATCTCACCATTGATCTTGATAGCTATCTGGAAGTGGAAGAGAAAAGGATTGGCTGCTCTACTAGTCATTGGATTGTTGCTTTTCGGCTGTTTGTTTTGTGTCATTGTAATCAACGGTTACTCGGTTTTCAAACCGGAAGGGTGAGTTTTTATCGCGTCTTTCTAATTTATACAAAATCTGAATAATTTTGCACTCTCTCAAGCAATTTTTAAAGATTATTTGCTTCTTCGAGTCGATTCATATGCAAGTAATTTATTTTTGATGTTGATTCTGATATCTTGCTGATATATTGCTTTGAAGTTTGATAATAAAATTTTAAAAAAAATAAATTTTTATTGCAGCAATTTAGGCGCTGACAGCGATGAGATGCGTCATATTTACTATTCCACTCACACGCGGGTGTCACCTTGGATCATTGGTATTATGCTTGGTTACTTTCTTCACAGACGCGGCGGCCGACAAAATAAATTATCCTCGGTTAGATCATTATATAGCTTTATGTCACATCATTTAAATGAAAACTTGTTGCATTCCTCTCTTTCAGATCTACGTTTTCTTCGGCTGGTTTTTCTCTCTCGCTCTCATCTTCATAGTTTTATTTGCTTTATATGGCAAAACTCAACCGGATGCCACGCCTCTAACCCCACTAGGAGGGGCTTTCTACTTAGCTCTATCACGTATCGCCTGGCCCCTGGCACTGTCCTGGGTGGTCTTTGCTTGTGTTAACGGCAATGCAGGACCAGTTAATCACTTTCTATCCTGGTCTCTGTGGCAACCTCTGTCGAAGCTCTCGTATTGCATGTACATCTGGCATTTGGTGGTGGAGACCATAAACGCGGGGCGTATCAAAACGAACACTCATTTTTCCAACTATGATGCCGTAAGTTCCTGCCTAATCTCGTATGCAGTGATTTTAATCTCCTACTAAATAATTGAAAACCGTTACATAGATTTCGCGCTTCTGGAGTGATTTTGGCAGTACGCTTCTGGTATCTCTGGCCATGTATTTGGCTGTGGAATCGCCCATGGCGAATCTTGAAAAGGCCATGTTTGCAAAAACGAAAATAATAACACGTCCCAATACATGCTTAGCGCCACCTACAACAACATCTCAGGAGAATTTCATGTGATAAACCATTGATAGTGAAAATAAAATTAATTTACTTCTAGATAGTTTATCAATAGTTTAGATTCGTTATGTAATATGTATATAACAGCATTTTTCAAGATTTGTAGGTCTCGATTCTTTAGAGACCTGACGATGTTAAGTTGGTCTTATTCTAGTCGATCTTTGATTCAAGATAAACCAAGTATAGTTAAGTTGTTTATAAAATCCATTTCACCAGAATTCATCTAAAGACCAATAAGGTTCCTGGTTATGCAGACCATTTTTATACCATACAACTGTATAAAATATAAGCTATATAAATAAGTTTTCAATTTAATTTCGAAACTTAACAGTGGAGTTTACTATACGAGTACTAAGGAAGTAAGTAAATCTAAAAGCTGACAGTGTACACACTACAGTGGGCAGATTTCTTAATATGCGGTTTTCTAAGTTTGCCTGAGACACTTAAACCCAACAGCTAGAGAGCGGGGAGGTAGTTTTAAGCAAAGAAACTCCGATCTCATTCAACTTTCATTGAAGGGCTGTCAGATAAGGTACGCAGAAGGTACGATAAAGACTTCTGTGACTTCAGAGACTTCAGGAACTTCAGCGATCAGGGCCCCACACGATCAGGTCGCAACTGAGCCTCGGCAGAGTATTTAATATGTTAGAAATACAGAAAGTTAACATTTTCGATTACTTGTAAATGCTACAAAAATGTTAAAGAAATATTATAAAACATGTAAAATAGGCGAAATATTTTACTAATTTAACAAGAATTATAAATACTGCATTTACGTACGTTGGATTATTTATGAAGTGGGGGGCCATCGGGTGGTTTCTTTTAAAGTTGCTTTTCTTTCACAATATGAAAATTTTGAAACTGTCAAAAGGAAACCCACCCTAAATATATGTAATATATACGGAAAAATACGGCACATTTTCAATTTCAAACACTTAACCAACAATTAAGCAAAAAAATACTGTAAAAAAGGAAAAAGAAACAGGAAAAACTAACGAACCACCACCCGAACACTTTTCTGCCAGCCATTTAAAGTGTCACATAAATCTTATAAATTCACACTAACACACACACACAGATAAATTCACTAAAACGTATACTAGTGCAGCGACTGTAAGTTAAACAAGGACGACCCCAACAACAACAACAACAAAAACACACAGCAAACAAATGACATCCAACTAAATTTATATTTTGTTTAGCTTTTCTACAGACCAACCAATATTTATATTTTTATTTTCTTTATTCAATCATTTAAAAAATAAGAATAAGTTTCCATACACTTTTATTATTATATGTATTTTATGGGTATATACATATATATTTTAGTATATATCCACATATGTACATATACAATCTCATAGATATTTATCTCAAGTATAGGAAAATGGTTAATATTCCTTAAATTATGAGTTTCTTCAGATTTATTGCTTATAAATGTGTTCCTGCGTACTTTTAGATAATTGTAGACAACATAAATCTACACAATATAAATAAATCACTTTCTAGACACATATTGCTTAAATCGAACCTATTTTAGATCTAAACCTTCCAACCTACCTAGAACAGTACAAATAATTCTCAATTAAATACCAGGAATTAACAAAACAATAAAGAATGTTTGCCTTTAATGTTGACGTATAGGGAAATTAATTTGCATAAATTCGTTATGGCATTATTTTTTCTATATAGATTGATATCGGTACGTTCTGGTTTATTAAGGTATTATACAGTACTATATTTCCCTTTACGTCAATATTAAAGGCAAACATTCTTTATTGTTGTGTTAATTCCTAGTATTTAATTGAGAATTATGTTTACTGTTACAGCTGTGGTCTAGGAACAGCAGTGTTTGAATTCAACCAATTTTAAGATTAAAATATGTACATACATATGTATATAGATATTAAAAAATATAAAAAATTATAAATATATACGAGTATAATATAATGTAATATACATATGTAGTTACAATTTAAATTTGACATCTCTTTACTTCTGTCAAACATAAACAGCTAATTTTCAACATTTGTGATTTTGTTGTGGCATGAATTCGAATTTACTATTTAAAGTACTATACATATATTGTATATAATTATATTTTTTTATTATGGTGTTTTATTTTTTTATTTATGAAATTTTAAAATACAAACAGTATTTAACGGAATATATATTATCTACATATACATATATGTACATTAGGGTGGTCCTTAATTTTCAAAATCAAATTTTTTTCGGTCTTACCCTCTTAAAATATAATAGTAGGTCAGGAAATGATATGTGCGAAATTTCAGCGAGATCGGACATCGGGAACCCGTGCCGCATCAAGGACGAAGTTTTCAAATTTCAGTACAATCGTAAATTTTCAAAAATTTTTTCCATATTTTTTTTTCATGACGAAAGATGAAAATAATAAGCAGTTAATTTTACAAGTACTAGAAGATTATCGGCAACGCTATCCAGATGCGAATAAATCAACCTTAATGAAAGGCGTACATTAACAAATACATATGTAATATTTTATAAGATATTACAATTAATTTTATAATAATAACGGTCACAAAAACTGGGATTCATAACTTTTAAATTTTCGGAAAGATTTGAATTATTATTTCGAAAAATGTACTTTTCTACACCACGGTAGAACTTCTGTTAAATGCGGTACGGGTTCCCGTTGTCCGATCTCGCTGAAATTTCGCACATATCATTTCCTGACCATCATATTTTAAGAGGGTAAAAAAAAAAAAATTTGGAATTTGAAAATTTACAATTGTACTGAAATTTGAAAACTTCGTCCTTGATGCGGCACGGGTTCCTGTTGTCCGATCTCACTGAAATTTCGCACATATCATTTCCTGACCTACTATTATATTTTAAGAGGGTAAGACAAAAAAAAACTCAACAAAATTTTCGGCCCCTATAGCTAAGGACCACCCTAATGTACATACATAAGAATGTTTAACATAAAACGACTGGCGACAAAATTGCGTACAACACGACTATTAATATATTTTATTTCATTGAAGTTCTACATTCTTACGTTTTGAATTCTTTAACTGTGTAAGATTGAGTATTTTAATTAATGTTAGTCTCATTTAATGAGAGAGACGATTTCTGGGGCTATTCATCATACTATAGATAATCAGATTTATTTTTATAAGTTCCGGAAATATAACAGAGATAATTCTTATTAATGAATAAAGTTCAATTTTCTACAAATAATTTAATTATGTATGTATCTAATCACATGAAGTATTAACAACTTTGGATATATTATGGACATAAGTTCTATTTCTAGTTCTATATGATGTTCTATACAACGTTCTATATAATATATAGTATACTACATACATATGTATAGTATACAGATGTGTAAAGATTAAAGCGTTTGTTTCTCTTATTTTAATTGAACCACACATTTCACAGGTTTCGGCATCACTTAAGGTCAATACGGAAGGTCAAACCTACTTGACTTGACTACACAACGCAATACAACCGCTCGTACTTACGTAAAATATTGATGCTACATTTAATTCCAAACATGTCAGGCTTGTTGTCAATGTGCGATGTGATAGTAAAGCAATAAAAACACACAATGTACTATAATAGTATAAGCCGCTTGTGTGGGCGACAGGACATGTTTGGCATGTTCAAGTGTTCATTCGGACATGTTTTAAACTCTCGATAACTGAGCCAAATAGTTTCAAAATAAACGTTGGAAAAAGTTTGAGGTTCGGGTATCTGTGGTATTTTTGGGGATCTGTGGTATTTGTGGCCATTTTCTTTGACAGGTAGTTTTGTAAAAAAATAAAACCAGACTCTGAATTGAAACTAATTTATACCTCCCTCTCTCTCACACCCCTTCTCTCACATCACTCTTCCTTTTTCAGTGAAAAATTATTTGTCTTTAAAAAAATCACTTTGTTGTCATTTAAATTTTGTGATTAAAAACAACCACTTTTTATAAAAGGTATGTCAATTTTGTGTTCTGCTTCTTTTTGTCCAATCTTCGCCGTTTTGCATAATAATAGAATTCACGCTGTTTTCATTTTCTTTAGTTTGTGTTTTTTAATGAATGATTTCGTCAAGCAAACACAATATTGTTCAATATATGGACATAAATTCACAACATCAGCTTGAAAGTTTTCCAATTACAAAAACTTCGAGTAGCTAATCTCGAGCAAGAAACTTATCATTGTCGTCATTTCTATTTTTTATGCGATTTTATGCGGTACCACTTTTCTTGCTGTGTCCCTGTTGGTTATGCACTATATTGGTCCTTACGAACATTCTTTTGTTGACACTTTTCTTCGGAACTTTGTACAAGAGTTAAAAGTTACGAGTAACGACGTTAATTACGCAACATAAATTTCAAAGTTCGTGGTGCGTGACGATGAATGTTGAACTAGTCTAATGAGTTGGCAACTCCTTTAATCGAAGTCATAATGCATTGTTGCAAACTATCCTCGAATGCAGAATATCACAAGGTTTTCGAGTTTCGAAAATTACTCAACCTGTGACTTCGAAATCCGGTATGAAAGTACTTTCCATCATGAAGAAATTAAAAAGTGAAAAAAGAAGATGGTTTTTATACTATATATCATCAAAAGATATTATTATTGATATTCTAATTTGTTTTTATTATATTTTGGTACCCTTAAAAATTCCTCAAGTAAACTTTTCTAATTACAAATGATTAATAATTTTAACATATGTATGTACATAAGTATTTGATTTCATATGATTTAAAATGACTTGTCTTTAATGTGTGCAATAATTGAATATTGCTGACCCTCTTCAGTTTCTTTCGGTTTAAATCAAAATTTATGAAATCCAACCTTGGAACCTACGTGGATCTCTCATTGCTCTGTCATTAAGTGTCAAAGTTCCAGCGAGCAGTCGTTGGGCGACCCTAATCAGGTGGTAAACATTAATGTGCAGCTTACTGTCAACTACATCGTAATGGATCAGCTTCTTTGACAAAGCTTCGTCTTTTCTATTTACGAAGGTTAAAGTGTTTCAATGACAGAGATTTACTTTTAAAGAACGATGATAATAATAACAGTAACTCTGCTCAAACCATTTAATAAACTCCGCCTTAATTTATGAGTCTCTGGGAGAATTCTAACCACCTATCAAAAAACTGTGAGGATGGCGGGACGAGGGGCGAGACAAACACCCCATAATTTAGTAAACTTTTTTATGCGTTCTTTTCTAGAAACCCCTTTGAAATGCAATAAGTTGCGTTTACAGTTTTGGCGTCTCGGCTTTTACAGGCCCCTAGATAGAAATTTAGTAAGTATGTATGTACTTACGTATCGTAGTTGGGACAAAGAGGTTTATTATTCAAGTTTTGAAGGTCGACATTGAGTGATCTAAGCTTTAATTATAGATTTTATGCTTTCGGTTATAATTGAATGATCTAATATAATATTGTGTACTATAAGTTTTCCTCTAGGAGTTATTGTTTCAACAAATAAAATAGGCGATTTAACCAGTCTTTTTTAAGTTAATATTTAAGACAAGTATATACATTCAAATATATGTACTCGCACATATACACATTGAATATACATACATATATGTAGACATACAATTAGTCTTTCTTAAAATACAACCCTTTCAATTTATCAACTACAAATTAACTCCAGTCCAGTCGATTTGTTTTACAATCTGTTTATGGGAGCGATTGTTACGATTATTTAAGATAAGAGTCAATAAATTGTTTCACTGTCCGTGAAATAAGCGGATTAGAACTTTGACCTGTTTTGTCCGCAACATTTAAAAAAGAATAGAGGAGAAAATACAGTCAAGTGTATTTATGTATATGCAGCAAATAAAAACCGGAGCACGTTTTTCTTCATGTGCGTCAACCCGAGAGTATGTGATTACTTTTCACATATTCTTTTGTGTGTGTGTGTGTGTGTGTGTGTGTGTGAATTCCCAACAGTTCAGTGAAATCTGTGAGTCTGGGAGTCTGGGAGTCTGTGAGTCTCTAATCCTGTGAGTCTCTTAGTGCACGTGCATAGAAAACACAATAGTTGCTGCTTAAGCTTTTTTCTTTGCATTTTTTTTGGACTTGTTCTTGACAAAGTTAATTCAAACACTCGACTGACGGACTCATCCAGTCAGTATTAAAGTTTATTTTATATAAACACCGCGCTTATGGCATTTCCCACGATGTTACCGAAAAAAAGTTGAATTATGTTTTGTCACGTAACAAGTGCTTCCGGTGCTTCCTTTTCCTCACTAATTAATATTCTGATTATCTGTTTTTATGGTAGACACCAAAGTGGATAAGTGTTTGTGACACAAACTTCTGCAAAAAACTATCCACCCGATCTGAATTTTTTTCCAGTGACATGTGTCGAAAAACAATATTCTTTGGGAGAAGAAAAGTCATCGTTTACTCAACACAAGTTTAACAAATTCTAGAAGAAGAAATTCTATCCCTTATCTTGTTTGGAATTTTTATTTTTATGTGAACTGTTTAAGTAATTAGTGAATCACTCTTTATGTACTTTCCTTAACGCTATTTATTAAGTGTTTCTCAGTCACCTTGAAATCGTTCAGACTGCCTAGCAAAAGTCATCCAGGAAGCTTCCCTGGTAGTCGCCCAGATCAATTTTCTTTCTCCACCTCCACTTTTACAGGACTCCCACAACAAAAAAAGTAACAACCGCAATACCATACAATAAATTCCTCTCAATATAATAGTAGTAATAAATTAGATATACACATGTACATATGTAGATATGTATGTATGTACACACATACATATATCTAGTATATACGAAAGGACAACAGAAAAACTACAAATTGCAAATATGTTCGTATGTTTTGTCTTCAGCATATTATGCCAGTTGATTTCCTCTGTCTGTCGTATTTCCCATTCAGAAAATCGAATTCTTACAGCGTGCCTTCAGGCGAATTTTTTTATTTGTTGGTTTCTGAAGAAGGTAACAACTAACAACGTATAAAAAGAAAATAGAAGTAGAGAAGATAGAGATAGACAACATAGATAGAGGCAGAAAGAAAATCAAATTTATTTTTTCCAATATAATATAATATCTTTATCAAATATTATCGCATAGTATAATATATTCTACAAAGATTTTCATAGATTGGAGTAAACATATTACTACCAATATCCTCACAAGAATAGGTGTGGTATGCCCACTATTCCACTATATGCCCCATAAACATTTTCTGAATCACAACTGAATGGAACACAAAAACAATCCATTCATTCAGTACACATACATAGCCAATAAATACTTATCATCCACGAATGGTCCGCCCTCTTCACCATAACACAAGTTCCCCTAAATTCCCAATTTAAAGTCCCCAGGAGCCCAGTGCGCCCAGTTTCGAATTTTTCTCTAAAGATTTCCACTTAAAGAATCTTTCATCAGAGGTCACGAGAATGTATGGGTTCGGCGCTTGGGAAGATAGCCCTTTTTTGTTTTTATTTATGTAAATTCATTATGTATCACTTGTGTGTGTATCACTTAAAGGGGTAAAGGGTTTTCCAATAAGAGGTGTAATTTTGAATAGCTATGGTCCTGTAAGCGTGGTCGTGGTGGCCATTTGGCTGATGTTGTTTTTCATTATTAACGGCATACCTTTCTCCTTATTATGAAATAAACATGCGATAATTTATCTCAAAAAATGGCATTTTTCTTTGAATATCAAAATTACACCTCTTATTGGAAAACCCTTTATGTAACGCTTATTGTATTATCTTCCCTCAAAAGCCTTGAGCTACTTTATTCCAAAGGACCGTTTTACCTCTTGAAAATATTCCTTAACTTCCCTACTTTAACAATGATTTTTGAATAGAAAAATTGAACAACTGAAATTGAATAGCAACAAAACATGCACACAAACCTTCTGAATGAGTTATAATAATTTTGAAACGTCTAATTTAGATATTTTTTATACATTATATTGTTCAGAGGTCCGGTCTTCTATCGTTATTCGTGTGAATTTTACTTGTTTTCTTATAAACCTTAAGATGTTTAGCTTAAAATATGATGACAGGATTTACCAGTCATTGCAGGATATAAACTAAATATGGTCAACTTTTGCTATAATGTAGGTATCTATTACATAACAAGTTTATCTTTATAAACACCAAAGAATATAGAATAAAAATGTTCGAAGAAAACAAATCCACAGCATGATAAACATTTCTATAGAAAATTCATGGAAATCTTTCAAGCACGAAATCATTCCTTAACGGAATCAATAATTCCCAAAAAAGGTTACCTTTTCTATTCAACACTTATCCAAAGAGCTCCATCATCGTGTAAAACTCAATCTACAATTTAAATTTAAATGCTTCTTCTTTCTTCGTCCTTCTTCTTCGTTCTTCTTCTTGACGTTTGTTTTTTCATCTGTGAAACAGTATGTATGTTTCAAATACTATAGTAAAACTTTAAAAAAAAGTAATTATTCAATAAAAGAAAGTGTAAAATGTGTTAATGTGGTCAGTTCTACAAAGAAAAAAGAAATAAAATAAAACAAATAGTGATTGATTTGTAGGAATTGATTGATTGACACTTTAAATAACTTTCCTGAAACGTACGAAAAACCTACTTATACTGTTACGACTTGTGGCTACAGATATATTCTTTCTATTCCAAAATTGTTTGATTTTGTCGTTTGTACTGCAAATGGGCTCTATACTAATGGCTCATAACAACAACAATTGCCTTTCTTCCTTCCTTTGTTGTCCATCCACGTACGTTGCATGGAACACATACAAAAAAAGCCGTTTCACAAAAAATCGGAAATGCGAAATACCACAATTTCGTAATGACTTAAATACACGAAGTCACAAAAATATCCTGAGTACCATTTAAAGAAAACGACGCGTCGGAAGGTCACTCAACGTGGATATGGATGTGTGGTGATTACAAACAACTTACTGTTTGGAAAATCTGCGTAATTTACCATAGTATCAAAGTACATCAATTACTTATTACGATAAATAAGGTACAAAAAAGATTTCGACTAAGGAATCGAGAATTTTAATATTTGAAATACCGTTATTTGAAATTTTATATCACTATAAACTGTATACCAGTATTTGATATCCATACCAGTAAATACAACTCAAACCAGAAAAAGAATAGATTCAGTTTATCTCTGTAGTAGTGTAGTAGTAACAATTTTATACAAAGGACATACACGGAAATTCTTCCGTATTTTCTTCCCAAACTCTTAATAGGAAAGGTAAAGTAAGTGTGGGCGGATCGCGTCCGTTTTGGGTAGAGTAGTTAATATTGAAGTTAGATGTTCGAGTATTAAATTTTGTGCTTTAAGCTTACTTCCATGCCTTGTTACATGGTTTATATCCAACTGTT
>OX451348.1:20404993-20437254 GCA_949629155.1 Myopa testacea | reverse complement strand
TCTACACGCGACCAGCTTTCCAAAACACTAAACATTATTGTTGTGCGATGTCTGGTTCTCTCGCAATTCGATCTGAAAGATAGCAAAACTTTAAACAGCTATAACTCCTAAAGGAGAGGCCGTAGACCCATCAAACTTTGCATATTGAAAATCCGTAAAAATAATGCTAGAAGCATGAAACTTCGCACAGTAATTCTACACGCGACCAGCTTTCCAAAACACTAAACATTATTGTTGTGCGATGTCTGGTTCTCTCGCAATTCGATCTGAAAGATAGCAAAACTTTTAAACAGCTATAACTCCTAAAGGAGAGGCCGTAGACCCATCAAACTTTGCATATTGAAAATCCGTAAACATAGTGATAGAAGCATGAATCATCGCACAGTACTTCTACACGCGACCAGCTTTCCAAAACACTAAACATTATTGTTGTGCGATGTCTGGTTCTCTCGCAATTCGATCTGAAAGATAGCAAAACTTTAAACAGCTATAACTCCTAAAGGAGAGGCCGTAGACCCATCAAACTTTGCATATTGAAAATCCGTAAAAATAATGCTAGAAGCATGAAACTTCGCACAGTAATTCTACACGCGACCAGCTTTCCAAAACACTAAACATTATTGTTGTGCGATGTCTGGTTCTCTCGCAATTCGATCTGAAAGATAGCAAAACTTTAAACAGCTATAACTCCTAAAGGAGAGGCCGTAGACCCATCAAACTTTGCATATTGAAAATCCGTAAAAATAATGCTAGAAGCATGAAACTTCGCACAGTAATTCTACACGCGACCAGCTTTCCAAAACACTAAACATTATTGTTGTGCGATGTCTGGTTCTCTCGCAATTCGATCTGAAAGATAGCAAAACTTTAAACAGCTATAACTCCTAAAGGAGAGGCCGTAGACCCATCAAACTTTGCATATTGAAAATCCGTAAAAATAATGCTAGAAGCATGAAACTTCGCACAGTAATTCTACACGCGACCAGCTTTCCAAAACACTAAACATTATTGTTGTGCGATGTCTGGTTCTCTCGCAATTCGATCTGAAAGATAGCAAAACTTTAAACAGCTATAACTCCTAAAGGAGAGGCCGTAGACCCATCAAACTTTGCATATTGAAAATCCGTAAAAATAATGCTAGAAGCATGAAACTTCGCACAGTAATTCTACACGCGACCAGCTTTCCAAAACACTAAACATTATTGTTGTGCGATGTCTGGTTCTCTCGCAATTCGATCTGAAAGATAGCAAAACTTTAAACAGCTATAACTCCTAAAGGAGAGGCCGTAGACCCATCAAACTTTGCATATTGAAAATCCGTAAAAATAATGCTAGAAGCATGAAACTTCGCACAGTAATTCTACACGCGACCAGCTTTCCAAAACACTAAACATTATTGTTGTGCGATGTCTGGTTCTCTCGCAATTCGATCTGAAAGATAGCAAAACTTTAAACAGCTATAACTCCTAAAGGAGAGGCCGTAGACCCATCAAACTTTGCATATTGAAAATCCGTAAAAATAATGCTAGAAGCATGAAACTTCGCACAGTAATTCTACACGCGACCAGCTTTCCAAAACACTAAACATTATTGTTGTGCGATGTCTGGTTCTCTCGCAATTCGATCTGAAAGATAGCAAAACTTTAAACAGCTATAACTCCTAAAGGAGAGGCCGTAGACCCATCAAACTTTGCATATTGAAAATCCGTAAAAATAATGCTAGAAGCATGAAACTTCGCACAGTAATTCTACACGCGACCAGCTTTCCAAAACACTAAACATTATTGTTGTGCGATGTCTGGTTCTCTCGCAATTCGATCTGAAAGATAGCAAAACTTTAAACAGCTATAACTCCTAAAGGAGAGGCCGTAGACCCATCAAACTTTGCATATTGAAAATCCGTAAAAATAATGCTAGAAGCATGAAACTTCGCACAGTAATTCTACACGCGACCAGCTTTCCAAAACACTAAACATTATTGTTGTGCGATGTCTGGTTCTCTCGCAATTCGATCTGAAAGATAGCAAAACTTTAAACAGCTATAACTCCTAAAGGAGAGGCCGTAGACCCATCAAACTTTGCATATTGAAAATCCGTAAAAATAATGCTAGAAGCATGAAACTTCGCACAGTAATTCTACACGCGACCAGCTTTCCAAAACACTAAACATTATTGTTGTGCGATGTCTGGTTCTCTCGCAATTCGATCTGAAAGATAGCAAAACTTTAAACAGCTATAACTCCTAAAGGAGAGGCCGTAGACCCATCAAACTTTGCATATTGAAAATCCGTAAAAATAATGCTAGAAGCATGAAACTTCGCACAGTAATTCTACACGCGACCAGCTTTCCAAAACACTAAACATTATTGTTGTGCGATGTCTGGTTCTCTCGCAATTCGATCTGAAAGATAGCAAAACTTTAAACAGCTATAACTCCTAAAGGAGAGGCCGTAGACCCATCAAACTTTGCATATTGAAAATCCGTAAAAATAATGCTAGAAGCATGAAACTTCGCACAGTAATTCTACACGCGACCAGCTTTCCAAAACACTAAACATTATTGTTGTGCGATGTCTGGTTCTCTCGCAATTCGATCTGAAAGATAGCAAAACTTTAAACAGCTATAACTCCTAAAGGAGAGGCCGTAGACCCATCAAACTTTGCATAATGAAAATCCGTAAAAATAATGCTAGAAGCATGAAACTTCGCACAGTAATTCTACACGCGACCAGCTTTCCAAAACACTAAACATTATTGTTGTGCGATGTCTGGTTCTCTCGCAATTCGATCTGAAAGATAGCAAAACTTTAAACAGCTATAACTCCTAAAGGAGAGGCCGTAGACCCATCAAACTTTGCATATTGAAAATCCGTAAAAATAATGCTAGAAGCATGAAACTTCGCACAGTAATTCTACACGCGACCAGCTTTCCAAAACACTAAACATTATTGTTGTGCGATGTCTGGTTCTCTCGCAATTCGATCTGAAAGATAGCAAAACTTTAAACAGCTATAACTCCTAAAGGAGAGGCCGTAGACCCATCAAACTTTGCATATTGAAAATCCGTAAAAATAATGCTAGAAGCATGAAACTTCGCACAGTAATTCTACACGCGACCAGCTTTCCAAAACACTAAACATTATTGTTGTGCGATGTCTGGTTCTCTCGCAATTCGATCTGAAAGATAGCAAAACTTTAAACAGCTATAACTCCTAAAGGAGAGGCCGTAGACCCATCAAACTTTGCATATTGAAAATCCGTAAAAATAATGCTAGAAGCATGAAACTTCGCACAGTAATTCTACACGCGACCAGCTTTCCAAAACACTAAACATTATTGTTGTGCGATGTCTGGTTCTCTCGCAATTCGATCTGAAAGATAGCAAAACTTTAAACAGCTATAACTCCTAAAGGAGAGGCCGTAGACCCATCAAACTTTGCATATTGAAAATCCGTAAAAATAATGCTAGAAGCATGAAACTTCGCACAGTAATTCTACACGCGACCAGCTTTCCAAAACACTAAACATTATTGTTGTGCGATGTCTGGTTCTCTCGCAATTCGATCTGAAAGATAGCAAAACTTTAAACAGCTATAACTCCTAAAGGAGAGGCCGTAGACCCATCAAACTTTGCATATTGAAAATCCGTAAAAATAATGCTAGAAGCATGAAACTTCGCACAGTAATTCTACACGCGACCAGCTTTCCAAAACACTAAACATTATTGTTGTGCGATGTCTGGTTCTCTCGCAATTCGATCTGAAAGATAGCAAAACTTTAAACAGCTATAACTCCTAAAGGAGAGGCCGTAGACCCATCAAACTTTGCATATTGAAAATCCGTAAAAATAATGCTAGAAGCATGAAACTTCGCACAGTAATTCTACACGCGACCAGCTTTCCAAAACACTAAACATTATTGTTGTGCGATGTCTGGTTCTCTCGCAATTCGATCTGAAAGATAGCAAAACTTTAAACAGCTATAACTCCTAAAGGAGAGGCCGTAGACCCATCAAACTTTGCATATTGAAAATCCGTAAAAATAATGCTAGAAGCATGAAACTTCGCACAGTAATTCTACACGCGACCAGCTTTCCAAAACACTAAACATTATTGTTGTGCGATGTCTGGTTCTCTCGCAATTCGATCTGAAAGATAGCAAAACTTTAAACAGCTATAACTCCTAAAGGAGAGGCCGTAGACCCATCAAACTTTGCATATTGAAAATCCGTAAAAATAATGCTAGAAGCATGAAACTTCGCACAGTAATTCTACACGCGACCAGCTTTCCAAAACACTAAACATTATTGTTGTGCGATGTCTGGTTCTCTCGCAATTCGATCTGAAAGATAGCAAAACTTTAAACAGCTATAACTCCTAAAGGAGAGGCCGTAGACCCATCAAACTTTGCATATTGAAAATCCGTAAAAATAATGCTAGAAGCATGAAACTTCGCACAGTAATTCTACACGCGACCAGCTTTCCAAAACACTAAACATTATTGTTGTGCGATGTCTGGTTCTCTCGCAATTCGATCTGAAAGATAGCAAAACTTTAAACAGCTATAACTCCTAAAGGAGAGGCCGTAGACCCATCAAACTTTGCATATTGAAAATCCGTAAAAATAATGCTAGAAGCATGAAACTTCGCACAGTAATTCTACACGCGACCAGCTTTCCAAAACACTAAACATTATTGTTGTGCGATGTCTGGTTCTCTCGCAATTCGATCTGAAAGATAGCAAAACTTTAAACAGCTATAACTCCTAAAGGAGAGGCCGTAGACCCATCAAACTTTGCATATTGAAAATCCGTAAAAATAATGCTAGAAGCATGAAACTTCGCACAGTAATTCTACACGCGACCAGCTTTCCAAAACACTAAACATTATTGTTGTGCGATGTCTGGTTCTCTCGCAATTCGATCTGAAAGATAGCAAAACTTTAAACAGCTATAACTCCTAAAGGAGAGGCCGTAGACCCATCAAACTTTGCATATTGAAAATCCGTAAAAATAATGCTAGAAGCATGAAACTTCGCACAGTAATTCTACACGCGACCAGCTTTCCAAAACACTAAACATTATTGTTGTGCGATGTCTGGTTCTCTCGCAATTCGATCTGAAAGATAGCAAAACTTTAAACAGCTATAACTCCTAAAGGAGAGGCCGTAGACCCATCAAACTTTGCATATTGAAAATCCGTAAAAATAATGCTAGAAGCATGAAACTTCGCACAGTAATTCTACACGCGACCAGCTTTCCAAAACACTAAACATTATTGTTGTGCGATGTCTGGTTCTCTCGCAATTCGATCTGAAAGATAGCAAAACTTTAAACAGCTATAACTCCTAAAGGAGAGGCCGTAGACCCATCAAACTTTGCATATTGAAAATCCGTAAAAATAATGCTAGAAGCATGAAACTTCGCACAGTAATTCTACACGCGACCAGCTTTCCAAAACACTAAACATTATTGTTGTGCGATGTCTGGTTCTCTCGCAATTCGATCTGAAAGATAGCAAAACTTTAAACAGCTATAACTCCTAAAGGAGAGGCCGTAGACCCATCAAACTTTGCATATTGAAAATCCGTAAAAATAATGCTAGAAGCATGAAACTTCGCACAGTAATTCTACACGCGACCAGCTTTCCAAAACACTAAACATTATTGTTGTGCGATGTCTGGTTCTCTCGCAATTCGATCTGAAAGATAGCAAAACTTTAAACAGCTATAACTCCTAAAGGAGAGGCCGTAGACCCATCAAACTTTGCATATTGAAAATCCGTAAAAATAATGCTAGAAGCATGAAACTTCGCACAGTAATTCTACACGCGACCAGCTTTCCAAAACACTAAACATTATTGTTGTGCGATGTCTGGTTCTCTCGCAATTCGATCTGAAAGATAGCAAAACTTTAAACAGCTATAACTCCTAAAGGAGAGGCCGTAGACCCATCAAACTTTGCATATTGAAAATCCGTAAAAATAATGCTAGAAGCATGAAACTTCGCACAGTAATTCTACACGCGACCAGCTTTCCAAAACACTAAACATTATTGTTGTGCGATGTCTGGTTCTCTCGCAATTCGATCTGAAAGATAGCAAAACTTTAAACAGCTATAACTCCTAAAGGAGAGGCCGTAGACCCATCAAACTTTGCATATTGAAAATCCGTAAAAATAATGCTAGAAGCATGAAACTTCGCACAGTAATTCTACACGCGACCAGCTTTCCAAAACACTAAACATTATTGTTGTGCGATGTCTGGTTCTCTCGCAATTCGATCTGAAAGATAGCAAAACTTTAAACAGCTATAACTCCTAAAGGAGAGGCCGTAGACCCATCAAACTTTGCATATTGAAAATCCGTAAAAATAATGCTAGAAGCATGAAACTTCGCACAGTAATTCTACACGCGACCAGCTTTCCAAAACACTAAACATTATTGTTGTGCGATGTCTGGTTCTCTCGCAATTCGATCTGAAAGATAGCAAAACTTTAAACAGCTATAACTCCTAAAGGAGAGGCCGTAGACCCATCAAACTTTGCATATTGAAAATCCGTAAAAATAATGCTAGAAGCATGAAACTTCGCACAGTAATTCTACACGCGACCAGCTTTCCAAAACACTAAACATTATTGTTGTGCGATGTCTGGTTCTCTCGCAATTCGATCTGAAAGATAGCAAAACTTTAAACAGCTATAACTCCTAAAGGAGAGGCCGTAGACCCATCAAACTTTGCATATTGAAAATCCGTAAAAATAATGCTAGAAGCATGAAACTTCGCACAGTAATTCTACACGCGACCAGCTTTCCAAAACACTAAACATTATTGTTGTGCGATGTCTGGTTCTCTCGCAATTCGATCTGAAAGATAGCAAAACTTTAAACAGCTATAACTCCTAAAGGAGAGGCCGTAGACCCATCAAACTTTGCATATTGAAAATCCGTAAAAATAATGCTAGAAGCATGAAACTTCGCACAGTAATTCTACACGCGACCAGCTTTCCAAAACACTAAACATTATTGTTGTGCGATGTCTGGTTCTCTCGCAATTCGATCTGAAAGATAGCAAAACTTTAAACAGCTATAACTCCTAAAGGAGAGGCCGTAGACCCATCAAACTTTGCATATTGAAAATCCGTAAAAATAATGCTAGAAGCATGAAACTTCGCACAGTAATTCTACACGCGACCAGCTTTCCAAAACACTAAACATTATTGTTGTGCGATGTCTGGTTCTCTCGCAATTCGATCTGAAAGATAGCAAAACTTTAAACAGCTATAACTCCTAAAGGAGAGGCCGTAGACCCATCAAACTTTGCATATTGAAAATCCGTAAAAATAATGCTAGAAGCATGAAACTTCGCACAGTAATTCTACACGCGACCAGCTTTCCAAAACACTAAACATTATTGTTGTGCGATGTCTGGTTCTCTCGCAATTCGATCTGAAAGATAGCAAAACTTTAAACAGCTATAACTCCTAAAGGAGAGGCCGTAGACCCATCAAACTTTGCATATTGAAAATCCGTAAAAATAATGCTAGAAGCATGAAACTTCGCACAGTAATTCTACACGCGACCAGCTTTCCAAAACACTAAACATTATTGTTGTGCGATGTCTGGTTCTCTCGCAATTCGATCTGAAAGATAGCAAAACTTTAAACAGCTATAACTCCTAAAGGAGAGGCCGTAGACCCATCAAACTTTGCATATTGAAAATCCGTAAAAATAATGCTAGAAGCATGAAACTTCGCACAGTAATTCTACACGCGACCAGCTTTCCAAAACACTAAACATTATTGTTGTGCGATGTCTGGTTCTCTCGCAATTCGATCTGAAAGATAGCAAAACTTTAAACAGCTATAACTCCTAAAGGAGAGGCCGTAGACCCATCAAACTTTGCATATTGAAAATCCGTAAAAATAATGCTAGAAGCATGAAAGTTCGCACAGTAATTCTACACGCGACCAGCTTTCCAAAACACTAATCATTATTGTTGTGCGATGTCTGGTTCTCTCGCAATTCGATCTGAAAGATAGCAAAACTTTAAACAGCTATAACTCCTAAAGGAGAGGCCGTAGACCCATCAAACTTTGCATATTGAAAATCCGTAAAAATAATGCTAGAAGCATGAAACTTCGCACAGTAATTCTACACGCGACCAGCTTTCCAAAACACTAAACATTATTGTTGTGCGATGTCTGGTTCTCTCGCAATTCGATCTGAAAGATAGCAAAACTTTAAACAGCTATAACTCCTAAAGGAGAGGCCGTAGACCCATCAAACTTTGCATATTGAAAATCCGTAAAAATAATGCTAGAAGCATGAAACTTCGCACAGTAATTCTACACGCGACCAGCTTTCCAAAACACTAAACATTATTGTTGTGCGATGTCTGGTTCTCTCGCAATTCGATCTGAAAGATAGCAAAACTTTAAACAGCTATAACTCCTAAAGGAGAGGCCGTAGACCCATCAAACTTTGCATATTGAAAATCCGTAAAAATAATGCTAGAAGCATGAAACTTCGCACAGTAATTCTACACGCGACCAGCTTTCCAAAACACTAAACATTATTGTTGTGCGATGTCTGGTTCTCTCGCAATTCGATCTGAAAGATAGCAAAACTTTAAACAGCTATAACTCCTAAAGGAGAGGCCGTAGACCCATCAAACTTTGCATATTGAAAATCCGTAAAAATAATGCTAGAAGCATGAAACTTCGCACAGTAATTCTACACGCGACCAGCTTTCCAAAACACTAAACATTATTGTTGTGCGATGTCTGGTTCTCTCGCAATTCGATCTGAAAGATAGCAAAACTTTAAACAGCTATAACTCCTAAAGGAGAGGCCGTAGACCCATCAAACTTTGCATATTGAAAATCCGTAAAAATAATGCTAGAAGCATGAAACTTCGCACAGTAATTCTACACGCGACCAGCTTTCCAAAACACTAAACATTATTGTTGTGCGATGTCTGGTTCTCTCGCAATTCGATCTGAAAGATAGCAAAACTTTAAACAGCTATAACTCCTAAAGGAGAGGCCGTAGACCCATCAAACTTTGCATATTGAAAATCCGTAAAAATAATGCTAGAAGCATGAAAGTTCGCACAGTAATTCTACACGCGACCAGCTTTCCAAAACACTAAACATTATTGTTGTGCGATGTCTGGTTCTCTCGCAATTCGATCTGAAAGATAGCAAAACTTTAAACAGCTATAACTCCTAAAGGAGAGGCCGTAGACCCATCAAACTTTGCATATTGAAAATCCGTAAAAATAATGCTAGAAGCATGAAAGTTCGCACAGTAATTCTACACGCGACCAGCTTTCCAAAACACTAAACATTATTGTTGTGCGATGTCTGGTTCTCTCGCAATTCGATCTGAAAGATAGCAAAACTTTAAACAGCTATAACTCCTAAAGGAGAGGCCGTAGACCCATCAAACTTTGCATATTGAAAATCCGTAAAAATAATGCTAGAAGCATGAAACTTCGCACAGTAATTCTACACGCGACCAGCTTTCCAAAACACTAAACATTATTGTTGTGCGATGTCTGGTTCTCTCGCAATTCGATCTGAAAGATAGCAAAACTTTAAACAGCTATAACTCCTAAAGGAGAGGCCGTAGACCCATCAAACTTTGCATATTGAAAATCCGTAAAAATAATGCTAGAAGCATGAAAGTTCGCACAGTAATTCTACACGCGACCAGCTTTCCAAAACACTAAACATTATTGTTGTGCGATGTCTGGTTCTCTCGCAATTCGATCTGAAAGATAGCAAAACTTTAAACAGCTATAACTCCTAAAGGAGAGGCCGTAGACCCATCAAACTTTGCATATTGAAAATCCGTAAAAATAATGCTAGAAGCATGAAACTTCGCACAGTAATTCTACACGCGACCAGCTTTCCAAAACACTAAACATTATTGTTGTGCGATGTCTGGTTCTCTCGCAATTCGATCTGAAAGATAGCAAAACTTTAAACAGCTATAACTCCTAAAGGAGAGGCCGTAGACCCATCAAACTTTGCATATTGAAAATCCGTAAAAATAATGCTAGAAGCATGAAACTTCGCACAGTAATTCTACACGCGACCAGCTTTCCAAAACACTAAACATTATTGTTGTGCGATGTCTGGTTCTCTCGCAATTCGATCTGAAAGATAGCAAAACTTTAAACAGCCATAACTCCGAAAGGAGAGGCCGTAGACCCATCAAACTTTGCATATTGAAAATCCGTAAAAATAATGCTAGAAGCATGAAACTTCGCACAATAATTCTACACGCGACCAGCTTTCCAAAACACTAAACATTATTGTTGTGCGATGTCTGGTTCTCTCGCAATTCGATCTGAAAGATAGCAAAACTTTAAACAGCTATAACTCCTAAAGGAGAGGCCGTAGACCCATCAAACTTTGCATATTGAAAATCCGTAAAAATAATGCTAGAAGCATGAAACTTCGCACAGTAATTCTACACGCGACCAGCTTTCCAAAACACTAAACATTATTGTTGTGCGATGTCTGGTTCTCTCGCAATTCGATCTGAAAGATAGCAAAACTTTAAACAGCTATAACTCCTAAAGGAGAGGCCGTAGACCCATCAAACTTTGCATATTGAAAATCCGTAAAAATAATGCTAGAAGCATGAAACTTCGCACAGTAATTCTACACGCGACCAGCTTTCCAAAACACTAAACATTATTGTTGTGCGATGTCTGGTTCTCTCACAATTCGATCTGAAAGATAGCAAAACTTTAAACAGCTATAACTCCTAAAGGAGAGGCCGTAGACCCATCAAACTTTGCATATTGAAAATCCGTAAAAATAATGCTAGAAGCATGAAACTTCGCACAGTAATTCTACACGCGACCAGCTTTCCAAAACACTAAACATTATTGTTGTGCGATGTCTGGTTCTCTCGCAATTCGATCTGAAAGATAGCAAAACTTTAAACAGCTATAACTCCTAAAGGAGAGGCCGTAGACCCATCAAACTTTGCATATTGAAAATCCGTAAAAATAATGCTAGAAGCATGAAACTTCGCACAGTAATTCTACACGCGACCAGCTTTCCAAAACACTAAACATTATTGTTGTGCGATGTCTGGTTC
The DNA here is from genome assembly GCA_949629155.1 of Myopa testacea. Classification (NCBI taxonomy): domain Eukaryota; kingdom Metazoa; phylum Arthropoda; class Insecta; order Diptera; family Conopidae; genus Myopa; species Myopa testacea. The sequence continues at coordinate 20,426,137 of OX451348.1, read as the reverse complement.
TCTCGCAATTCGATCTGAAAGATAGCAAAACTTTAAACAGCTATAACTCCTAAAGGAGAGGCCGTAGACCCATCAAACTTTGCATATTGAAAATCCGTAAAAATAATGCTAGAAGCATGAAACTTCGCACAGTAATTCTACACGCGACCAGCTTTCCAAAACACTAAACATTATTGTTGTGCGATGTCTGGTTCTCTCGCAATTCGATCTGAAAGATAGCAAAACTTTAAACAGCCATAACTCCGAAAGGAGAGGCCGTAGACCCATCAAACTTTGCATATTGAAAATCCGTAAAAATAATGCTAGAAGCATGAAACTTCGCACAGTAATTCTACACGCGACTAGCTTTCCAAAACACTAAACATTATTGTTGTGCGATGTCTGGTTCTCTTCGGATTCGAATTCGATCGGAAAGATAGCGAAACTTTATTACAAACAGTCCAAAGAAATGAACTATTTCACTCTCCCGTCAAATCTGTTTGCTTGCTATGTTACATTGCAAACACAAAAGTCAAACACTTTCCGTAGTATATATACATATTTGGAGTTGCTTTGTGCAATTATTTTCACGCAATCCTCCTTTTTCCGATATAAGTGGAGCTTTTTCACTCCAAAGCATGCATACTTCTTTATTACACCACACAACAACCCTGTTCTGTTTGTAGTTTGCACTCATCGCCTGCAAACAGAGTATTTGCTATGCCAACAGTTCATCCGTGAGAGTTGACAGCTTTATACAGAAAACAAAAACAATGTGCCTTTTCGATCAAACAACTGTTTGCAATGTAATATGGGCCTAATATGAAGACGCCTATGTCATTTGATGTCCGTTTAAAACGAAATAGATAACCAACCCTGCTAGGGAGGGTTGCCGTTGGCTTAATGTTTTTGATACATAGCGAACCTTTCTTCACGATTAGTTGTTAAAAATATTAGAGAAAAAATGAAAACATATATTCAGCGAACTGAGTCGTAATGCGTTCGTTTGGCAACTGTTTTCTTGTGTCCGTAAAGAGAATCTGAGAAGTAGGGTTTGTTTACGAATGATAGAAAACAATATTGCTGTAAATACATAGAATTCGCTCTACGAAATTCGCTTTTGTGGCAGGGACCACGAAAGTAGAAGTTTGAAGTAAAAGAAGTAATATTTGAATAACTAAAAACAGTTGTAAAATATTATTTGGCAATCCGAACTTCACGTAATGTCTCAACCAAATTATTCTTCAAGCAGAGCCTATTGCAACCCTGAATTTACTGTCAAACAAAATTTTCGTACGTTTTTATTATATTCCGAAACCATTTTTCAATTCAGTAAAATCGCAATTATTGGCAATAATCGCACCCGGAATTCCAGAAATTAGCAAAGCTTTAAGAATATCGCCATCATCTAGCTCTGTACAAAAATTTCCTACCAAAAGACAATAAAACGAAAGCAAGAAACAGTTGCAAAACAAAAACAAGATGTCGTCGGGAGCGAGCACATCAGCCGGCTCCGCATCTACTGAACAAGGTGATTTCTTCTTCGGCTGGGATCTGCTATATAAAACCATCGAATCGACCGTAAACAAAACTTCGGATGTACTGATTGCACTCGTGCACTTTGTGCTTGTTAAGCATTCGAAATTTGAATGCCTTGGTTTGGGCGATGATGTAAGTTTAACCTCGGTGTGAATATAAACAAATTGTTTCTAGAAATCTATGTTAAATAGAAAACGTTATCGGACGATGAAACCGGGTCTGAGCTGCTGCCGGAAGGATGGAATGATGAACTCAGATATTCCTTGCGCTATAAACACTACAATAGACTTTATTTGCTGTTCGCACAAAAGACGGAGGATTGTTTAGTTATCAATTTACTCGATGTAAACACAAAAAAGGTGTCAAATATCGGACTCGAGCCAGATGAATTGGTTAGGAAGAAGAAAGGGCCACTGAAGCAGCTATTGCCGCACGCTTCGGAGATAGTGGATCGTTACCGCAAGGAGCTCATAAATCCGGTGAGTTTTTACTGCAATGATTACGAAAATATTCATATACGAAGTTTTCTATTCTCTTAAAATTATCACATAAAGGTATTTTCTGGCACCAAGAAGGAAGTCACCATGCAGACTACTACGGCGTTGACTCGGATGGAACCTATTCGACCGGTCGGGTATGTTTTGTGGTTGTTTGAAATTAATTTAAATTGAAACCATTCTGACTGTAGGCAATTTATGCCAGCTGGCACGGAACCACGTCCTTTCGGATTTCCCGACGTAGGGCGTGGGGACCTGGACCCATTAGGACGCGGCGGTCCGGGCAATCTTTTTGAGTTCCCTCCGCTACAGCCACCGTATCCCGGTAATATGCAGCCACGTTTCGATCCGTTCGGACCGCCCGATCCCAACATACGCCCCAATCCGAATCCGAATAACTTGCAACCGCCCAACTGGGGGGGGCGACGATTTCTACATGTAGAGCAACTGCATTGACATGATATTCCAAACACAACCAGTGATTCGCTTTCAGTGAAGACAAGTTTACAGTTTTGCCATTTAAAATCACTTTCCAAAATTATTCGAATAAATACATTTTTTGTAATTACTTTTAAAGAATTAACAAATAAAGCTTGTATGAAATCGTTTTCATGAAATAGGATTCTTTTCCATTAACGGAAAATGCGTGGTGCAAGTTATTTTATCAAGGAGACTGGTTCTTCCGCAATTCGATCTGAAAGATAGCAAAACTTTAAACAGCTATAACTCCGAAAGGAGAGGCCGTAGACCCATCAAACTTTGCATATTGAAAATCCGTAAACATAATGCAATCAGAATGTCTGCAAAAACCGACCCACACACCTCGAGATCTGAACACAAAATTACTGACGTTTTCAAATCATACTACTATTCGACGGCGGTTATGATATGATTGATACTGATATGATTCATTATTGTAGCAAATTCTATATCTCGTGTCTTTGATTTATTGCTTCGATTTGTTCCAAAAAAATTATTTTTATAATATTAAAACGTTGTTCTATTTAGAGATAGACAGTTGTTTTATTTAGACTCCTGAGTCGATTTAGCGCTGTCCGTTTCTCTGTCTGCGGAAACCACGATTACTGCAGTTCGTGTGGAAGCATCGTAATAACATTCGGCACGAATACTCTCTCTAATGTAGGGCTCGTTGATATCGAAAGTAGGGAAAATCGGACCACTTTCACGCCGACTTTAAAGTAAATTTGAATTCATCCGGTTTGAGCGGTTATTCCATCAGCTAGTAGTCCACACCTAAAGTTGAATTTCTATTCCCGGATTTAATGTATGAAAGCAAATCGTCCCACAAGAAATGGGCGTGTTCCCGCAGCCGTTGGGTATCAGAGCTTCGGCCAGGCCGCTGTTAAGGCTTCTTCAGGTTTTATTTCACTTCATAATATGTTGCATATTTGAATGGCCCGCGTTACGAGTTCCGCCCAACATTACAGAATGGATTTAGAAACTTCAGTTATACAAAATAGCACAAAAGTAATTGAAAGATGGTACGTTTGGAAATGGCGTCGTATGTTATTCTGACTTTGCATTTGTGAATACATGTCCACATAAGTCATGGTACGTTATACTTGTTTGCGGCGTTTAGCATCTCGTTGTTGAAGATGAAAGTGTCCAAAATGAGCGAGCACCATCAGTCAGATGACGGATCACGTCATTAACATCGGTAGACGGTCTCTATATCGTGTATTAGGAACAGACTTGAGATATCCTGTATAAAGTGCAAATAGTACATCAGCTAATGCCTGCAGATTGCCAATCACGTGTAAAATACTTTGTAGCAAACTATTAACAACTACCCTTAATATGTACGTACAAACTCAACCATTAGAACACAGGCCTTGATACAAAAGCAAAAAATTAGTTATTTTATTTTTATTTATTTTATTTTTAGTTATCTTTACGACGTAACTTATACTTGGTCATTTATATCGTCTTTTTATTATAATATAACTGAAATTAATTCCTAATAAACTTGGTTATTCGCGTTTTACATGTCTTCATTTTAATTATTATTTTTTACATTGCGAAATCCATTTCAATGAAGGTAATATCTATAAAACATTAGAGTATAGGCCGAATGAATGCAGATCCGGTGCTTTCAATCGAATTGGGGAGACTAGGTAAAGGTGTCTTTGCCAGCTCCGACATTTCGTTTAATATCACAGTCGACTCTAAGTTATCAATGGATTCCTTCAAATTGAAAATCGGAGTGCGGATTGAAGTATCCACTTCCTCGAGATTTGACACTATTCACGACATAAGGTCTGCGTTTTCATAACTTAATTTTAATAACTTTAACACTCTCTGCAATCGTATACGATATCCATCCTTAAAATTGTCTATCAATATACATACATAGGTTAGAAATGAAAGGAAGTGTCGAGAAACAAACATGTCGTTTGACCGATATTCTCGCTCAACGTCCGAAAGGTACTTCTTGATAACCCTTTGTGAATAAAAAATTGAAACATTTCTTTTAAATTTATTGGCATTCAAGGAACAAAAGCTAAAAACTGCAACTGATAGAAGATGATTAGTAGAAAATATAATAAGAGATAATAATAAGAAGGAGAAAGAAGAATTTGTAATATTAAAGGAGAAGCAACGTTTTTCTAGAATAATAAAAAACTATAGAAGAATATAACTACGAAATAAAACACAAAATAATCACGTGAAGTTATTTTTTTTTTAATAATTTCATGATTTATGATTACACGATGATTATTATTATTATAATTATTTCTGTTAGTATTTGTTACTATCTATACTATACTATATTGTTATTATCGTCATGATTATTATTATTATGCTTGGGCTTAAAAGCTGCTTTTAGAGACGTTTTAATTCTAAAAGCTACAACTTAATGAGTTCGTATCGTGGCTTCGTCTATTTGCTTTTATGTCCTCCAGCCTCTTCTTCACATTCACCCTCGTTCCCCTCAATCAACATCTTCGTACCTTTCAATGCTTGTGATGCCATTCTTTTCAATTCGAATTACTTTCATCTTGATTCAATGCAAAAATGTTGCTTATGCTTTCAGATTCAACAGTTTTATTTTCATGACATTTATGATTATGATGATGATGGATGAAGACGATGATGATGATGATGATGATGGATGAAGACGATGATGATGATGATAGATGATGGACGAAGGACGAAGGAGGAGTGACAACAGGTAGAGAACTAAAGTTTTGCCTGAACTAACTATTTGCCTGAGGTAACCTAGATTTTTCCATTTCAATTTCTGTCAGTGTTGTTTGCAACACATCTTTTTTGTTGCCCATTTAATTTTTTTCCTTTTCCTTGTTTTTTTTTTTTGTTTTTGTTAATATCCTTTATAATAAAACCTGAAGCGCATTACAGCAACAGTTCAGAGGAAACAAAAAAAGCAACATTTTTATCTACTGATGTAAGAAGATTCAACGAGGTTCCGCTTCTTGCTAGTTATTCGATTTTTATACCCTACACACGAAGTGAATAGGGTATATTCACTTACTGCTTCCGTTTGTAACGCATTAAAGGAGGCGTGACAGGTATAGAAAAGTATAAATATTCTTGATCAGCGTGACCTCCTGAGTCGATTTAGCCATGTCCGTCCGTCTGTCTGTCTGTCTGTCTGTCTGTCTGTCTGTCTGTCTGTCTGTCTGTCTGTCCGTCTGTGGAAATCACGATTACAAGAGAACGAATAGAGATATCTTCTTCAAACTTGGCACGAACATTGTCTATCATTAGAAACTCATCGCTATTGAAAATTCGGACCATTTCCACGCCTACTTTTTATAGTGAATATAAATTAATCCATGCTTATAGCTCAATTCCTCAGCTTATAGAAAGAATTTGATGTTGAAATTTTTTCCAGAAGTCCATTGTCTCTGACCAAAACAAACTACCAAAAATGGGCGTGGTCCGCCCACTAGTTAAATAAAACTCGATTACAGGAGAATCGAAAACTCGATTATTGAATAGAGATATTTTCATCAAGTTTGGCACGAATATTCTCTGTCATCACATGCTATTTGGGAAAAAGGAAAAAAAATAGACCATTGCCACGCCTAATTTTTAAGTAAACGTGTGTAGGGTATACGAACTTCGGCCAGGCCGAAGTTAACACTCTTTCTGGTTTTATTTACTCTCCGCCTGCGGTTCCACTGTGCGAGCTGTGTGCATGGTAAAAGATGTGTGCTCAGGAACTGCTCTGGAGCAAAAGTAGCCAAGGTTCACAAGGTTCGCTTGAGTGACACAGATTTGATGTGTATTGATGCAAAGACATTTACTGCTGTTGACGTTGTTGTGGCAAAGCTTTTAAAGCATATCTGCGGTCATCATCGTCATTTTATAAGTCATACCGAAGAATCACATCAGGCAGCTGAGAAAATCTCAAGGAAATGTTTACATCATATCCATGTCACAGGCAATCTGAAAGATATTATTAAATGCCGATTTCAATGATAATCCGTTTCAGTGAACAAAATTTAACTCCCAAACTGCACTTCTGATGACCCCAAACCACAGAACCGTGACAAACTAAAATACTAACAGTGATCCACTACTAATAATGAAACAAGATCGAAGCTCAGTCAAATCAAGTCAATAATAAAGTTTATAGTCAAGTCAATAATTAATTCAGTTCAAGAATCAAGCCAAGAATAAATAAGTTAAGTTAAGTTAAGTTAATCACGACAAAATTCAAGTCAAGAGTCAAATCAGGACGCAAATCACAATTCAAGTCAAGAGACAACCATAAAATGAAGAGAACATTCTTCACGGGACTTTTACAAGACTCTGGATGAAGTTCGTGAAAATCTTTAAACAAAAAAATTACGATTGCACAAAAAATCCAATAAGAATTCTTCCGTCACTTATTCCGAATATATTCTGAATGCGTAATCTTGTCATTCATCAAAACTCTGTGACGCTGATACAAATGTCATCGTCATACACCACTTTATCAGTCACAACAACAGACGTATCTAGTAAGTGACCACAAAAATTAAAAACCAGCCACCCCCCACCTTCACCAGCATCATCCTGGCTGGCGTTTCAACAACCGTTTCACTCACGAGTTGTTCGGAGTGAACGTAATTTAAATTATTTACATGCCAACCACAACTTCACAAATTTCTACTCTACCTTTTAATGAATTCCTACAGCTACCCTTCCCTTCCAGCCCCTGCCCCTCCCCCTCCGCCCAGCATAATCTTCTCTTCCTCCTGCCAGCCACTTCCCTTAAATATAGTCGACAGTGTAATTTTCTCATTTTGCTAGAATGACATTCAATACTTCAACTCAATCATCTGACGTGGTGACGCCTGTCAACGCTTCGAGAAGTGCATAACGCACACAGCAGCATCACGAGCAGCATCACAGGCATCACCGGCATTGAAAAACCTTCGCAACGTCATGCGTGAACGTGGAGCACCATCGAAACACTATCGCAACGTAATGTAATCAGCCGAAAGCCCTCAAGATTGGGAAACTGATGCTGAGATGTCAGAATTTAAAATCGCGTCATGCACGGCGTGAGTTTAGGGGAGTTCTAAAGTGAGGGTGAAGAAATGGAAGGTTGAAGGGTTGGAGGCAAAGTGCAATGTTTGGAAGATTGATTGAATGGTCAGCAGGTCGATTGGATGGACGGTTGGTTGATTGCTTGAATGGTCGATCGATTTCTGTCCTGTCCTGTTGCTTCTGCCTGCGTCGAAGGGGGAATTCAAACCCCTAGATTCCTACACCATACTACTACCCTTTCAACTTCTAAGTGGACCGTCATCGTCGTCCTTTGCTTCATCAAGCTCTCGAATTTCATTAAAAATGTTAATAATATTGTGGTTTTTTTTTCACAAATATTTTACCGCAACTTATTTGACCGGACGCCGGACGATAGACAACCGAACGAGGATGTCATGCGGCTGCGGTTTCAGTTGATGTTGCACTTGATATTGAAGCTACTTGTTATTGTTGTTGTTGTTGTTGTTGTTGTTGTTGTTGTTGTTGTTGATGCTACTGCCTCTGTCAGCCACTCGCTCATTGTGTTGTCCAGCTTTGTTGTCGTTGGTCGAGAGCACTTCCGCCGGATATTACACGCAACCAAACAGACACACACACACACACACAGCTACTCCGTCAGGTTGACACATTTTCCAACTGTTTAAAAATCCTGCTTCTGTTTCTGTCCGCTGTCAATTTGAAGTGTGCGTCCTCGGCGAGTGCTGAGCGTAAGTATCACTTGCGGTCTGTCTCTGGCGGCGAGTCGCCAACGATGACGATGACGATGACGATGGCGATAAGGACGACTTTGTCCCTGCATGCACCTTTCAATGTTTGAATGTGTGTATACACCACAAGCACACCAATTTGATGTATGAGGACATGGGAAGAGAGTACTCTCTGTCTCTCTCCGTCTCCCTCTCCTTGTACACAGTGTTGCAGTAGAGAGAATTCGTCGAGTGTTGTTGTAGTAATGTATGCAAGTATGTATGGATGCTGGAATATACACTCATGTATGCTTAGTTTACTGCTTGTGATTTGACGTTATGATTTGATTTTCGCTGAAATTCAATTTTCTCCACAGCAAATGATGTTTCAGCTCTGTTAAGTATTTTGATTGAACTGGTGGCAAAACATACGACCAAAATATGTACGTGTAAAAAATAAACGATGAGGTTGGGAATTCGATTAACAGCACAGGTAAAAAAATATTGTCACATAAAAAATAATCAGTGCCGTTTTTTTCTCATCTACGAATATAAAAATTTCTACACCTTATAAATCATATCTCCCTCAACTCGTATATAAATTATTTTATAATTTAAATAAATTTCTTAAGGCCTTAAACAGTTAAACAGTTTTTCGTAGAGTATTTCATTGCATTAAAGGTTTAGTCGACTTCAGACTGACTGCATCGAAGTGATGAAGAATTGTGATTTTTAGTAAATAATAAATGTGCGATGAGTTTATAGAGTATTCATGCATTTTCATTCCAAAAATCCCGTACGATGCACGTCTTTTGTAATACTTGTCGGTTTGTTTGGCGTTTGCTCCAAAATATACATGGAGTTAAACAACAACAAAACAACAACATGCATTAGTGCAAAAACAATTGCTATGCATAACGAACCGAGTAGCTTCCACCTCGTCGTTGTTCGGGATTCGTCTTCAACTTCGTTGGCTTTCTTGATTTCAACGACGCGGCCGAACTCGCTGTTGTAAACAAAAGCAATAGAAAACTCGTAGTTATTCGTTGGCTTTCGCTTTTTTCATTTACATACTTAAGCCTGAATCAAAGTAGACGAATGCAGAAGTACGGAGATTGTTGAACGTTTGCACTCGTTTCGTTTATTGCCCGAAATGACACGAAAGTAAAGGAGTCGATTTCGTATATAAAACAACAACACATCGCTTAAACAAACGCGTCGATTCATGTAACACGCCGTGTTACATCCATCGCCGACAACATCCATCATCCATCCGCCGCCATCATCAAGCCGTGAACCCCACTATGTGCGTATGCGTGTGTTTGCATAGAAATGCGTATGTGTGAGTGTGCTCTTATCTGTGTATCACGCAGTAGGTGGCAACACTTGCAGCTGTCAACCGATGAATGCTTCAATAATGACACTTTTGTCTGTCGTCGTACTTTTTTTACTCCTTCCTTTTCCTTTTCCTCTGTTATTCCTTTATTTTCTCTCTGTTTTTATATTATTGTATTGTTTATCTTTTATCTCGCTCTGTTATTGGCTCAATAGCACCGTGCAACAAAGTTTTGTAGTACTTTTGGTTGTACGATTTTAAAACCGTACGATGATGAAGAAATACCTCATCTTTCCCAGCTGGAGGACGTTTCCAACATCATTGTATAGTAAGTTCATCGAACAGGCGCAACAACAGTTAATCTCAAGGATTAATATGTGGTTAGGATTATCATCTGAGGTGGACATCAAGAATCCAAGACTGAGATTAGGTTCCACCCACTCTTCAGATACTCCCCATGGATCCACTCTTTGGATATCCTCTCTTAAGCCTGTATTTACTCTAAAGGATCTCTGCTATGACAATGATTTTTTAATCATTTTACTGTTCCACAGTGTAACTTTTTTGTACTCTCTGGAGCGCCATTCAAAGGAGAGATTCAACGAGATTCTTTGGAAGTTTAGCATGGACTACATACATACATACAAATATACAGTATATAAATTCTTTCTTTTTGTCATTTCACTGTTGGTGTTGCTGTTGTTGTACTCCGCTTCCTCAGTTGATGACGATAAAATTTAATTACTTTTTCATGAAATGCGAACAATTGTGAAATGATTGAAATTCGTTTAAATTTGCATTTTCGGACGGACGGAGAGGACAGAAATGAAGCGAAAAGAAAAAGAATTTGCAACCATTTTCAAAAAAGTTACAACAATGTGCGAACAGCCTGAGGGTGGGGGGGGGGGGGGGGGGGGTGTAGCGAAAAGGGAAGGATGCACGGTACAACAGGCGGCAGTGCGTTAAAATATATGTAAGTAGATGTATAAATTTGTGTATTGACAAAGGTTGTTGTTGTTCTGGTTGGAACTTCCGATCATCGAGAAATCGACAACAAAAAAACGGCATATCAAAATGTCCACATGATAACGACAGACAGACAGACAAACAGACACAGTGGCAGAGACAAGAGGAATAACGGAGGTAGGGCAGCCATGTCGCAGCAGCAGAACATCGGCCTCCGAAGCAATGCTTTCATTGACAGTTTTATTGACAGACAACGAATGGTCTGTCAAAGCTACTGTTACTGGTATTAATTTGTTGTTGTTGTTGTTAATGTGCTTGTTGTTTTTATCGTTGCAAAGAACCCGTTTTTTTGTGTTGTTTGTGTTGACAAACTACTTGTTTGACGGCTCCCCGGTTCGATGACCGGAAATTTAAAGACGTTTTTTTTTCAGAAACACCCAAATCCATCCAAAATCAAAACTTCTACGAATCTCAATCAATTTATATTTGTATAAACTAGTTTATTGCAAAATTTATATAGATTTGGATATTATTATTTCATTTTTTTTATCACTTTTTTATTTTGTATAGCTTTTTGACTTCAACTGCAAATTGTAAAGATTCCATGAGGTTAAAAAACAACCAAACATCTATTAATTTTTCCCTACTTGCGAAAACGTTCAGTTTTATTGTAATTTTTTGCAAAAATTCACAGCGCTCAAGTCAACCGCAGGTTTGCCATCCGCAGGTTGACTTCGCACTCTCAGGGTGACTCTTTTACACGCTTCACGCATCATGTTGTTGATAGCGACAACAGTGATGGCAGTTGCAACAACTGCAATATTACGCCAATTTATTTACACTTCTTCTCTCTCTCTCCCTCTCTCTCCCCGTCTCTGTAATTTTTTATTTGCTCTCTCAGTAATCCTTGTTGAGTTCTTTCGGTGTGAAATATTAAAATTCAATTAAAATGACATTAATTTCACAGTTTCCGCTACACTTCCGCGTCTCTTCTTCTCTCTCTCTCTCTCTCTCTCGTTCTCACCATCGCCTGAATTGTCATAATTGTCATTTCATTGCGTTGTATCACTTCGCAAGGCGTGTGCGAGGGGTCGTGTGGGTGGCTGCAGCTGTCAACTACGTATGCGTTGCGGTTTGAATATCCTTCGCTTTTATTTATTTGCCTCGTTCAGTTGGCGTTCGAGACGGAAATTCAAATGCCACGGATTCGGGACTGATGCTTGCCAGGCTGTGATAATGGTTAATTAATACTTGTCACCGAGTGTGAGTGCGGACGAAGAGACTGTAAGAGGGGGCTGTGGTAGGACGGCCGAAGAGGCCGCCTGACTCAAGTGATTGCCAGTGTCTAGCGACTGCGGTGTGGATCGGTTGTGTGCCGAGTTTCCGATAAAATTTCATTCCATTCGAATTGAAAATGTTGCTTTGTTTCCATGAAATCGGAAAATTGAAGTTGCAAAACCTGAAATTCAAGGTTCATCCATTTGGCTCTCTCTATAGTTTTTGCTGCTTCGATGCTTTTGTTTATCTTTCGGACCAAACAATCGAAAATACATACCTATATCCATACATATAATTATAAAATTTTCTATTAAACAGTGTCATTAATTTGTAATAATGCAAAATTACAATTTTGAAACTTCCACAAACTTTTTCGTCCTCTTAAACGCGGTGCTTTTTCACCACCTTCTCTTCACCTTCGCATTCCAAAGTCACCACGATGCCATCATCTCTTAACCACACCCGGGATCAGATCTTCACACTGCAGTTCTTCACCTGGTTATTATTATCGATGAGATCAACATTTAGGCTTGTTAAAGAACCAGCCACAGTTTGTCTGGTTGCCGAACGGACTTTAGAGATGCTGTAATCATTCAGAGCGAGATGCAGTTATAGGCAGAGAGAGAGAGAGAGAGAGAGAGAGAGGGGGAGAGAGTGAGAGAGAGAGAGAGAGAGGAAGAGAGAGAGAGAGATATAAAAACACTATCCACTCTTACTCATTTCTTATCTGTTGGCACCAAATGGTTCTGGCCCCATAAAGGGGTATATACACCCTCCTTTGCAAGTCGATCTGTTTCCTCGCTGAAAGATCAAAAAACCGAATCTGTGATGCATCTTGTCCCTTGGTGAGGGCAATTCAGCAAACAATTTTACCCCTGTTTCACCCGATTCCCGCTAGAATTCTACACAGCACCTTCTTTGCTTGAATTAGGGAGCAGATAAGTTTTCTCACCGTCAACAATATATGTACATATGTATGTCAATCAGAGTGCATCATGTGAATATGTACTTAATTTTCGTCAACAGCAATAAATTTATAGAATTTTTATAAGAGGTCTACTATCCACGCTGGATAACATATCCTCAAAGTACGACGTCATCACTTCATAGTCCACAGACTCGCCGCTCGCATGTCACAATTTGTAACATAAAGTTGGAAAACTACTGTCATCATATGTCTGTAATCCTATCGAAAGAAGGAGATCAGCAAAAAGGGTATTCAAATAAGTATTCTTTCGAGGAACCTGGACTATGTGGCGGGCCCACCCCGGCCATAGATTCCGCACAAACCGCGCAGTCGTTGCAAACAACAAATGAAAAAGTTTCTTTTTAATAACATTTTATTAATTTGCAGTAATGTACATTAATACGCTTCTTACCCATATCTTATATGGGGATATAATTTATATGGGAATTTATATGTCCCAGTGTGATTCCTCACCACCTTCTCTCTACCTTCGCATTCGAAAGTCACCGCGATGCTGTGATGTACTTCCAAAACACCGTTATCAGTGTACGACAGCCCAGACAAGATCGTTACCTTGCAATTCTTCACGATGAGATCAAGATTCTTATCGAGGAGATCAACATTGACCGCTAATTGACCGTCAGTGTAACCGGTTGCCGAATGCAGTTTAGAAATTCTGTAAACATTCAAATTGAGAGAAAGAGAGTGTGAGAGAGTGTGAGAGAGAGAGAGATAGAGAGAGAGAGAGATAGAGATATAGATAGAGGGAGAGGGAGAAAGAGAGAAGGCAGAAAAAAAGCAACCTGAACATAATCCAACACTAATGTACCATATAATGAATTATAAAAAACTATTAAATTCTTCTTACGCGTAGTTTGGTCCTTCTCCAGCAGCAACTTTGGTGAGCGCATCCTGCAGCACCCTTTCCGACTGCCTGAGGTTCTCACCCCCCAGAGGTATGAGATCCTTCAGAGCACGCACAGGAGATGAAAGGAAAAAGCAAAGAAATTCAAATTATGGAGCACAGCGGCTGTAATTTTTACTTACGACGTTTGCTGATGCAGTCGCAACAACCAGACTGCAAGTCAGAAGTAGAAATATTTTCGTGCCGGAGAACATAATGAATCTCGCCCAATGGATCGACAGCTTCGAGAAATCCAGATCTATCCAGCTGAGAAGAAGCCAAAATAGAGATTAATGGAGCTTTTGTGGTAAACGTAGGCTTTATATACTTATAATCAAGACGGCGCTAGAGCAGAATAACTTTCTATTTTTGTCTAAAAACACTGCCAAAAAGATTGTGCTAAGTAAACAAAAGATATAATAAACACCGATACAAACGTTATACTTCCGCATTCAAGGGGACGTGGTAAATATATTATAGAAAATTACATGCTAAATATATGTACCACATATTCTTGGTCAGCATCACCACCTGAGTTGATTTTGCTCAGTTCGTCCGTCCGTCCGTCCGTCATGAAATGTTGCACGAATAGTTTCTGTCATTATAGGCTATTTGGGCTTGAAAATGGGAAGAACCAGACAAGTGCCACGCCTAGTTTTAATGGAGAATATGAATTAATCCGTGCTGCAGTTTTACTCCGGAGTCCAACGTCTCAGACTAATATATATTCTCAAAACTGAACTGAACTGAATTCAATTATGAACTTATGTACCCTACTTATACGGATGTAGGGTACACGAACGTGCTTCATAGTTTATTTTCAAGACTGCCTCGCGTTGTCTCTCGCTGTTTCCAGGGCGAATCACATGAACCAACCGTTATTTCTGTTGTTATCTAAAAACGAAAAAACTAATATTGTGGAGTAAATAAAAAAAATACAAATAATAAAATATTTCTGAGTAAAAACAAACAATTTTTTTTGATGCCAAAAAAGATATGTTGTTGATATTTTAACTTTCTTTAATATTTAATATGGAGCACGTGAACTATAGAGCTGTTGCGAAATTAAGAGTTATACCGCCCCCAGTACATCTTTCAGAAATCTATCTGCAATAACGAAGCTAGTAAAAACGGTAAACAACAAATAAAAATTAGAAACATTTTAAAGCGTTTCAACTTAAAAATATCTTCATTCGAAACTCTTCGTTCATCATAAGGTATTTTATTCGAAATAACTACAACGATTACTAAAACAACAATGCGAACAACAGTAACAACAACAATAGAAACAACAGTAACAGTAACAGTAACAAGAACCGTATTTCAGTTTTTCAGGTCGATAAATAAACATGTTGGCTTGGCTACGAAAATAAACGCAAAATTAAGACTTCATCCTTCATTTTATATCTCAACGAGTAGATGCAACTCACCACCACCCTCCGCCCCCGCCATCCTACCGTTACGCCAATCATCCCTCTCATCCCGCGTCCTGATAGCAGTAGCAAAGGTCCAGCTCAGCTCCTTTTCTAAGCAAATAATGCAATTTAATAAACTTTCAAGTGTTCGTTCAATAAACAACAAATAAAGCAGACACCAAACACGCTCCAATGAATGCAGCGTATGTCCGGCTGCTGCGGCGGAGGGTCGGGTGAGGGGGTGAGGGGGCAGAAACTAACCGCAAGGTGACAACCGGACAAAACAAATACGACAAACTTTCGCAAAACAGTTTTGTGCAGTTGTCGCAAATGAAAAGCAAATGAAAATGTAATCTTTGACTTGAGGGCGTGGTGGTGGGTGGTGAGTAGTGAGTGCCGAGTCTGACAGGCTGGGTGCTGGGTGCTGGGTGTTGTTGACTGGCCACCGTGTGTGACTGCAAGTCGATGCAGTAGATACGATAAGATGCAGCTCTCAAGCAAGGAAATTTCATTCATTCCATTCGATTTGCTTATTGAGATGCTAAATAAACCGAGCAGAGCAACCGACCGGCAGACAGGAATTCGGAAGCTGGGTTTTCGTGGTTGATCTCCGATCTCTGCTCCTGAAAAGGCGCCTCACTAAGTTTAAATGCAACCAAAGGAATTTGCAATGCAAGGAATTTCACAAACAGGTAAAGAATGACAAAGTTTCGTATCTTTGAAAATTTACCTCAAGAAACCCCAGTAAAACAATTCAAATTGGGTCTTTCTTATTAATTATTTGGCTTCAGTTATTTATTTTATTTATTATTCTTCAGAAAGAAAATAGCCAAAGAAAGAGGGAGGGAGGGAGAAAGAGAGAGAGAGAGAGAGTGTGTTACTTAACCTTCACACAAGAATTGTTGAATACCTGCGAATCAGTTCAGCATAATAATAATCTCTCTCTCTCTCTCTCTCTTTTGTTATATTTGGGACCTGAGTGAGTGAGTTATATTGTCACTTTCATCGGTAGCAACTAAATGACCTGAATGAAGTGAGGGAAGCGCCCAGGGAGACATAAAATAATAGTAGACAAACGAGCACTCATAATAATAATACAATACGAAGAGCAAATAAGTCGAATTTTGGTTCCAAAATTTGCTCAAACTGGATCTGTTCATGATCGAAGTCTGGCAGTCCAAATATAATTCGGTCGAATGAAAGGATTGACGCTGTTCGTAAAAGTGTCGCTAAGGACCCATCAACTTCAATTCCACGTCCTCCTCAAGGACGGAGCATCTCTTGAGGCAGTTTTGTGGCGACGTTTGCATAAAGATTTGCGTTTGCATGCTTTCCAAATTCAATTAACACACGAATTGAAGGAACGTGACCAGTTGCAATGCAGAACAGCGTTCGATTGATGCGTTGTTCTCGCGCAGCATCATCTGCAGCGATGAAGCTCACTTAACAGTGGATGGACACGTCAATACGCAGAATTGTCTCATGTTCGGCGATGGAAATCCACGAACCATTCCAAAAACAATCACTGAATCTAAGAAAAGTTACTGCTTGGTGTGGATTTCGGGGTAATCGGGGTAATCGGGCCAATTTTCATCCCAAAACGGGGATGAAGATGCAGTTACAGTGAATGGTACACGTTATAATGAAATGATTATTGATCATTTATGGCTGCAATTAAATGGAATTGACATGCAATAATTATTTTTCAGAAGACGCGAGAGTGATTTAATGAAAATAATTTTTAAAGATGGTCGCTTTGCATACTTTTAGGCATGTATGTAAAATTTATTGCATGCGATAAATTTTCTACTTGCAAAGCGTCAAGAGCCACACAACTTGAAGGAAAGTTAAAATTTCCCCCCTTCTTCCGCCCTCCAAACAAATAGAGTTCAATGCACGTGCAAGCAGCACAACACACACACATATACGATGTCCTGGTACTGCAAACATCCTGCACACGTATGCAAATTGAAGCAGCGCCTTTGTCGGCATCGCACACAGAAAGACATGGAATTTCAAAGGGAAAAATCTTCACATTATAGCGATGCAAATTCGCATGAGATTTCAAGCAGTTAACACATACACACGTACATATTAACAGCTGCAACAGCAACAACAACAACAACAACAACAACAACAACACACCGAACTAAGCGTTCACCTGCTAGCGACGCACTAAAAAATTCCTTTGCACTGTTTGGCGGCCTCAGAACATCACATCGTTCAGCTGCCGCCAGCGTACCACTTCTCCTGCATCCACGACCACGCCCCCCCATCGTGATTTTTCCCATCGGCAGTTCTTCACTCCTCACACTATCCTCTCCACTCCTCACACAATCCTCGCCACTCTACTGCAGTCCTCTCCTCTCTCCTCTCTCCATTCTGCTCTCTCTCTCTCTCTCTCTCTCTCTCTCTCTCTCACTCTCGCTGCACGCTGATGTTTCGCTTTGTGAGCGGTAAAACTCGGAGAAATTGAGGCGCGAAAAGCAGGTCCGCAGTGCGGGTAGGGATTTGAAAGATAGAGTAAAGCTCAAGGGCCACGTCAGGTCAGGCGAGGCGAGCGTCGGCAAGCGTCAGCTCGGGCTGCTTTTAGGCATCGAAACATCAAAGCGTGGGGCTGCGTCGCCGCTCGCATTCAATCTCGAAAGTTAATCTTTAATGAGCACCTGAAATGGAGCCAATTAAAACCTAAACACGAATAAAGCATGGCGGGGCGCTTTACAACACACAAATAAACACTGACATGCACATGCATACATCCAAATACACACATACACACATACACACACTCACCCACACACCCACGCCGTTCTGCTCTGCTTTAACGGCAAAAACAAAAGACTTCGAAAACGCGTTGACAAAGTTTACGAGTTGGTTTTCGTTGTTGTTGTTGTTCTTGTTGTTGTTTTTTGCTTCACTCACTTATTTTTCTGGATACTTTGTTTTTGTGATTGTTTATTTGCGTGTTTGTTTATGTGTTTGTTTGTGTGTTTGTTTGTGTGTTTTCTTTTACGCCTTTGAAAGCTTGACTTTTAAGCAAATAGTTGAATGAAATAGCGGAGGGGTTGTGTGTTGGAGGGAGGGGGAGACGGGGGGGGGATTCGTTGGTAAAGGGACAGGGACAGAGACAGGCCAACAAACACACAACAAAAGAAAGAAAAAGCATTAAACAACGAATGCAACACTGCGTCGACAACATTGTTTGCCTGATCTTCCTTTCGTTTTTGAAGCTTCGGGTTTTTATTCTTTCCCTTCATTTTTCCAAAGTGTTTTTCTTTCATTTCCTTTTGTTTTTGTGTACTTCTTTTGTGTACATCAGCAACGTATTCTTTGTATGCGGAACAGCGACGAGCAACAGCTGCCGCTTGCATCCTGAATGCGTGCTGAAAGCTCTCGCGCGCTTCTTTTGAAGTTTCTGATTTGAAGCGGTTGTCCACGAAGCGGGGGACAGGGTGGGGGGCTCCGTTCCCCACCCGCGTAAAATTAGCCACCGTTGTTAGGTTTTTTATGCGTCGTAACTCTGTTCCTTGTTGCCGTTCGTAAGCCGCTGAGTGGGCTGCAGTTC
This sequence comes from Myopa testacea, assembly GCA_949629155.1. Lineage (NCBI taxonomy): Eukaryota > Metazoa > Arthropoda > Insecta > Diptera > Conopidae > Myopa > Myopa testacea. Next base: position 20,407,482 of record OX451348.1, on the reverse strand, counting down.
TTCGTGTTGTTGTTGTTGATGTTGTTGATGTATTTGTTGCTTCACGGAGCGGCTACAAAATGTTCTTTCCTACCTCTCAAGTAGGACGCTCGAAGCCGTGCTCGCAGTCTATTTGAAGACATGAAGTTGAAAGCCTCCAAATTTTAAGTGGTTCACCTCAAAGTGAAAAAACCTCAAGCGTGGTACGCGAGGGGGGCGGGGGCGAGGGGGGGAACAACGAAACAAACGCCAACCAAAGATGAAAAAAACACATCTTCTCAAAGGATAAAAATCCATAGAGTTTATAATAGAATACTTGAAATGGTTCAAGAAGAATACTCAAAGAAAGTTTCGATTGTGAATAAAGCGACTTGAGCGACTTTTCGAATCAATGCTTTTGTTTTGTTGTTGTTCGAAAACTAATCATTCATCAAACATTCACTAAAAATTAGAAGGAAAGCGAAATAGTGAACAACAACAGAAGGAAATCAGAAATAAGGCGAAGCTACACTCAACAAAATAAATAAATAAAAAAGCAAAATAAAAACTTTTTCGCTGTTTTGATTTTTTGTTTTATTTTCATGTTTTCCTTGCTCAGGTTTTGAAAACTTTTAAATTAAAATTTGTATTGTTTCTATTCACATCAACGTTTTTAAAGTTGAATATATATTAGAGTTTAAGAACTTAAAATTCTTCTTTTTCTTCTTCTCACACACCGAGCAACCACATCTGGTGCCTGCTGCTCTCTCCGCCCCCCCCCCCCCCCCTCCCCCCGCCGCCCCAGCTCCGAACATCTTCCCTCAGCAGCGTGGCCCACTTTGACCGCAAAATTTAATTTATCTCTTCCATTTTGTAGTCTGTAATCCGCATTCGGTGTCCTGACGTGTCGTGTCCTTGCGGTTTTAAACCCTCAACAGAACTCCACTCAGTCCACGTTCAGTCCTCCGCTCTTAAGTCCTGAGCCTTCAACTCCCCATCACTGAAACCACCCTCCCACCCTCTGCACTTCCTCCTCTGCACTTCCTCTCCACTTCCTATGCCAGTAAATTGAGCAAAGCTCAAAATTTTGCACGTAGCGGCGATGATAAAGTTTTGGCGTGTGGAACGACGGAGAGACGGAGAGGAAGAGAAGAGTTCCTTTCGGTAGGTTTGTGTGTGTGTGTGTTTGGTGGTGTGTGTGTTTGTGTGGCTGTGTGTGTGTGCCTGTGTTTGTGACGCAACACTGGGCCTGACACGTATCTACAGCGACAATCAAATTGTAGATTTTCGAATGTATTAACAATAACAATAACAATAACAACAATAACAACAACAACAACATCACGAACCACCGCAACGACAACCTTCATCACTACAAAAACAACAACAACAACAAGTTTTAGGGAATTTTTTGTGCTTGACAATAAAATAGTCTTTCTCTCTCTCTCTCTCTCTTTCTGTTTTTATTTATTTTATTTTTATTTATTTCTCTTCATTTAATTATTATTATTGTTAAAAAAACAATTTTGGTTTATCCAAAAGAGACTAAAAGAATTTTTTTTTTTAAAAAATTAAGAACATATTCTTTTCAATTTTATTGAATTTTTTATTTAATTATCAATTTGGAATGAAAATTGGCCCGATTGCCCCGATTACCCCGAAATCCACACCAAGCAGTAACTTTTCTTGGATTCAGTGATTTTTCTTGGAATGGTTCGTGGATTTCCATCGCCGAACATGAGACAATTCTGCGTATTGACGTGTCCATCCACTGTTAAGTGAGCTTCATCGCTGCAGATGATGCTGCGCGAGAACAACGCATCAATCGAACGCTGTTCTGCATTGCAACTGGTCACGTTCCTTCAATTCGTGTGTTAATTGAATTTGGAAAGCATGCAAACGCAAATGTTTATGCAAACGTCGCCACAAAACTGCCTCAAGAGATGCTCCGTCTTTGAGGAGGACGTGGAATTGATGGGTCCTTAGCGACGCTTTCACGAACAGCGTCAATCCTTTCATTCGACCGAATTATATTTGGACTGCCAGACTTCGATTTATCATGAACAGATCCAGTTTGAGCAAATTGCTGGTCAAAATCAATAGAAGATTAAATGAATGTTATTATTTGAATATTTAAATTATTATAAGTTTATGCGAATTTTGTTTAAACATATTATTTAAAAGATTATTTAAGAACAGAATTGTAGTTTAGATTCTTTTTTAAATTTAATCATTCAAGCTGCAATTTTATGAGTTTGTCTTAAAGTATTGTATTTATTTCAATTTAAATAAAGTCAAATCAATAAATTTATAAATCTATTACATGTATTTATTATATGTAGCTTGTTACTGGCGTTTATAACCAGAAATTGGCTGTGACTTTATTAGTTTTTTTAATTGGCAACCCGTTTCTATCCTGAGGCTAAGATTGCCAGCTGCTGCAGCAGCGTGCAGCAGTAATTTTCATCGAAGGGACCAGCAACAATTGTTGTCGACAAAGCAACGTGGAACCTCTTCGCTAAGCTTTGTAA
>OX451348.1:20360195-20404793 GCA_949629155.1 Myopa testacea | reverse complement strand
TGTTTCTCTCTTTCCTCCTTTTTCTGTAATTTTACGATGACTTCTTTGTGTATTTCTACAGAGAACTCCATCCACCTGATAATAAAATCTATAAAATGTTGTCTTATTGAACACTTTGAAGTCATTATTTCAAAAATGTTTTCATGTTTAATTTGTAAATTTTAAAAAAAGCAAAAAAAAAAAACAATCATCGGCTTTAATTTATTGCCGCCAGAGGCCACCCAAAGCGCTTCCATGTTTTCGATGCAATTAAAAGGTGTATAAATTTTAAATTCCTAAGGAACTCATGCTATTTTATGACCGATTGTTTTGGAAAACTGCTGATGAAAAAATTTGAATTTGAAAAAAAGGTGAAAAAACAAATATACCAAAAAAATAAAAGCAAACAACGAATGTATTTCGAAATGAGTTTGTTTATTTTTATTAAAGTGAAATTTATGCAGTAATTTTTAAAAGAGCACAGTTTTAAGAACACTCCAGGTGGCAGCACTGGTGAGCGTGAAGAAAATTTATTGTACAGCTGTTTAAACGTTGGTAAAAATTATGAACAAATGTTTATTTATTTAATTATAATAATTGATGAAGAAAGACGAAGCGGAAGAAGGAGAGGGTGTGAGAGGGTGGTGGAGGGGGGAAGAGTGATAGTCAGACACAATCACTGTTGAGAAACGCTCATAAATTAAACGCTTTACATTAAAAACACTTTCGCTCTAAATGCACAATTTTTACACTTGAACGCGCAGTAAAGTGTAATTTTTTCTGGCATTCTTCTCTGCTGGGTTCTTGAAGTGCTCTTAATATAAACTTTGAAATATTAAGCGGATGACTACAAAATGTGGATGCATTCGAGTTGCCGAGAAGCACCAAAATTGAACGCCGGCATGACACTTAAAATAGACTTGAAACAGAACTCGAAATTAAATTAAAAATGAACGGAAAATGAACTCGAGTAGGGTTTTAAATGAACTTAAAATGTGTTAAATTCGACTTAAAATGGATGGTGGACAAATCGTTTAAAGCGACTGGCTGACTTGTTGAGTGACAGCAGAGTTTCATTGCCGAAGAACGCTTCAAATTCGTCGACAAAACGACGAGAATCTTCTGCGAATAAATGACCATCCTGCGGGCGAATGAATTCAAGTGGGGCGACTGCGGTAACTGATTTGAGTGTCCATCCACTCACTTAGTCGATGATGGAAGCGATGGTGACCAGCCCACAATTGATGGCATCCACTGTAATCACTTGGACACTTAACACTTTCAGTTAAACAATAAAAACCCGCATTCGGAATTTCGTTCTTTTTTTTCTTATTAATAAATAGCGATTAATAACACTGTCATAATTCTGCTTCGGTTCAATTCAATTTATTCGTCGTTTGTTGCATTTATTTATGGGTATTTTCAACATAAATCTTTTCAAGCACATTTTTTTAATGATCATTTGGCAACAATTAAAGTTTCTCTTTACATGGACGCCACTAAAAGTATGCAACAATAATTTTACTCTGCGCCGGATGTGCTGCAGCACTCTGTTGCGCATCAACTCCATGGTACAGTTACATAAATTTTCATTTTATTGCACAAAAACAAGGAATTGAAAAAGAATTTTTAAAAAAACAGAACTTTACAAATACAATTGTAAGTATTTATATACAAATACAATTGTAAGTATTTATATAAAATAAAAATACGTATGATTTTTTCAACACATGCATTTGATTTTTTATTCTTTAATTCCGCACCACCACCCCCGCCCCCTGCCCTCTCGCAATCGTCGGCAACTCGTCGAAACAAAGCATTGATTTATGCTGGCATTTTCGCATTGGCAGCACTTCCGTTTTTCATTGCATGCTTGTAGGCGTTGAAATTAATAAATACTCCCACGTTGAAATCCGTCCGTTCTGGCGGAAATGTGAAATTTATCGAAAAATATTGTAATAATAAATTATTTTTCCGAGGAATTTTTACTTCATTGCATGATTTACGGGTCTTGCTTTATTGTGTTTTGCCATTTTTCTTCAAATACATGAAGTTTCTAAAGAATCTCAAGGAATCGTGATCACTTTCAAGTAAAAAACTAAATGAATAGAAGTCTGAAATAATTGAAGACATTTAGTTTAAGCGTGGGAGGGTGCAGGGTGGGGGGACGGAGAGGGGAGAGGTTGGTATTATGTAGGTTGGGGACGATTAGAAGCTCGTCCATGTTGTCGCCCATTCCAATGACAAAAGCAACATTAGGAGGAGGAACCCATTTAAAGCATTCGAACCACCTGAGCACCGCGGCTGTAAGTATCCAACTCAGTTAGTGGGAAAGCAAAAAGGGTGGGAGAGGAGAAGAACCACTACGCAATTCGTCTTGAATAATTGCTATCTTAGAGTCACTTCAATACCGAAAACGATGAAAGAAAAGCAGAACAAAATTCAAAGGTTGCTCTCAAATGAAACCAATCGAACGATTAGAAGTGTGATCGAAGAGAAAATCTTCTTAAACGGGTTCGATTACTTCAGATATCAACGTTTTATATAGAATAAAGAGTTTAATATTGCATCTGGAATTCACGGAGGGGGGGGGGGGGCGGGCGGGAGGGGGTGTCCGTTTCAGGCGATCAAAAATGGACTCATTCAACAGTGGACAAAACAGGGTAAGAAAACGATTAGGATTTTTGCCTCATTTTCACTTGCGTCATCATCGTGATTTTCTACTCTCTCTCTCGCTCTCTCGCTCTCCTTTCTTTCCATGGGATTTCCTTATAATAAGCTTAACTTTACACACAGCAAATTATCAAGTCATAACTTCTAAAGGCAAATCACAAGTTAAACATGTTGTGTCCTCGTGTATGCAGGTTGTCCTGCGTCCTTCACAGCGCTAATGTCGCACAAGGAGACCCGGAAACCATTAACATTTTATGGCTCATAAAAATCGCTCGTAAAAGACGCTTCGCTACGCAATCCAGCCGGTTAACCAGCCAGCCAAGCAGGCAAGCAGCCAACCTGCGCCGGCCGGTGCAATGAAAACTCAAATTCTTCTGCTATCCGTATTCATCATAGTTTGCTGTTTAATCCTTACAACAACAGGAACTGCAACAACAACAAACAGAGCTTTTAATGGCGCCTGCGCTGTTGCGATTCCATTGCGTTTCGCTGGAAGCGTCTGTGAGTGGGTTTTTTTTTTGCCCGGAAGTTGCAATCAGTCAGGATATATTTTACAACAAGTAATAATAACAACAACAGCAACCCAGCAACTCTATTGCAACATAAATTAAAATACGTGAGATTTTCCTCAATAAATGGCCAAGTAAAAGAATGAGTTTTTCTCCACAATGAGTTTTGTTTTTGAGTGAGTTTTTTTGAGTGAGTTTCAAGTGTTCCGAGTGTGAAACTGAAATTCGTACAACATTTTGAAACAATGGAATTTCATTAACTATTTTAATTTGCTTACAAAAAGGCGTTTATAAGCAAATATTATTAAATTAATTAATATATTATTTAAATACAAATAATAAGTTCACAAATTTGGCAGCACTTTTGTGTATTTTTTTTTAAAATCAGGGCTAATTGATAATTGTATTTAACAGATTCCTTGATTTCGCTCAAAAAAACATCGTTCATTCCCCTTTTCTCCAGAGGATAACCAATTCCCCGGCATTTGAGGAATTTGCCACGACTGAGCAGCCCTGGAAGAGGCACTTTTCACTCAAGAGTATGAAAACTCCGTAAGCTTAACTGTAAACAGGGATGCCTGCAGCAAAACTACAGCAAGTATTGAAAAAGTACTAAAAATTTATTGGAAACTGGAAACATTTCAAAATTACTCCTGAAATGAAGTCTTGTGAAGTGACATGAGTTAGTCAGATGTTAACTATAGCGAGATATGATATTTTGGCTCTAATTAAATGGTATTAATATTAAAGATATCCAGATCGAAGTCACTAGTTTCAGATTGTAGAAAAAAGGAGTTACAATGCAATAAAATGTTCCAAAACAATTAAAGCAAATGGTCAAAAGTTTAGACCATCATTTGGCCAATGTTTCTCTTATTCGATATTAAAATTTGAACCTCCAAATGTTTCAACTCATTTTAATTAATGAACAAAAGAGTATTGAAGAAAAATATGTACTCAAATTTGGACGGAGCCAACAAAAGTGATGGCAACCCTAAAAAACAAGAAATCAAAGTAAACTTTGCATATGAACTGTCAATTTGGGAGCAGTGTTGCCAGTAGCATAATTAAACCAGTTCTCTGCTGCAGAAAAATGTGTCCATTTAGAAATTAATTGTGTCCATATTTAGAATTAAATATTGTTCATAAAAGAGATTATTTTGAACGTTTATTTGTAAGCAGGGAACATAACATTTTGCTAAAACAAGTACATATTTCAATTCTTTGCATATTTAAAATAATACTAAACAACTTCAATTATTCTTTCGTAAAAAATCATTTAATTTGCAGAAAGATGAAATAACACGAGTACAAAACGGTGCATGCTATTTTAAAGTTCTTTCGTAAGTTTATAACATCAACTGAAATCGATTACTGAATCATTTTTGTGTTAATTAATTGAAGGTCACAAAATAAAAGGCTGTGTTCAGTTATCTCGGTATTGAAAAATATTCTAAGCAAAGTTATATACGCAACTAATGAGAAGGCAGCTTTTAATGAAATGTGTCCTGTTCCAACAAAAAGTGTCCACGCTAAAAAAATGTTTGACATATCTTTGTGCAAACGGCAACACTGATTGGGCGAATGATAGAGAGCGAGGAACTGCAGCCAGAGAGAGAGAGAGAGAGAGAGAGAGAGAACAAAAGTGGAGACTATTGAGTGAGAATCCATTCTCAGACTGTTTCTTTGCAAGCTTAGCAGCAGGCAACAAAAGCAACCAAGCAAAATTACAACAACAACAATCAAAACAACCCCCAGATGATAGCAGCCCAAACCAACAACAACAACAATCACAGGGTATTTCCGAGCTGTGTTGACTACTGTTTTTGGGTTCGGGCGGCAGTCGCGGAGGGTGAATAAATTGGCGACTTCACTCGTGCCGCCGACCACGATGACGGCGACGACGACTATTTGAGCGAAATACCTCGCGTGCCAATAAATCAGTCGACGAAGAACTGCAAAACGGAACGGATTCGAACGCGGCGATATTGTGAAACGCAACGGCCGACCAACTCGAGCTCCAGAGAGTGAAGAATGAAAACTTGAATTCCAGAAAGTCTATCAAGATAACAAGAAAAGTGAAAAAGCGAATGAAAAATACTTCATCGAAAAGAACTTGTGTGGAAACGAAAAAACAATTTTTAGTTAAAAACAAGGCAATGAATAAAATTTTTATGAATTAAAACAGTCGAACGAAGTAGTTGAAGATATTGTTATTTAGATAAAAAAAAACACAGTGTCTGTGGGATTGCAAACAGTTGTGATACTCCTACAACAACAACAACAATACGATGGCCAACAAAGAAGCGTCAAAGTTAAATCAATAAAAATCGAGCAAAACACACGCAGAGGGGAGCAAGAGAAACACTTGTAAGTAGAAATGTAAAAACGTGCGAATGCGTGTGGAGAGAGAAGCGGAGCGAACAAAGCGAAGAGCACAATAAACAAATGTGTATCCCAACAAAAAGCTAGAAAAAAGAAAGCAAGAAACGCACGAGTAAAGAAGAGAAGTTAGAAAAGAGGGAGAGAGAGTGTTAGACGGAGCATTTTAACCAGAGAGGTGAAGAGAAGAGTATAGAAAATATTAGCGGACAGATAAACAGACAAACAAGAGAGTGTTATCAATAGTAAAAAGTATGGAAGAAGCAGGTGACGAGGAGTAGAAGGAAATGAAAACAGAAGTGACGAGGACGCTGACACTGACGACGACGACGACGATGGCTGGAACAGCGACGATGTTAAGAAACAGCATTTAAAGCAACCACACAAAAACGTACGAATGACGTATAACGAACGACGTAATGGACGTCACGTAGAGCGACAGAGACGACTGTACAAGTCTCGAGTGTGTTTTGTGCGGTGAAAAACTTTGAAACTTTGTAGAGTTTCGCTGCTGTCTGCTGAGCGAAGCGAAAACAGCAGCGAAGCAGACGCAAAAACAACACGAAAAGTATATTAAAATAAGTATCACGATACACTGGATGCGTTGCGGTGCGGTGCGCTCCACTGCTGGAGCTGCGCGGGGGGTGGTGGGGGTCGGCAGCCAGCCAGACAGGGTTGCAGACAGCGTTACGTTGTTGTGCTCTCTTTGTGGCTGTTGTTGTTGCTGCTTCTTATTTGTTTTTGTAGTTGTTCTGCTTAATCTTTGCGCTGCAAGAAAGCAGACAATAAGAACAACAACAACAATGATAAGGATAACATCAGCATGAACTCGTTCACTTGAGTTGTGAAAGTAGTGAATTCATTTAAGGAAACTTTAAAGAAAACGAAAAGAAGCGAGAATTTAAAGAAAATTCACAAAGAAAATCAATCAAATAGCAGAATTGAAAAAAAAACTTAAACCTAACGTAGTAAAGAAACAATCACTATCCTTCTTCTTCTTCTTCTTCTTATTCTTCTTCGTTGTGCTTTTATTTTGTATCAGCATCTTGCAGATACTTAAAGAAAGAATGGCGAATTTTTAATAGATTCTAAATTAACTTCAAAGCTAAAGATTTTCCCTCACATATCGAGTTCCACAGCGCTGTCAAACGCAAATCCGCTCAATCATTCCGGTCACTCGATTTAAAACCACCTCCCGCACTTCTCAAGTCACTCGCAGTCGCATTCCGGGCGATTTTCGAAGTGTAACGGACTCCGATGCTCAGCTACTTTCGCATCGACTGAACTTGTTAACTCTTGAGAAGTGCTGCGATTCAATTGAAAGTTCATCGGAAGCAAGTACGAGTGAATGCTGAATATCGGTGATCGAATCGCACGGATAGCATTACAAAAACAACGAACGACGAGCAACTGGCAAAAGCGAAGCCACTTCGAAGAGGTGCCACTTTGGAGCAGCCGTAGAAGTTGCTTGCAAATGGAAATCAGCACACATACAGAGACACACAGACACACACACACACTTAGTAACAAACGCACTCTTCTGCAGTCGCAGTCGCAGTCGTCTGAATTGAATTCCCACGACGTCAGCGTTTCGATGCGGCCGGCGCTATTTTTAGCCGCCTTCGAGCGCTTCATGTTGCCACCAGAAAATTGATCGTTTCTGGCAGCTACTCAAAAAAACATCTCCGCAGACAAAAGTTCTAAATGCATCTTCAAAATATTTTCAGATTCACTGGCGGCGCATCGAACTCCACGGGAACAACAACAACAACAACAAAAACAACAACAACAAGGAGATAAAAGAGAAGAAGAAGAAGCAGCAGAATAACTAAATACTAACTGCTTCACTGAAATCGAGATGGAGAGCGCACCGAACTGAAAACAGCAACTAAAAGCGTAGATTTTGAAAAGAAAACGAACCAAAAAATCAAAAACAAACAAACTTCGTGAATATGAAAAACTAAAAACAGCATGATTCATGCAACAGCAACAACAAAAGCCATCACATAACTAAGTAACCAGAGCCAAAGCGAAACGCTGTGTAAAGAAAGGAATATCAAATCCAGCGAAACGAATCCATCGCATTCCAGCTGCGTGAACGCGACCCAAGCAAGCAACGCGCATTCATTCGCAAGAGCAGCGGAGGCGACGCGCGCGCCCTCTGCTCAGGTGTTGTGCTCTTTAGCACCGGCTGCTGCACTCAACACTCAATAAACAAACCACCCACCACCGCCCACTGGACACCCGCCACCGGACACCGGCCACCGCTCGACGTCGATGGCTCCCTGTTTTTAAGTTCCTCTCCTCTTAAAAGTACTCTCTTTCTCTTTCCTCCTGTTTCTTTCATTCTTTCAGTCCTTCTCTCTCGCCCTCAGTAGCTTCTCTTTGCCTCTCTTCTCTCCCACGATCCTCTTCCAATCGTCATCCTTCTGCATCTACCTCTGTGCGTGCGAGCGAGACAGGAGATCGTGTCGCAGAGAGCCGTGATTTAACTCTTCTGCCGGTTACGAGGCGCGTTTCATTCGATGACGTCACGTCTACACGCGCCGTGTGTTGATATGTCCATGTGTGCGTTACGTTACGCTACGTTAGACTACGTTTCCGTACTCGTTCGTAAATGACGTTTTAATGATAAATCATTTAAATGAAATTTAATTAAATTCGCAATGAAAACTTTTGCCTCATCCAACATCGAAGTGAAAACCTAATGAAGTAACTACGTTAGCGGTGAAGTGAGTAAAAGAAGCAGAGAGAAGGAAAAAAATCCAGCCGCTCACAAGCGACAGAGTATTTTTTTCACCAACCGCATAAAGAAGAAAGAGAAAGAAACTTAGAAGTCTCGAGTGGTGAAACGTGCAAATCGAAAGGTAAGCTTCTTTAATAATATTTACTATTTAATAATAGAGTATGTATTTAATTTTTAATAATGCAGTGTTCAAAGTTAAAACCTTTAGTCGTAAAAACTCTTTTAACATCTTTTAATGTCTCTTGAATCTCTTCTAATATCATTTAATATCACTTGAATTCCTTTAAATGTCTCTTAAATCTCTCAGTTTCTCTCGAATCTCTTAAAACCTCTTGAATCTCTAGCGATGTCATTGCATTTCTGGTAATGTCCCTGGAATCTTTTTAAACACTTCTGAAATCTATTTAACATTTCCGGAGTCTCTTCAAAAATCCCTTGAGTCCATTTAAATATCTCGTAAACCTCTTTCTAATCATCTCTTTTAACATCTCTGAAGGCTCTTTCAAAGTCTCTCGCAATTCTTTCAAAATCTCTCTTTTTTAACATCTCTGGAATGTTTGCTTTCCATCTCTCGGTGACAAACGCACCGACCCGATGTTCCCCTTTCTTCTCCTCTCTTCGGGTATCATCGCCTCCAACGTCCCCCAGCCCCCGCTCCCGGCTCCTATACAGCACTGCTCTCCACCGTGGAAAAAGTCTGTCCCTGTCTCTTGGTTAATTAAATTTTCACAATTTTCTTGGGGTTTTTTTCTCTCTCAAAACTGAATCAAAGTCTTGCATAACAGTGATTGCATAAAAGAGGTAAAAGAAAAGGTAAAAGAAGGAGAATAAAAATGGGAAGAATGAGTCTAATAAACGAATTACAGCAATAAAATAATAAAGGAATAAGAAAAGCCCATTGCTAAAAATGCAAGTAAAGTAAGTAAGTAAAAAAAGACTGAATAAAAAACGAGGCACAGCAAAAGAAGCTTGAGTCTTTTATCCTTTCAATACTGTACAGTGTACACTGTCACATCCCGGTTACGTTACGCAGCGTCGTCTTGTGGTGCTCACTGTCATTCTCACTAGTGACAAATTTCTATTCAACGCTGAAAAATTACACCGATTTTCAGGGATTTCTTCCCGGCTGAATTTGATTTACTGATTCCCGACTCAACTGATTTTCTAACTTAGTGTTTCTTCGTCGTCTGTACTGTCAGCGATAAGTGTAGAAAGGGGGGGGAGAAAGGATAAGAAAGGGAAAAGAAAGAGGAAAGGAGGAAATATTAATGGAATTTTTAAATCATCTTTGATATACATATATGCATGTGATGACACTTACTTTGTTACATCGACTGACTTGAGGAGGTACCATCATCATTGTTATAAAACCTTCACTATAAAATTCTCTTTAAAGTGATCCAAAAATTATCCTAGAAACAGTTGTCCAGAAACTATTTTAAATCTGAGAAAATATCTTATACGAATTTATTGAAATTTATTGCGCAATAAACACAAATCCCAGCAACAACGAACAGTGGATAGAATTGGAATTTTTCAGGATTAAATGAATTCAACGTTAGCACCGATTCCAAGGCCAAGGTTGAAGTTCAACCATTTTTATTTTCGGTTCTTACATCATCATTGTCATCATCATCTGCTGGTGATGCTGATGCCATGTTATAAATCATGACCGAAGGAATCGTTGTCGGGTAAACTTTTTTAATACTTTACTGTTGTCTTCTTTTTTATTCCACTTTCACTGGATCCAAATCTAAATTCAGGGACAGCAAAGAAACCGGAAGCTATGGCTTCAGCTCCAGCTCTTGTTCTTCTTCGTTTGCTGAATTTATAACAGCAACAACAACAAGAACAACCACAACAACACAACAAACACCCTCCTCGACATACAGAAACTATAAAAAGCACCCTTGAAATATGTTTGTAGAGATGGTGGCTGCTGCCTGGTATCCGCAGCATAGCTGAAACCTCCCGCCCCCCCCCCCCCCCCATTCGGCCCCTCCTTCCTCAGTGCCACTCCACCGAAATTCATCCGAACCCATAGAATTTTCCATCTTCAGCCCTTTTTTGCCAATGATAAAGTACTGAGGAGGTGAAAAGGTGAAGAAAAACCAAGCAAAGAAGCTGCCGCTGCTAAAGAAAAGCATTCAGCTTTTATTTTTCTTTTTCTTCTTTCTTCTTTATCTTCTTTCTTTCTCTTCTTCTTATTTCTTCATCTTCTTCGTTCTTCTTCTTCTTTTTGTTCTTTGAATATCACAAACATGAAAATTGCGGAATTTTTTATTTATTCCTCGAGGAAAGAAAAGCTGCCTGAGTGGCTATTTTTCATCGAGGGTGGTTTTAGAATTGAACCCGCCTGTCCTGTGGCTGCCTGCCTCTTTGCTGCCGGATTCCTCTCTGTTTAGCAATTTTTCATGAATTTTCTTTTCCTGCCTCCTCACTTTTTTTCTCTTTTTGCCCTTTTCTTCTCAACATCGAGAGAAAAGTTCTTCAACATCGACTTTGACACTCGCGACCCTTAGCAGTTTTCCACTTTATCGCTCTTCCTTCTCCCCTCTCTCAATCTCTCTCTGCACGATTTCCCTTTTCTTCTCTCTTTCTCTCTCTGTCTCTCTATCTCTCTCTATTTTTGGCATATTTACGCCATTCTGTGGCAGTTTTTCTGCCAATATAATCTATGTATTTTCTCATTCTTTACGGTTCCAGAGTATTTTTTTCAGTGTATTTTTTTGTATGTATTTTTAGATTTATTCGTACCCTCTCCCTTTTTGGCCACAGTTTACCACTCCTAATTTTTTCCTCCTTCGGTAGTAGCTTCTTTTAATTCATTTCATACATAAGTTCTAGCTTTTTTCTACTGTATAAAGAATTTCTTTATTATTGACACTTTTTATTATTGTGATATTTTGTGTTGTTCTTGTTGCTGTATCAATTAAAGTTCAATCAAAAATCGAAATCAAATGATTCGTTCACAGAATTTCGATTGCAATGAATTTTTTTCGTCTGGCGGTCTTTCAAAAAAATGTATTATAACGAGAAATAATAAGAAGAAGAATAGAAGAAGAAGAAAAGAAGAAATTAATATTATTCAATTATTCCCTTTCATGCTTTAATTCTAGTTCTTAATCTAAATATTTGAGTCATTCAAATGAAGTTGTAATAATAATTAGTTAAATTTTGGTCCTTCGAGCCGGATATCACAGATACTTCTCCTTCACTTTCTCTTTCTCTCTCTCTCTCTCTCTCTCTCTGTCTTTCCTCCATAGCTAACTTAAATGTTCACTCATCGCCGTCACCTTTTCGATGCTTGAGCATAACTTCGACCGAATGTACTCGAATATATACACAAATCCAACCTCTTTTAACTTCAAAAGAAGTATTAAAAAAGCATTTCCTTTTTCTGTAGTTTTCGAAGTGGTTTTCAAACTTGAAAGTTGTTGCATTCCTACTCAAGTAACGACTCACTTAAATCAACAATAGCAGCTGCTGTTGTTACAATCTGTTTTTGTTGTCATTGTTGTTGTCTGGTGGTCCCCTGTACCAGTGTCTGGAATGCGACACAACTTCGTGTCGTGGAATTCAGTTTTAGTGCATGTTTACCCACGCAAATTATTCTAAGTTAACTAATAACGAATACAAAAACATTATTCGACAAAAATGATTACTTAATTTCTAACTACTCTCAATCTTTATGGCTTTTATCTCAACATATCTGCTGTCGCTCGTGGGACATCTCTTGAATTCGTATTCGTAATAAAATTAAATTGATTGACAATGAAACTCGTTAAGAAACGCTGTTCGTTGGCTTCGAATATGATTGTTTAGCCATTGATGTGGTTTGACATTCGAGATATCAGCTCAAATTCAACTCAAATGTTGTATCGATTTCGATTATAATAATTATTTTGACATTAAATTACAGAATTAAATCGAATGACGAATTACTTTAAAAAAATGTAAAATTGAGGTCTTGGGTTTGTACTTCGAATGGCTACTTAAGTCTATCAATTAAAATATGTGTGTGTATAGGATATAAACTCTAGTTTGCAAAGAGTTTGGTTCTTCGAGCCAGATTTTATACCCATAAAAACGATTTACGTTCTCTATTTTGCTGAAGTTGAAGTTTATCTCTATGAAATGATTTAACGCTTTTAGTATTTATAATGTTGATTTGCTGGGTGCCGGGTTTTCTTCATTTGACTTTCAACATATTTTATTATTGTAAAGGGTTTTCCAATAAGAGGTGTAATTTTGAATAGCTATGGTCCTGTAAGCGTGGTCGTGGTGGCCATTTGGCTGATGTTGTTTTTCATTATTAACGGCATACCTTCCTCTTTATTATGAAATAAACATGCGATAATTTATCTCAAAAAATGGCATTTTTCTTTGAATATCCAAATTACACCTCTTATTGGAAAACCCTTTAGAATAAGGAAATCTTAATTGAAATTTCGATTTCATCTTTTAATCATTTTGAGCATCTTCAGCTTTTGCTATAATAACATAATTACTTCCACTAAAGTTTAGGCAATTTAACAAAAAAAAAAAAAAAAATAACAACCAACCTCATAATTGGTGCCACGTGCCACAAAACGTCTAAAAAAAAATCTACTTAAAATCTCCATAAATTGCTAAACATTCCATAACTTAACAATCTACGCAGTTAAAACGCAAACATCAACGCGTGGATACATATTTTTATTATTTCTATAGCCATTAAAAACCTAAAAACTTGGCCGAAATCAATACCACCACCCACCAAACAACAGGCGAGAACGAAAAACAACAGCAACAACAACAACACAAGCAATCGTGGGAACAACAACAACAACAACAACAACAACAACAGAAGCACAGAAGCAGAAAATCCAGAAAATAAAACGAAGCCCACAACACGGAGCCGTCATATTAAATGACTTATCTTGTTGTTCTGAGTGGTTTTTATATCATGGTAAATGTTAAATTGCACATTTGGGGTTAATGCCAGCATTGTTGGTGTTGTTCGTGTTGTTGTTGTTGTTGTTGTTTGTATCCAAAGAGTACCCTGCTTTTCTCTCGCTTTCAGTTCGTCCTTTAGTCCATCCTTGTAGGCCACCCGTTTGGTGAGGGGTTTTTGCGATGAGTGAAAATTTATTAGCCCAAAATTTAGCCGGCAGCAGCTTTGTTGCCACACTTTTTAACTTGGTCTTTTGCCGGTTTTGTGGCTCCTATCTATCTACATAATATGTTTTACGGAGGGATCCATTGTGGATAATCTTCACAATGGAAGATACATGTACGTATATACAAAGCTCAGTCAGTTGAAGTACTGTGTACGAGTAGATAAATATTACGTTATCAGTGGCAGAAAATTAGTCCTTTGTTTTTAGAATGAGCTCGTGTTTTTTTCGTGTTTTTCGCTCCTTCCATTTTCGATTTACTTGTTTCGATTTACATTTAGATATTGTTTGGTTAGCATTAAGTTCGGAAGTTTTTAATTTATATACGGATTTCATTGCGGAAGGTTGTTTTATTTCATTTTACTTTTTCGATAGATTTTCCTTACAGATCGTCTGTTTGTCTATTAATTTGTAGGCAGTAATAATGTATTGTTAAGGATGTGAAAGAGGAAAAGATTACGTTGAGATTTATTACGGAAATTAAAAAAACTTTTTCCCACAACAGAAATGTCCCTAAACAAAGAATAAGTATGTCATTGTTATTGTATTATATTGTAGTACAATAGCTGGCTTGAAGGACCAAATTGACTGCCACTGAACTGCTAGAATTAATTAAGTTCACTTCCTTTCCTTGTGATTTGTCTTAAATTCTTTCGTAAAAAATATATTCACAAGAACTGTATTGAATTTTAAGACATTCAGTTTCAATTTTATTTACAATTCTATTCCAGGATTTAGTGATTTCTTCTGATAACTAAGAAATTCTTATTCTAAGGAATTTAATATATAATATGTATCAGTTAAGTTTAATATTTTATATTATTTTCAAGCTTTCTCCAGTTTATTTAATTATATTGTATTTTAGTTAACTAAAGTTTCTGGTCCTTTGAGCCGAATCTTTCGGAATTTACATTAACTTCAGGAATATACACATTTACAATATTTTCACCTTTCTATTCTATTCGAAGTCTTTTCGTCAATATTTGAAATTCGAACGGGTTTTTTTTTGTATTAGGTTTTCCTCTCTTTCCACTTCGTTATCTGCTTTTTCTGGTTTGCCAATAAAGTTTGCATATTCGACCCGGAATAAAATACTGTTTTGTTCTACATATTTTTATTAGTTATTTCTTGTTGTTACTCTTTGTTACTGCTGTATCAATACAGCGTAAATACAGATAAAAATCATGGCTATAGCCATGAATATTCGACGGTCAACGTTTTTCAATTCTCTACGAATGGGTCCAGAATTCACTAGAACCATAAAATACCATAAAACGCTACCGCAGCACTTTGAATGTAAATATCAAGTGTACTCGTACTCGTACTCGTACTCGATTCATGCAAAATCTAGTTTGTGTATAGTTTGAGTTAGCAAATCGCAGTTGCATATAAATAATTTAATTGGCAACGGCACGTTGTGTGGGCAAAAAGAATATCGCAATTAATTCTAGCAATTATCGCTAGGCTCATGAAGGCTAACTAGTTAAGAACGAATGTAAATCTAACGATGTAAAAATTGAGCAAACAATTAATTGTTGTTCATTTGAATAGAGAACATTCTCGAGTCTACTTTATAGACATACAGAGAACATTCTCGAGTCTACTTTATAGATATACTATACATTCCCTAGTCGACATACACAAAGTAGTAATACAGAATGTGACGTCATAGATCTCATAAATGGCTATCATAAGACGGTGACTTTGAAAAATCCATATCTTAAATTGAATAATTTATTTAAAACCATTTGAATTTATTTGAAAATCAACATAAAAATAATACAACAACAAATAACAATTCGAACTTCAAATTTTATTCTAGAAGTAAATCCAGCTCGAAGGACCAAATTTTAGTGTTTTACTTGAAAAGAAACGTTTATTGCTATTATACTCTATTCTATTCTCAATGCTATTGTTATTGATCTTTTCGATGCCTGTTGCTGTTGATTTTCACATTAAAGTAATAAAGAACAAGGATTATTTTGCATTCTAAACACTTTTTCACACATTTTATGATCTCAAGTTTCAGATTGAGACCACGCTTTTGCATTATTGCTGATAATGGCATTGTTATTGTTATTATTATTGTTATTGCTGTCATTAGTATTGTCAAACAAGCAATGACACTATGTCAGCAGTAAATTTTATTATGCGTCTACCACAGTCAAGTGCTCACTGTTATGTAACTGAGAGCAAAAAGAATTTTATTATTTTTATTTTTTTATTTTGGTTTTTTTTTAATTCAATTAATAAAAAATATTTGTAAATAAAATCAATTGAAAATTGTTTTTTAAACTGAAAATAATATAATAATATTTATTGTAGTTTTCTGACCTCAAATCAAAATGAATCAAATCAAAATGAGTTCTATAAAAATTAATAATAAAAGAGCTTTAGTAAAATGTTCTTATTATGATTGTAAAATATTGTACATTATTTATTGTAACATTAATTAACATAAAATTTGCATAAACAGCGAAAAAAACGGCTAAAAGCTACTAATTAAATAATTTATTGAGCATCTTCACGCTTCAGCGGAATCAAGGTAAGCAAACTATTACAGATCATTAAGAAACTGAGAAAGAAAGAGATAGAACTATAGAGAGAGGGAGAGCTAGAACTGAGAAACTGCTACTGATGTAAAAATCTTGTTGATTTTTTGATACTTTTATTCAGAGTTTTTAATATTCACGCGTTTAAAAACTCATGTTGAATATGTACGAGTATATATGATGGTTTATGGAAATCAGTGGCTATTTTATCGCTAACCTCCTTCGCTTATCCTCCTCACCTCTCGTCTCTTTCGCCGTCGGTGGCTTCAAGCGCTGTTGTTAGTGAAACGCCGGCAAAACGGCGGCATCGCTGCCAGCTGCTTTTAATGCGTTTGCGTTGCTTCCCGCAATTCCACCGCCCCCCCCTCCCCCTCACCCCCTGCTCTAGGTTGTTCATGTTTTTGTGATTTTTTTGGAGTTTACTTACAATTTATTTGCTTTGATTTAATTGCTTAAGATCAAAGTGTTTCATTTAATGCTTCTATCTGCTATCTATTAATTAATTATTTAGATGTGATGTGAAATTAATTATTGAGTCATTTATTTTGAAATTTATTTTAAGACTCCAATATTTCATTTTTTGTGGTTTTCTGTTTTTTTTTTTTTTTTTTGGGGATTAAATTATAATGAATGATGATGATTCCATAATAAATTTTAGGTTTTTTGGAATGTTTAAAAAACATGTGGTTTTTTGGATTTTTTTTTTTTTTCGAAATACCATTCAATTGACTTTTGAGTTTTCAAAATTATTATTAGTCATTTATTTTTCCTTGAAGTTTAATTAATCAAAATAATTTAAATACAAAGTGTTGTCTGACAATAACAACAAAAACAACAGATATATTGAATATCTGTTGCACATATGAACCTAAAACAGTGTTGTTGTTGTTGTTGTTGTTCTCACCATCTGGCGAATGTCAGCTAAAGCAAACTCCCAACAAAGACGTTATTTTTCAAAACATGCTCCGCACAACAACAACAACAACAACAACATGAGCAGCAGAAGGACACATAATAATATTTTAAAACAACAAACAACAACAACAACAGCAACCAAATAAACAAACAAATACAACATTTTGTCACAAATTGTGACAAATTTCAAGTCATCTACTAAAAGTGTATTAAATGCAAAGAGGGCGATACTTCTAGGTGGATAAAAAAGCAGAGCGGGGAAGCTAGAGGGGAGGGAGGGAGAGGGGAAAACAAAAGAGTGCAACAACATCAGAAAAAGGAACACTTTGTCTGTGTCAAGTTTAAATGTCACGTCATAAAATAAGAACGTCAAAATACCGTACAGTGAACGCATGAAACAGCAGGAAATCTGGAACACAACAAGGATGGGACCCGATTTGATGATTGCTGTTGGGAAGGGAAGTGAAGTGAAGGGAAGGGAAGGGAAGGGAGGGGAAGTGAAGTGAAGGGAAGGGAAGGGGTGGTGAGGTGTTAACAGAGTTACGTAGGTAGGGAAGACTTTGCTAGTTGTACAGGTGCTCAAAGCGGGGAAGCATCGAGAAGGGCAAAAAGAAGGCGGAATATTAATTTGCTGTTATAATAAAAACAACAACAACAACAACGTGCACTATACAAGTGCTGATACATTTTCGCTGAGAAGTCATAAATAATGTGTAGGTTTTTCTTATTAATATATTTTTGTTCCTATTTTTTTTTTTTTTGTCCTTGATGGAGTATTTAATGGTTGCCTTTTTTGGTGCTGAAGTTCTGTTATTTGCTCTCTTTGTCGTCTTTATCTATTACACTCATCTTTTCTCTGTCCCTGTCTCTCTATCTCTTTCTCTCTACCTCCCTGTGTGTTGAAATCTGTTCATTTTTCATCTCCTTCTCTCCGCATTTTCTCTCTTTCAGCCTCTTTTGATCTATTTTCTTAGTATTCTCTTCCTCTTCATTTATCCTGCTCCTGTTCTTCTGTTCCCTCTGCCGTTGTATCACTCGTTCTCGTCCTCTCTCTTTCTTTTAAAATAACATTTATTCTTGTTTGATGGTTTCTTTCTCCTTTCCTCCGTTTTGCTCTCTGTCTGCTTTGTATCTCTCTTTCTGTATCTGGTTGTCTCATTGGATGTCCCTTTCTCTCCTTTGCTTAATCGCTATCTCTATCGTTGTCTTCTTCATTTTCTGTATCTGTTTATCTCTTTTCTTATGTCTCTCTTTCGCTACGCTTCTTCTGTTATTCCCACTGTCCCGTTCACTCTGTCTCGCCTTTCACTTTCTCTCTCTCTCTCTCTCTCTCTCTCTCTCTCTCGTCCCCTCCTCCCTTTACAGAAGCGAGCGGTCACTTTGATTATCTTCTTGTTAGCTTCAGTTTATTTCTTCTATTTTCTTCTAACTTCTTCTTTTCTTCGATCCCCTCTTCGCCGTCTGTCTGTCTGTCTGTCTGACATGGAGGGACCGCCGAAGGCTGTTGACAAGATTGGCGCGGGGAGGGGGATTCTATGTTGGGGCGAAAAGAAGGAGGGAAGGAAGATGAATGCTGTTGCGTGACATTAATGAGGCATGAAGGTTGAAGTTGTTTCTTATTGTTCACAATTTAATTAAAAATACTGCTCCATACATTTTGTACTCCTTCTCTTCTGTTTCATTTGCTCTCCCTTTTCGACTTGTGAGTGAATGAATGAATCCACACTTTGGACAAATTCACTGAAAAGACTACACTTTTAGAGCTCATGATGGCTACAAATCCTTGGAGACACATCTTGTTGTAGTTGTTGTATTTTTGTTGCTTGTAGAAATGCATTAAATCAATCAATTTAAACAGAAAGTCGTTTTTTAAAAAAAAAGCACTAAAAACACGCACAGCAAATGTGGAGAAAAGTAAGAACACGAAAAAGGAAAGCGAAAGGGAGGGTCAGAGAGGAATGACGAAGAGGTGAGCCGGTGAAGAGGGGAAAATGTCTTGTTTAGCAACGTGATGAATGAGGTTTCATTACTCAAGGAATTCCATGGATATTTTTAGCAAATTACAAAATTTCTTGGGAGGGAAATTTAATTTTTTTGATCTAATTTTTTTCCACATACTCGTATTCTACAAAAAATGTGGTTTTTTAAAATTTTATTTATCACCATTGATTAATTTAAACACCGAGTTATTTGAAGAAGAATTTCGTAACAAGAAAGAAAATAAATTTAATTCTTAAGCGTGCTCGTTTATATTTTAAATGCTTATACCAATGCAAGAAAATTTGGGGTATATGGGGGGAAATATGGGATATTTTGTATCTCCTTCTATACCCTTTTCTAATCTCTCTTTTATCTATACGATTATTCAAGGCATAAGAGCTGGAAAGACCAATATATCCAGCTTGAAGGACCAACAAGTTGTATATAAATAAAATAAAGTGAAACTATGTCAACATATTCCTGTAATAAAGTTAAATTTATCTTACAGCAATCTTAAGATTATTCAGATATTCATATAGTTTTCTAATTTCAATATAATTCTAATTTTAATTCGTTTTTAGTTGATTTTTTAAATGTTGATTTCTTTTTTTTATGTTTTGTAGTGATTAGATTTTTGATTGATTTTATTAAAATAATATTAAGAAGATCAGTGATAAAAATGAAGACTTCTTTCTGCTAAAGACTCTTAGGACTGCTTTTTCAGAACTCCTGAAAAAATCTGTCTTTGAAATTTAACGTGGTTTTAAATCCTTTCCATTTGAGTTTTTAATGCAATTTTCGATTTTTTCTTGGAGTTTCCTTTATTTTTCTTTACCCGCTTCTCGCTAACTCCACTCCCCCCGCCCCCCCCCCCCCCCTCAACCCCTCCCATTTCTTTATTTTAATGCTTTCCATTTTTCACATGATTTTCTTGGAACTACTTTAAAACTATTCAATTAAAATAAAACCTGTTACGTTGCCACACAGAAACACTTCCTTATAAAGTTTCGCCGCAAAAGCGCAGAGCAAATTGTCTCCTTTTGTGTACACAGCGTTGCCACAGCGCGGAGAGCTATTTGCCAAGTTTGGTCGTAAATAAAGTGTTGGTTCGAGAAACTGCTTTTCAGCACCAATTTCGGTGGTAATAAAAACAAAGTAGTTTTCCTTGTCTGGCTCGATTACCGAAGCAAATAAATGAGTAGGACACACAACAACAATAACAACAACAACAACACTGAAGACAGCCACAGCACACTGCAATTACAACAGCAAAACAGCAAAAGTTGTTAAATCAACTGAATTAAATGCAAGTGAATTATGAAGCTGTTGGCAACGAACGCTGCGTATCTATGAATTTAATTAAACTGTCAAACTTTTGAGTGTAGTATTAATAATTTTTCGCTATGTTTTTCCCATAATTTTTATAGCTTAATTTTTTGTTGACAAATTAATTTATTTACATTACATTATGCACATGTTAACTACATATGTTGAATACGATGACAAATTTATGAGAATTTTTGTGACTTGAAATTGAGCTTTTAAAGCGACTCGGCCACAACAACAACAACAGCAACACTATCAACAACAAACAAGATGGACAACAACAAGAATGTCAACATCAGCAACATCAGCTTCATTTACAAGTATGTCATCAAGAAATCTGTTATGAAAATTTTGTTGAAATGTTGCAAAAATAAGTTTTCGCTTTTGAAGTATCTCGTTGACAGCACTTAAGAACTTTTTTCTCAAAATAATACAGAGATGCATAGATTTGTATATATTGTATATACAAAGGAGACTGTATATACATGTATCTAAACAGAAAGCACAAGGAACTTGTATATACAGTTTAATAAACTTTCAAGCAACATTTAGAGAAATGGCTAAGGCAAGTGAGTGAGTGAGTGAGACAACACAAGGCAAGATCCAAGTGAGGGTGTGCGAGAGCATAAGAACACTCACACGTAGTATCTCGCTCTCATGAGAGAATTCAAATGACTACATATTTTGACAGCACAATAAATGTTTTGTGGTTTGACAAGCTGTGAGTGTATCTGGAAGTAAGTGTGTTAGTGTGAAGGTGTGTATATGTGTGTGGTGGTGACTGTGTGTGGTGTGTACCAACGTGACGGCAAAAAAACAAAAGTTTCAAGTTATTTCATATTTCAGTTAATTTTAATTAATTGATACAAACGTCTATTATAAAGTGTGACAGATCTTGAAACGAAATGAAGAGCTCAAGATATACCATACATACATACATATGCACGTATAAAAGTCTGCCTGACATTGAAACAAAAGTAATAAAAAACGAAGAACGAAAGAAAGAAAACCTAGAAATTGGTTCTTCGAGCCAGATTAAATTCATTCATTTAATCAATTTATTTATTTGGGAAAAAACTAAACTAAATCTCAAGATTATTGTCAACAGACAATAAAATTTGATCGCAACAAAGAATTCGAAATTCGTATTCAACAAATATATTACTGTATTATTATGATTTTATTATTATTGGGTACGGTTTATTATACGATGTGTTCTCCTAACTTCTTGATTTCAACGTTCTTCATTCACTTCTGTTGCTACTGTTTTCCAGATAAGAAAATAGTATTTATACACGCATATACTATATAAATATATAGAATCGTTGTCGCATTTCGATTGCTTATAAAGAGACCTCCTTTTGACTCATAGAGTGTCGTAAAACCACGCTGCCAGAAGGTGAAGTAAACCAAATAAACACACACCGAAAAAACGCCAAACCTAATCAATCATTGTCAAAGTTGTCAATGGAAAAAATAAATGAAAAACCAAGCAACAACAACAACGACGACAGAATGTAATCAAAGCTGGTGGTTTTGTGGCGAGTATCTGAGCCAGGAGACAGGAGACAGGAGAGGAAATCAGATGATTAAAGGGCCCCACACTAAACCATCATCAAATCAAGTGTTGTGTTTTATTATATTAACTGAACTACGTATTATTTGTTCTTTTTTGTTTTTGGGTTTTTTCCGTATCGTATCGTAGTTATTTAGTCCATAAAAATAGACTGGTATTTAGAATGAGAATTATTTTCGTCTGTTCTGTGGGTAATTTTATTTATGACTGCAATATTTGGTGTTTTTTTTAGTTTTTGTTTGGTTGAAGTGAGTTTATTACTATTACATTTATTATTATTACTATTACACAATAAAAAGATTCTATATTACAATTAGAAATAAAAATATAGTTATAATTAAACTGAAGTATTGATAAATTACTACAACAGTAATTAAATTAATAACTTTTTCATGAACTTTTCCTTCCGTTCTCCCTGCCTGTCCCTCTCCCTGCCTGCCCCTCTCCCTCCCTTACGTCCATCGTGGCATTAGATAAACTTCACAGACACCGTGTTGCAGATTTATTAGTGTGCAAATAAAATATAAAGTGTGACCAGCAGCAGGGATTAAAATTAAAACTTAATTCAGCGTGTAACACTTTAAAGCAGGGTTTATTAAAAAACAAGTGCAACAAAAAAGTGGGCAAAAAGTAGCTCTTGGCACCAGAAATATGCTCATAACCACACCATGTGAAAGTCACACACACACACACACAGACACTGCACACTCACAAACATACACTCACACGTTTACATCCAATTATAAGCTTGTTGAAATGAATCCGAATTCGTTTGGTTGGCATGATGAGGATAAAGAAGAAGAAGAAGATGAAGAAGAAGGAAAATAAAACCACCCAACAACTAGTGAGCGTGCTGACACCCTGTATCTGTGTACCGACCCTGTGTTGCCGGCGACATACGAGTTTCAAATACAGAGCAGATCACTTTTTTCTTTGTTTTTATTTATTTTTTTTATTTTAATTTTTTTTCTATTTTTTTAAATTAAATTTTTTTTTCCTTGCATTGTTTTAGTTGTTTTTTTTCTTGGCGCCACATAAAATTTATTTACAAATGCGACTTGCAGTTGGCAACGCTGCGGGTGTCGTGTTTGTTAAAGAGAGACATTGTCGCCTTGATAACAATTGAAACCATATGTTCATGTGTTGTTGTAGTTGTTGTGGATGGTGTCGTTATTACCACTGCTGTTGTTGTTGCTATTTCGTACTATGTTTTTGTTTTATGCAGTGTTGTTGTTGTTGTTGTCGTTGTCGTTGAAGATTACGTTTTGTGCAAGTTGGGTTTTGTTGTTGTTGTTGTTCTATGAGTAATTTTCATTATCGCCTGAGTGACGACGAGGTTGTTGTTGTGCACAAGGAACACGTTTTCGTTGTTGTTGTTGTTGTTGTAGTGGTTGGTGTCCCTGCTTTACTACTGCAGCAAGCTGCTTTATTTTATGCACAATGCTGATTATAACGGCATGTTACTGTTGCTGCCACTATAAATCGTCCCTGCCCACTTCTGCGTGCTCTTCATCAGCATCCTGTTATTGTTGTTGTTGTTCTTCTTCTTCTTCCACTATACGACTGTGTCCATTAGGAGTGTTAGTTGCCGTGCATAGAAAAGCAAATCGACTAAAATTGTGTGCCCTCGAAGGAGATCAACTCAACTCAACACACTCTCGAATAGAGTAAAAATATGAGAATTAAAAAAAAAAACAAATAAAATACCAAAAACCGAAATCAGGTTTGCACAACTGAAAAAGTTTATTTTTGAATATGAATCCGTGTTCTATTCAATGGGCACGGAGTTTCGTTTATTTTTCACACAACTTTGTGGGCAAACAGGACAACAACAACAACAACGATGTGCTTGAAATGCTTAGAAGAATTTCTATGCTCTGCTGGCGTCGCTGGTAAACAATACGGTTTTTTTTTTGGTGTTGCACATCTGCGTTGCACGAATTCTGATGCAAAATTCATTAGAATTCAATAAAACGTGTCTGCGCTACACACGAAAAGAACGAAACAAAGCTCAACCCCCCCCTACCAACAAAAAAAAGGACTAAAAAAAAGTAGGAGAAAAAAGAACGCAGTAGAAAACGAAAAAAAATATAGAAGAGCACACATTTTATGGGCGTCTCTTGAGGGCGTTTATGCTCAACACATTTTCAAGTGTTGAACACGGTAAAGAACACAAACAACAACAACAATATACACTCACAATATAGAAAAGCAAAATTAAAGCAAAGAAAATTTCAAAAATGCATGTAAAAAACTACTAAAAAAGAGAGAAGTTTTATTTGAGAGATTTATTCCGATTTTAGTACTTAATTCAATCAATGCTTCAACATCAAATCTAAAATCACTGAAATCAATACATAAAAGAAATCAAATAAAGTTGAAGATGAAGTGAGCTGAAATGAAGTGAAGATGATTGCGAATTAATTTAATGCTGTTGCTGTCATAACGTAGTTTATTTTATTATCACGTTTCGTCAACGAACGACATCAGATCCGAAGGACGGAAAGCAACAAGAAAACTCAATAAAAATGTTTCCGAAACAACAACAACAACAACCACCATACATTCACAAACTACTCACTTACATGCACGTAGCTGTAGCAAACATTCAAGCACACACACACACACACACACACACACACACATACTCGTACGTATTCATGCATAGGTTGGGCCATCGGCTGGTTTCCTTTTGAAATGCTATACAGAAATCACCGTTCAAGGTTTTCTCAACTTTAATGTTTTATTACGAAGAGCAAATCTTGCGATTAGATTTCTTTAAATTTTTACATTTTTGTTTAATTTTAAAGAATTCAGTTTTTTAGCTATCTTGTAACGAAACCAGTCGATGGCCCACCCTTTATAACGTTATGTATACATAGAAAACTTTTGCGATAAATACAATCTAATTAAGAATCTAAGAATCTTCTAGCGAATAATATTTATATCAAATTAAACAAGATGGCGTCTTCTTCCGGCTCTTTCAAACATCGACTAGAAGTGAGTGAGAATAGCGATGGCTTTGTTGTTGTTGTTGTTGTTGTTGGTTTTGGTGTTGCTAATAAAGGTGGCTGCTGCGTGCATTTTTTTAATAAAAGCGGCATCATGATAAACGTTTAAGTGTGCAACAAAAACAACACGCAAGCACACAAAATAAAGCACCACAATAATCATAACTATAAAAGATGAAACACACAATTGAGTTTAAGCACAAAGCAACAGAGGCAACAAAAAGAGAAGAAGAACTGGGCGAAGAAGAGACGAAAAGAGAGTGAGCGAAAGAAGAAGAAGAAGAACCCAGCTGAATGGCAACAACAAAACTTCGTCATTTTCTATGCTGGTGTAAATAAAATTTGATTGTTATGTGGTGAAAAACCGCGTAAACTTAAAAAAAGGTGCAAAAAAGGAGCGAAATTAAAAAGTATCGTGATTTGTTTTTATTTTTATGGCTTCTTTTCTTATAAATCGCCGAATAGATCGGGTTTTAGTAATAATAAATTAAATTAAGTTTCAATAAAA
The DNA here is from genome assembly GCA_949629155.1 of Myopa testacea. Lineage (NCBI taxonomy): Eukaryota > Metazoa > Arthropoda > Insecta > Diptera > Conopidae > Myopa > Myopa testacea. The sequence goes on along the minus strand of OX451348.1, from coordinate 20,379,477 downwards.
TAAAATAAAATGAGTAATTAAAACAAAAAAAGTACTAAAGAAGCGTGTAATAATAAAAAAGTGAAAAATGTAGTAAAAATAAAATGTAGACAAAATAAAAAAGTAGTTTATATAAAAACTATTCCAAAATTAAAAAACTAACAGACTCGAAAACAAGTTTCACTTAAGGAAGCGATTATTTTTAATTATAAAAGTTTTTATATTGGCTTCGTACGAATATCAACGAACACAACGAAAAAAACTACTAAATTCCCGTTATATAACAAGGAAAAGATTTCTCGTTTTCACAAACGAAAGATTCGATTTTAGGATTAATGGAAACAAAACAAAAAACCCTGTTGTATTGGAATATTGTTAATTTTCGATCGATTTACTCTTTTGCACAAGAGATAGTCTCTCTCTCTCTCTTTCTCTCTCTCCCTCTCTCTCTCTCTCTCCCTCCCTCTCTGCCGCTGACACTGTCACCTTCTGTGATTGATTTTTTCACCGCGGTCTTTGATTTGATGTGAAAGGAACTCAAATAAAATAAAGCGTCACCTTTTTTGGGGGGTTTTTCTGAGTTGTTGTTTCCCCCCCCCCCCCCCTGAAATCAAATGTAATAAATTTTTTTACTAGTCCGAAGAAAAAACGAAGCAGAAAACGGATTCTTTCTCTTTCTATCAAAGTTGAAAAACAAATAAAGAAAGAAAGAAAGAATTTCAAACACTGCAATCAATTCAGGAATTTATTCGCCATCAAAGCTTTTTCGGCTTTTAACTTTGTGTCGTTAAAAATAATGAAAGAGTAATCGAGGGAGGGTGGGTGGGGGGGAGACAGAGAGCAACCGAAAAATGGCCCTCGAAAATCCAGTTTAGAAATTTTAATTGAATTTCCACGTAGCAGCAAAGAGAAATGCAGCGCCAAAGGAACAACAACAACAAAAACGTCCTGTAAAAGGGTATAAAGTTCGCTTTTGTTTTTGTATTTTGTATTTGGTCAAATTTAGAAACGACCAAATAATAATAAAAGAACGAAAAATAGACAGAAATCGAACGGAAGCCACCCAAAAAACATTTTCAATTTCACACAATTTAAAATAAACTTCATTTAAAAATAAAATTAAATGAAACTAAACTTAAAATTAAATGAATTAAAATAAAACCAAACTAAGTGCATTCTTAAAGAGTGTATTTTCTTAAATAAAAATAACGAAATAAAGTTTGTAATTTTAATAAATTATATATTATTATATTACTTTATTATATTATATTACTTTTTATCTCTATGATTTTTAATATATTTATTTTTATTTTGAATGCTCTTGTTTTTAATTCTTGTTGTGTTTTTAAACTTTTTTTCCCAACACTGCTGCGGTCAGCAGATATTCGATCACTCGGGCGCTTCTTCAGCTGCCAAATCGTTTTTATTATTAATCGTTATTCCGGCAAAAACGTGGCCCCCACCGCCGGCCCAACCACCCACACCCACACCCACACCCGCCCTGCTGCTGCTGCCAACTGAGCACTTGTTGTTGTTATTTAAAACCAACAAAAGACTGCCACAAAATCAAACAACCTGAGTTGACTTGCAGCAGAAGCAGTCGCCGTGACAGCGACACTCCTCATTATTGGCCGCCATTTAAAAGCCACAACAAGCGCAGCCCGTCGCGTTTTTGGCTCACGTGTTCGCACATGTTTTGAGCCGAATTGCATTCACTCGAGCTGATTGCATTGAAGATGGCCAGAGTGTAAAAGGCGCCACGTGTTGCCAGATCGGTTGACGCCGATGCGATTTCGGTGGCCGCAACGAGTTGCCAGCAGATGGAATAAATGTTGGCGGCTGCTCTGCTCGTAGTTCACACTTACACATGGAGCAACGAATGGCCAATAAAATGACTAGTTTATTGGCCATAAACGAATTTTCATTTTATGGTCAACAACGGTTTTTGTCGTAAAATCGTGCCGCGGTTAACGCGCACTGAGCACTTTGCGCCGGGTTCTGGAATTGTGAGGGAGAGAAAGAGAGAGAGAGAGAGAGAGAGAGAGAGAGAGAGAGAGAGAGAGAGAGGGGGGGCGAGAGCAACGAGAGTTTAGGAAACTATGTTTGTCCAGAGCCAAAATTTAATGACTACAAAAATTGGCTGGCAAATTAGTTAATGACTGCATAAAAGCTGAAATAATTACGAATGTGAATCGAATAAATGAGCACACCCTCCTCACCCCCTCCCCACCCCCGAATCCGCGGCCGCCGTCACGATCGTAAATTGCATGTGCGGCGAAATGAAGTGAACATTATTTCGGAAAAATTAGAAAACACCGAAAGAAATTATTTGAATTTCCCAAAATTTAAACCGCATGAAATTAAACAAAAAATCTACTCTCAACGTAATGAAAAACGCGAAGGGACAAAATAATGTTGCAACCAGAACTCAGTTCGACTGAAGGTGATAAAAAATTCAACAGAACAACAACAGAGTCATTAGGAAAATCATTTTGCTTCTTCTTCTTCTTCTTCTTCTTCTTCTTCGATTTCCTGCACTTAGTATTTTCTTTTTCTTGTCTTATTTCAATTTTAATAGATGCAACATGTCGTTGTTCACACAAATTAAAGACAATTTTAATATTATATATACATACTTCTTTCTCGACGAATGGGAGGGAATCCTTCGGGTTCCTTCTTCTTCTTCTTCATCGTATTCCTTCAACGATCAACTTTATGAACTGTTAAAGTAACTAACGGAACACAAGATAACCAACAACAACAAAAACAACAACAACAACAACAAGACTAACAGCAACGACGAGAACTCATACAGGAAAAGTTTTCATTCGTTCACTTTCGTTAAGTTTCCGGGAGGGAGGAAACAACAACAATAGGGAGAATAATAGAACAACAATAAAATAACAAAGAAGAAGTAGAAAAAGAAGAAGAACAGCGTAGTAGCAACATTTAAAAGCAGACGAGCAACATTTTGAAGCAGGATGAGGATGAGGATGTGGATGAAGAGACGAGCGTATGAAGGACGAAACTTGTGACAGAATTTATAGAATTTAATTCGAACTCCATTCAAGTTCCTGTGCATACGTCGAATACTGCCGTCACCGCTTTCCGCCCCCTCCGACTCCCCTCCCACCCCCCCGCCTCCCTACCTCCACCTCTTCACGGTTATGTTGACAACATAAACGACGTGGATGACGACGACAGACAACCCAACTTCAAGGCGAACAAAGCCAGACTTCTTTTCTCTTGCTTACAGTCTACTCGTTCGTATGCAGAGAAGAATAGCAAAGAAAGAGATAGAAAGAGCGAGAAAGAGAGAAAGAGAGAGAGAAAGAGAGAGACGGTCAGAAGTACAAAAGAAGGAGGAAGGGATTTCATTAGAGACTCATGTGGAAAGTTGTAACAAATGTCGACGTACTCGACAGCACACAAAACCCACCGAACAATCAACTAACCAACCTCCCCCCCCCCCCCCCTCTTCCCTCACCCCTTCATGCCGAACTGTCATGTCGACTCTGCTAAAAGGCTCTCATATATGAATATAATAGGATACGATAGTATAGAATGCGATAGGATCATTTGGAGTACTTGAAAATATCCTTGCAAACATGAAATGAAAAATCCTTGGCAATCCTTTTTCTCTCTCGCTTCTCCTTTCGCCCTCATTTTCCACTCCTTGGCAAAGCATTTTGTGGCACATCCTGCAGTTTTGCATATTTTCATAAAACTTATGCATAAATAATGACAGAATGAATGGCAAAAAAGGAAGTATGAGAGGCACAACGACGACAGGGCGAAGGAAGGAAAAATTCACTTTAAACTTGGTAGTTAAATGAGCAGCCAACTACAACAGCAACAGCAACAGCAACAATAATAATAGTAATAACAATAACAACAACAACAACAATGTAAGGAGTAAAGGACTCACTAGCTCATGTTCATACATACAGCGAAAATATACAGCTAAAAAAAACTGTAGGAAGAACTGTAATAAAGGATATCATCCGACGTTTGAATGGAAGTTTTGAGCTGAATTGTAACCAATAATAATTGGAAATGCAGATATACCATATATAGCATGAACAAGAGAAGAGGGAGATATGAAAAGAGAGAGAGAGAGAGAGAGAGAGAGAGAGATAGAGTCAAAGACAAGCGAGTTTGCTTGGAATGTAATAACATGTGATTTACAATTAAATGAAGTCTTTTGTACTGACGAAGTCTCTAACCGCGTCAGAATTTGTTTCTGGAATAATATAGAAACTATGGAAGAGAACATGTAAATATCTTTCTCCTTTCAAGGACATGGCTTATCCTTCAATAAAATAATCTTTTATATATTGTATATTTATCCGGAACTTCTTTCTAATAAGAACATCAATAATTCACATCAATAATTACTTCTAATAATAATTAAAATATTATAATAATAAATTAAATAACTAACCCAATCAATTCCATTTTTAAATACATTTTCGATGCTTCGAGCTCCAATTTAGCTCTGTTCTAGTATTTGCTTTATAATGCCATCTTCTTCTATCTTATATTTATTATCAATCTTATATAATATAATATAAATGTATGTATTTGTAGAAAATATCGTATTATTTAGATTTATATTAGAATTGCTTTTTAACGATAATTCTTCTAACGATAATTCCATAATAATAACGATATTTATACACTTTCCAGACTTTCTGCAAATAACAAGAAAAATATGTGAAAACTATAAATTGGATTAAAAAAGTTAACAGACAATCAGAAAATCAAAAACTAATCACAATCAAAAGTTTCTTTCTCAATAAAGTGAAGATCAAATCAAGATTTAGGTAAGTTTTGTTGAATTTACAAAAATATCTCACAACTAATAAATGAATGAATAAATGAAGCAATGAAATTCATAGTGTTTTAAAAGCGTTTCCCTCTTCTATTGTAAATAAATGTATAACGTATTTATGCAAACCCTTATTTAAACCCCAAATTGGTATTTTCTTTAATAGCAAACCTTTTAAAAATCATAAGATAAAAGCTTCATCTACTGAAGGGTATATTTTTAGTACTTAATTATATTTCGCTTCGTCCATTTTTAAATGTTCATCTAGTTGAAAGTGTAACACGCATGATTTGCAAAAAGCTTCTTATTTTCTCTCCGCACGGGAACCCCACATTCTCCCCTCCACCCTCTGCCCCGGGCAACATCCGCGCTTCATGTGGAAAAGAGGGCAACTCAACGCATAAAATTATAAACACGAGTATAATAACAGAAATTATGTTGCTGCCGTTTTGTTGCTGTTGCCGTGCGGCTTACCACACCTTTTAACCCCTTTTTACGCTTCATGCTTTATGATGTCCTAGAAAGCTTTTTACAATAGCAACAACAACATCAAACAACTTACTTTAACACTTTGTGAAAATACAGTATTCAAGATAAAATTTAGTTTAGAGAGCAGTTTAGTAAAACCGTTAAAATGTATATCAGTACAGAGAAATCACCCTTTGATGTCCGTCCTTGAGACCGACGGCAGACAGGTCAAGTTTGGGTGGGTTTTTCATTCTGGAAATCAACTTCGAATCGTTGACCTCAAAGCTTCTGTTTCTGAAACAAATACCAACACTACATTCTATTTTCGCCCTTTTTTCTTTTGGCAGACATCTTTGAGCCATAAGAAGAACCTGGCTCTTGTCTAACCTCCATCAGTTTGTATGTTCTTAAATTGAGGCGGTTCTTAAGACCTCTGCTCCTTATTTTAAATGCTTAAATAAACTTGAAAAAGCCTCGTTATTTTCATCGCTCAATTTAACATATTCTTTTTTAAAAATAACAAAAGCTTTTCTTCAAGAGTTCAGTATAGCTTCTTGTATAAGCTCCGAATTCCATGGACTTCCATCATCTTTAAATTTCAGGGAGGTCCTTGAAGAAGCTTTAATGAGCATTTTAGGTGTGAATATTTTATTGTTAATATTTAATAACAGGATCTAATTATGTACAATGGCACACGACAGCTCGGAGCCTGACGCCTAAAAAAGGGGGCAATAAAAAGGGGCAAATAAATTTAAGTACAGAGACAATAGAGTACAAGCAGAGCAGATAATGAACAGGAGCAGATTAGAAGGAAGACGGAGAGGAAGAGAAAAGATAATGAGAAAAGAGCAACTTAATTAAAGTCTTAGAGACGAGATTCCTTTTTTTTTTAGAGTGTTGACGGTCATAAAACAAGTGATTCAAAATAATAACAAAAGTTACAAGTAAATAACAAGAATATGACAGATCATAAAGTAAAGACGCTTTGGAAATCATTTGTAAATCTTTATTATTATTACTTTATTATTAATTAATAGTTTAATATTTTTGCTATATTGCAATTTTGAAATATTGAAAATTAAGGAAGAATGCCGAGACTCGTGCTTTTTTTATTCGCTTTTATTTGGAAAAACCACTTCAAGTTCACTGAAACTTGGCAACACTGCCAAGGATAAGTTTCGGCATCTAGTATTTACAACAACAACAACAATAACGGCAACAGTAAAATGTATGAATGAACAAATAAAATGTGAAGGATGAACAAAAACGGAACAAAGCAAAAACAACAACAACAAGGATGACGCGACGCGACGCGACGATGATGACAGCGACGGCGAAAAGGACAGCAAAAAGGAATTTCCTCAAGAATTTCCCTTAATATCATTTAGTGGCTGTTGTTTTTTTTTTTATTGTTGTTGCTGTTGCTGTTAGCGTTGCTCGTGCTGCTGCTTTATTGCATTTATTCGCATTAATTTAAAGCAACAACCACAGCAGCAGCAGCAAACGAAAAATCTAGTCTAGGAAAATCGACAACGTTGCATTAAAATGAAAATGTTGTTGTTATTTTCACAATGTTGGATGTTGTTGTTGGTATTTATATTGGTTTTGTTGATTTCGTTCATGCCGCTATTGTTGTTGTTATTGTTTCAATACTCCCCCACTCGCGTTGGTGGGTTTTTTGTTTTTCTTATTTTTGTCCGTCAATCGGCGCTGTCACAAGACTCAGACGCAACACCAACACCAACACCAACACCAACAACAACAACAACACCCAAATCTGTTGGGGATGATGATTTTTCGCTTTTCATAGACGACTTTTCTATGGCGCACGATTGATGCCGCAGCCAGCAGACTTTGAAGCGCCAACGACGCGACGTCGACGCCGACGCCGACGCCGCCGACATCAACACAGATTTTCTGATGCTGAGGCCAACACAAAGCAACAAAACAACGACAGCAGTTGAGTTGGTGTCAACAGCAAACAGAGCAAAAGGTGTATCAACAACAGCAACAGCAGCATTAAAACCAACAACAACAACAACAAAGAAGAACAACAATAAAATAGACAGTCAAATGTTACTTTGAGCCAAGTTAAGTTGAGTGTTGCGTTGAGCCGTATATAGTTCATGTTGTTGTTGTTGTTGTTGTTGTTGTTGCTTGAGTTGAGTTGAGTTGTTACGTATGCAGTTGTTGTTATTATTCTTACCACTGATGTCCTTTCTATCGTTGATGCTGTTGTTATTGTTGTTGCTGTTGTTGCTGTTGTTGTTGCTATTTTTGTTCATAGCGCTATTTACGGTGTTTTTTATTTGGTTGGTGGTGGCGGCGGTATTGTTGTTGTTGTTGTTGTTGTTGTTGTTGCAACACCCTGAGACGCTGTGTTGCATGATGAATGTGTGAAAGTGGAAATTTTTGTTGATGTTTTTCTTTTGATTGATGCAGGGGATGCTTCTCTAAGGGTGCCTTCATCGACAGTGACTCTATGTGTGTGCGTGTGTGTGTGTGTGTGTGTGTGTGTTTATATGTGAAACTTTGATGTTGCTTCATTTGAAGCTACTGAAAAGTCTTGCTTTTTTTCGTTCTTTGCGTCGAGAAGATTGTTTTTGTTGTTGTTGCTTGTGTTTTTGTTGTCCATGATTATGGAGCTGCTGCTGTTGTTGTCGATGCATTTGTTTTTCCTTTTTCTAGTGTAGTTCTTATTTTTCTAAATGAAGCAAACATCATTGCGTTCATCAGCATCAGCAGAGTCAGCAACAGAGCGATAACGAGCTGGAGAGAGCGAGAGAGAGACAACATTATGTTGAGTAACGGCAGCTCCATCAGCATCGCGTCTGGCGGAGTTGAGCGAAACCAACCCTTGAGTTAAGACATTTAAACAAGCTTCGACTCTGGCGGCGCGCTTTTTGATGATGATGACACAAAAGAAGCAAGTTTCTCGTTGCTGCTGATTAGGAACAAGTTAAGGAAATGAAGCATTTTTCCACTTGCATCTCAGAGGAGGGACCACAACAGATGAAAGGACGAGGACATGAAGACATACATTAAATAAAGAGACTCAAAAGGAGTGTATAATGTGTGTGTGTGTGTGTTTTTACCTGTGTATAGATCATTTTTACTCCTTGAAGTTAAAGAAAAACAACCAACCAAAGGATGTCTGTACAGAGTAAATAAAATTAAATTTCTATCCAAAGAAATTCGGAGAGATTTAAAAGAGAAACCTTTCAAAAACGGCGATTTAACACACGATTTTTGGATTCATATTCAATCAAAAAGAATTGAATTACAATAAATATTTTTATAAAGCTACTTACAAGTAGACTTGAAGTGGAAAAAACTACACAACAATTTGTTCATCTTTGCTTTTCGATGCAAATTAAAGCACAATAATAGCTACAACTGTATTTATCTTTACTTAATCCATGCTTAATAAACTAAAACTACTCTTGATGGCGTTGCCACATGATGTCCTCAATAATCTGCGTTGCCAGTCATAAGAATTATGTTAATCACTCTTACTCACACTTATGTTAAGTTGACATTATGAATTCCGCACACAAACGAGCGCAATAAATTGCTTTGAATCCACAAAAGCGAACAAAAAATAACCGTCTCAACTGCGGGACAACCGCCACCAACTTCGCACCGACGGAACTTATGCAACCACCCAACATGGATCAACCCGCCGCCAGCGCGTAGATTGCCAGCTCCTGATAGTCTTCCGGAATCGATTTCTAGACCAGTTTTTGGCGTGCCACCAAAACTACCCTCTTTAAAACCGGGCGGAACGCAGCTGGAACCATCACGAGACAAAGCGAAAGCTTCCCTCCTCTCTCTCACTCTATCTCTCTCACTCTCTTTCTTCAATCGCGGTCTCTTTCCGTGGATAACTTGACTTGTTTGAGAAACTTCTAGAAAGTGAGAGAAAGTGAGTCCTTATATTATCATATTTTTGAGGCAACGCCCACCTCCCCCTTCGCCCACCGCACATCTGGCGTTACTCATCATCGTTTCACATATTTTTTAGCCAACTTTTAGCCGAAATTTACTTCGTCTATCTGTCTCTCTCCCTCTCTCTCTCTCTTTTCTCTCATTCTGCCTCCTCTCGATAAAACTGTCAACTTCTGACGTCCACTTCAATGTCCCGTTTTATTTACCAATCATTTTCCACGATTATTTGTCGAAACTATGATCTAACTTCAAATTGAGCGTAAATATTTGCTCTAAAAATAGCTACAACAACAACAATTCGAACCGACGAACAAGCACAGAGGAGGGGGCGGGGGGTGGGGGGGCAATGGGGCACCGCACTTAAGAAGTTTCTCGCTCATGTTTCCGTTTCTTAATGCAGCCTAATGACAGCTTAATGGCTGCTTTAAGACAACAAACAAAAATTGAAAGACCTCCACGGAACGAGTAAAACACAAACATAGTATATGTATGTATGTATATAGGTAGCTATATAAATAACACTATCTATCCATCGAGTTGTATGTCTGTCTGTATGTTTGTCGGTTTGTCTATGACACGAATGATGTAATGAAACTATGACGAATTATTAAAAATTAAGCTAACCGCAAATATTGCTACAAATATGTCAATTGTTTGGTTTGCTTTTGACAGCCCTCAGCCAGAAGTCCGCCATCCTCTTAGAGTCAACCTTCTCCAGAGTCAGTGTTCTCTAGACTCAAGTTTTTCCAGAACCAACGTTCTCTAGAGTCCACCTTCTATAGAGTTACCTTTAAAGAGATTCCGACTTCAGAAATAACCGGACAGTCCTCAAGAATCCTCGGCAGTTGTTAACCTGCCTGAACACAACCTCAGCCACATCGAAACTCACATCACTTCGATAGTCGTTAATCGAAAGTACTCGATAGATATTACATTTGATCTATTTAGCAATCAGCAACATCTACCACAGATATTATATGGTCTTGAAACCGATATTAAATCAACGTTGTTAATTTAGCCATTGATTAAATGGATTTTTCTGATGTCGAACAACAGATGTCAATCGGACACATCAATCGAATCCACGAGTCAATCTACTTATAATATCAATCGTAGGTATCAATTCACAAACAACAATCGGATCCTCAAACGGATATCGAATAGCACTCAATAGACTGCCAGTGGAATAGGGCCCTGAGAATAATCAAGAGATCCCCATCATAGGTAGTAAACCTCGACATCGGAACGAAAGAAAATCGACTGAGAATATGTCGATAATTTCCAAGATGATTGGACGAGTGTTGATCTGCTATAAAAGCAATCAATCAATAAAGTATGATATGCAAAGACTTAAAAAGTGTAATTTCCCTAAATAATTAGTTTCTTTTAATATTTATCACTGAGTTACTCTATGGATTATTGTTACACTCATTGATCGATGAGAAAATAATCAAAATTGATTTTATGTGGAAATAAAAATACAATTTTAAACACGACAATAATCAAATAACTGGAAGAAAAATACAACAAAGAAGAAGATGAAGGGCATTAAGAAGAAGAAGAAGAAGAAGAAGAAGTGCTTCCTAACTATGAAGAGAAGTTGAAATGGGAGACAAAATTATTTCCAGAAAAAGCAATAAACAATTCTAATAAAATTAATGCCACATGATTTGTAGGTCAAACTTTAATAGCTTGTTTATTTAAACGATGACAAATAGACGGACGGACAGAAGTAAAACGGAGACAGAGAGACAGACAGACAGACAGACACTAGCCAAGGAGGATACAACAACTATACGAACGCCCAAGAAGAAAGTATTTAAAGTGGAATTTCCAAAGCATACGTATGTATATAGCACACATTATCATCAGATATACACACATACTATATGTATGTATTGTAATATATTAGTATATTCATAGTTCTGTAATAGAATAGAAAATAAAATGAGTATCTGCGTCATTCCGTGATTTATGTTGGTTCCACAAAATTTATTTGATGTCATGAATCCGAGCTATAAAACGAAATCCTTCTGCGCCCCCATTCGCGGGTGTCGAACAACCGAAATAAGAACAGAAGAGCGCCGTTTAGAAGGGCCCCAGAAACGTATTTGGATATGAGTCAAGAGAGTACTTAAATGGTATTAGTTAAGAATTTAAGAAAAAGAAAAGAAGAACACCCACAAAATCTTATTTCTATACTAAAGTAGTCTGTTTTTTCATTAGCAAACGAGAACAAATCAGAAATCATCAAAAGTTTCAACTTTTTAATCTGGCCGACTGACTGAATGACTGACGCTCAGTGATTAGAGGGAACCCTTTAATAAATACTTATGAATAAACAATTTCAAGTGCTTCATTGGGTTTTCATAGACGAAACATTTCCAGAACAACTTTGTTCCATTTTTATGCCTTTAGAATTTTCATCTTTTCACCATAAAACTATTCGGATTAAAATCCTTTTAAATTGTTCAAAGGAAAATAATGATTGCGATTATTATTTAAACGTTACACTGTTACACATAAAAAAAGGACCACATAAAATATCATCATTAAAGCATGAACTTTTTTTAAAGGAGAGTGAGAAAGAGAGAGAGAGAGAGAGAGAGAGCCTTTTTGCCATCCATACATCCATTTCGAGTAACTTCAGAGCTTAATAAAAAGTTGCGGGGTCGGAAAAAAAGTTGGGAAGAAGGAAAATTAAAAAAAAAAAAAAGAAGAAGCACGAACAACTTTCATAAAAGTAGAGGAAACCACCTGGATTCCTCCCTAGTAGAGGACAAGTCTTTGTTCGTTCGACGTTGACGTCAGCATCGCCACCATCGTCGTTGTCATCATTCGCTCCAACACTATTCAGCGACGTGTTACCAACACCTCAGCAGTGTTAATGAATGACCCAGTTTAACCGGAAATACGACGCAGTTGTCAGTTGTCCCGCTCCCCTGCCTCCGCCCAAGCAGCTGCTCATTCCCTCGCCTCATGCCACCAACCAGCAACACATCCGACAGGCTTTTCTATCGGTAATAATTCGATAAAATGTGGGTGTGTGAGGGACGGAGCAGAGCAGAGGGGAGGGGACGGGAACCAGTGAATAGAAGCAACTCCATTAAGTAAGAGCTTTATTATTAGATTTTCAGGTATAATTTAAACCTCGTATAAAACTAATAATGTTCCAAGTTTACGCACTTCATTCCACTGTCTGTCCGCCGGCCATCAGCAAATTCGTCCGTCCGTATTTAATGAGTGTTTAGATGTGTGTGTGTGTGTTCATGTGTCTATTAGTGAGTACTTGTGTATTTTGAGCTCCTATTAGACAGTATTTAATTATGTACATGGGCCTTGAATGAGTCGATCAAACCTGCATTTTATGTGAGTCGGAATTTTTATCTCTCTTCGGGAGATTTTTTGTTAAATTTAAATTTTCTTCTCTCACACTGATTTTTTTACATTTTTACAAAATTATAATAAGGAATATTTTAGTAATATTGGGGGAAATTTTTAAATTTTTCGTTTTCAATCTCGATGACTGTTGAAACTCACTAGAAATATCAGTGAGTGGCTCACTCAGTGATGCCAATAAAATCTTCAGGCCGCATAAATTAGTTTCAAGTACTTCTTTATTATGAAATACAGATCACATATACACACACACACTCACACATACACACACACGCACTCACTCCCTGCTACTCTCTCGTCTTCGATAGTATTGAGGGAAATTTTTGATTTATATCAATTTTTAGTTTTTACATGACGCATTCCAAAAGTTTCCGTCGCAACAATATTGTTGTTGTTGTTATTGTTGTTGTTGTTGTATTATTAATATGTCGTAAGCAAACAATGCTTGTCGAAGAAAATTTGTAAACCAAATGATTTAAATGAGCCACGAAATGTGTCAAAATTAGTTTGCGGCGCTCGAAAAAAATATCCCACAAAACATTCTGTTTGATTGATCGACATTTTAAAGCACTTTGTTTCTAGTCAAAGTGTGAATTTTATCTGCAATATTTTTAAAATGAAACAAAGGAATCCTCATAAGTTTTGGTTTTTATTAAAACTTATTATTAAATGTTTAATTATTAATAAAGATTTAATGTTTTTTCATTTCACTCTCCAACTCCATTTATAATTCATAGCAGTTTTTCCCGGAAATTCATATGAAGGAACCATTAATTGGTTAAATTTTAGTACTTTCCCATTCCATAAATAAAACTTAAATACTATAACAAGAATCACTGAATAAGATTTGAGTTTTTAGTTCTTGTTTTTTAATCAGTCCAATTAAGACAATATTAACGATATGTGTTTCAGTGTTTTATTGCTTCATAAAAGAGTTAAATATTTTTATAACTGCTTGAAGTGGGAGAGAAAAACAAAAAAACAGAGGAGTCAAGATGCGGGAACAACAACAACAACAACAACAACAACAACAACAACGGCAAAATGGGACAATAAACTTGTACAAATTAAAAGCGAAAAATATAATTTTAATTAAAAACAAGTTTCAGGAGGCCAACAAAAAACGGTTCAATTTTAATTAATGCGCCTTCGAAATCAACCGAGAAGAAGAGAAACATGATGATAATAATAACAACAACCACGATGACAATAATAAAAACACCTCCAACCGCACAACGGAAACTTAATAAAACACCAACAATGAAAAAAAAAAACGGCTTAATAAAAGCAGTGACAACAACAAATTAAAAAGCAAAACAAATCCCGAAAAAAAATCTCATTACGAAAATAAAGTGTGAAAAAAGTGTGAGTAACAAGAAAGTTTCGTAGTGTTGTTGTTGTTGTTGCTGTTCATATTGTCTCCGAAACGAAACGAAACGAAACGAAAACAACAAACAAAGAGTTTTTATTTAAACAGATACAAAAGCGTGGCGAGTGAATTTTTGTTCTCATTTGTTGTATTTGATATGAAGTTGTTGTTGTTGTTCTGGCTGTTGTTGTTGTTGTTGATGATAAAGATAAAAAGAAGCATGCGTAAGAGAAAAAAGAACAAAGGAAAACGAAAGCCGCCTCGCAAAAGTTATTAAAATTCCAATGAGATTATTTAATTTCATATCTAACAATAAAATTTGCTCAACAGCGTTTATGAGGAGGGATTTAAAAACAAAGGCAACAACAACATCTCATTTCAAATAAGTGTAAATAGAGAAAAGAGTAAATAAGTCGGTAACGAGTAAATAGAACAGAAGTAAAGTCAAAAGTTGAATCAACTGAATTAAATCAGGAAATGAAACAGATAAGAATAGTATGCGGTGTCTAAAAACTACAGGAAACACTCCAATACTTCAGTATTCTCAAAAAAAGTTCAACTAATTTTAATGTAGTCCAGTTTTCATATAAAGAAATATGAATCAATTCGAGGTCATGTATTCAAATTCTGATTTCAATTTAATTCTCTTCGAGGACAGAACAGAACAGCTGATGTTTGATATTTGAGTTTTTGTTTTCTAGTTTATTATTTACACGGGTTGTCAATGATGGGCCATCGGCTGGTTTCTTTTTTAGTTAAATAATTCATTTAAAAACAACTAAATAATTAGTGTAAAGTGGATGGTGACCTTTCAAATGAAGGTCAACTGATTGCCAGCTGAATATAAAACCAAGGTCAACGTGAGAGATAATCTGTCAAAAGCGAGGTCAGCGTAGTAGTGAATAAAAAGCTACGCCTCTCAATAAATAAATACAATCCAAATAAAATTGAATAATAACCTCATCAAGCCACATCCCACAATTTCGTTATCACCCACTCCCCCCGCCCCCAGCCTCCCCTTCCTTGTTTCCTTCTCCTTCCTTTTAAACTCATACAACTCATGATAAAATGGCTTGTAAAACATTTCGGCCGCCATGTTTAAAGTTGTGAAAATTTCAACTCTCGCATGTTGAACATTCAATAAATCATTAAAAAAAAGAGGAAAAATCATATAAAAAAGAGGAAAAATCATATAAAAAAGGGGAAAAATCATATAAAAAAAGAGGAAAATCATATAAAAAAGAGAGAAATTTCATTTAAAAAAAAAAACGAGAAAATAATCAACAACGCCAAAAAAATCTGAGGATGAAATAAAAATATGGGAAAAAAAATCCCAAACACATTCCCTCAAATATTTTGTGGCGCTTCAGATTTCGAGGTATTTTTCGATGTTGTTTTTGTTGTTGTTGCTTCGCTGCCACATTCATTTATGCGCCGCCCTTCCTTTCGTCCCTCCTTCTGGCCTTCCTTCCGTTTCATTCACAAGTCTCTCAAGTTCGATGCCACCGCCACACACTTTACAAGCCACAAACATCAGCGTTGGCAACCCTGCCACAACGGAGCCTGAATAATATACATATGTATGTATGTATGTATGTATGTACAGTGAGTTAATATGTATGTAGATATATCAATTCATATGAATATATTTAATCTACAAATACAATAAAACGAAAAAAATTGCAAAACAATTGATGCAAATTT
Organism: Myopa testacea; assembly: GCA_949629155.1. Classification (NCBI taxonomy): domain Eukaryota; kingdom Metazoa; phylum Arthropoda; class Insecta; order Diptera; family Conopidae; genus Myopa; species Myopa testacea. The sequence continues at coordinate 20,363,779 of OX451348.1, read as the reverse complement.
TGTGAATGTCGTTTTTCCCCCCTCACAACAGAGCAGAATAAAATTCAGTCTGGTGGCATCGCTGTGGCGCCAGCACAAAAACAAACAGCCAAACAAATAAAGAATACAATCAAGTAACCAGGAGAAATAAATTGTGTCACATACTTTTAGGAACTCGCGCTTTGGAATTGATTCATTCCACTTTTTTTAGGTGAAAAATAAATGAAATTCCACTTTTAAGGTTCTTTTCGAGCAAAACAACCGATGTCGAAAATTGTGATGGAATTCAAGATGATGATGATGATGATGATGATGACACAATGATTACGATGATTTTTATTTGAATCATTTTTTTGCTTTGATTTTGATGATGATGAAGATTTTCCGGATTATGGCGAAACGATGATCAACGATGATAATGACGTGGTTAGGTTAGGTTGAAGATGATGATGGTGATGATTGTGATGATATTTCCAATTTCAGTTTCAATTCCTTGCAATAATATTTTAGAAAACTCTTTATTTCAACGATTTGATTGTTTGTTTATTTGTTTGGGAAAGAACTGTACTGTACTCCCCTCTCTCAGATTGTCTCACCTCTCTCTCGCTCTCTTACTTTCTCTCTGTCTCTCTCTCTCTCTCTCTCTGTCTCTGTCTCTGTCTCTGTCTCTGTTTCTCTCTCTCTCTCTCTCTCTGTCTCTGTCTCTGTTTCTCTCTCTCTCCCTCTCTCTCTCCCTCTCTCTCTCCCTCTCTCTCTCTCTCTCTCTCTCTCTCTCTCGCTCGCTCTCTCTCTCTCTCTCTCCTTGTCAACCCTCTCGTAATTGACCCCTCGATTTTACTTCACTTTAAAAACATTTTAATGCTTCATCGACGTTCTGTTGATCAATTGATTAATTTATTTACAAAACTCAGCTTCGTACATTTTTATGATCTACTTTTTTGTTTTCTTTGCCTTTTATAGCTGCTTGTTTTTTTAATTTCCCTTTTTTTTAGTTAATTTCTCTTGTTGCTGTTATTTTATGACTGTTTTTTTTTTTTGGTTCCATTGTGAGTGTTGTTTTTCCGTCTACTCGTCGTCATTCATGTGAAATGTGTAAAAACCTATAAAAGCTGTTATTAAAAAAATAAACGCTCTTCTTTGTTGTTGTTACTGTTTCCATTTTTGTTGTTATTGGAGTTGTCAATCTTGCTATTGTTGTTAATGTTGTGCTATTATTGTGATGGTGTTGTTATTTGAACGATATTTGATTTGATAAATAAATAAGATCATTCTAATGGTTCAATGTTAGAGTTTTCAGAGGAATCCTCCTTAAAGTTGTGGGGGGGGGGGGATGGTGGTGGTGGAAGAGGCTTCTATATAGAGATGCCGGGTGTCTAGGATGTTACTAAGCAAAGCATGATTTCACGTCGATTCCGAATTTAATAGTCACTCACAAGTTACTAATAGATATGCTCCCCTCCGCCCTCCCCCCATCCCCCCCCCCCCCCTCCCTCACTCGCCACACCCACTCATTACAGTTAATTTTATTTCCAGAGTTCTTCTTACAAACATGAACTAAGTTCAAATAATCAAAGTTTATGATCGAGTGAATAACACGTACCTTCGGAGTTCGAACTGAAAGTGAATCCATTATTTTAGCAGCTGCTCTGGGTTTTCTTAAAGCTGGCAAAAAAAAAATCACACCACACTATAAAATATAAAAAAATATTTATGCTGTGTCGTAAAAAATACGCTGAACATTGTTGTTGCTGTTGCTGATGTCGTTCTTAAAGCGAACAACTTTGTTGCTATCGTCTCGTCGTGTAGGCCAAAAAAAAACAAGCATTGAGTCTGTAGCAAGGAATTCAATTGCTACAAAAACTAGAAGAAAAGGGATATAATGCAAAATGGCGAAAAAATATGAGCGAAAAAAAACTACAACAAACAAAAATGGTAATGAAATAATGTACATATGTCGATGTACTCGTAGTCTCTCTCTCTCTCTCTCTCTCTCTCTCTCTTTCTTTCCCTTCCCCTCCCCTTTTCGAAACATTATCGGTCATAAGTGCTTCCTCATTACTTCTCACAACAAAACAAAAACAACTACAAACACTGCAGATACAGAAACAGAAACAGCAATGAGTGTAATAACAACAACAACAATAGCAACAACGATGACGACGAAAAGCCTACCATATTTTCAACAGTAGGTGGAGCTGTGAATTTGTTCAAGAAATTTTGCAAGACTTCAAAACAACAACAACAACAACTGCTGCTGCTGCTGCTGCTACTACAACAACAACGACAACAACACCGGATTCAAGTACAGCAATAATAATAATAATAATAACAATAATAATAGCAACAACAACAACAACAATGAGAACATCCAGTTCACAAAAAGAGCACGTTTCGAAAATTTTCCAGTGATGCCAAATGATTGCAGATTTATATTGAAAAAGTAGCCAACATCGTAGTTCTCGTCCACCTCCTCATGACCATCATGACCATCATCACCATAACGATCATCATCATCATCATCAAGGGCAGGACAAAATGTAAAATACTAAAAAAAGAAGAAGAAGAGGAAAGAGGAAAAAAAAACACTAGGAAAAGCATAAAAATTATTGCTTTGCCTACACAAATCATTGTAGATTCAACAAAACCGATAAAAGCAGCAGCAGCAGCAGTAACTACAACAACAATAGCAACAACAACAACAACAACAACAACAACAACAATAATAATAATACTACTAACAGCAACAACAACATTGCACTATAGCATAAAACCGAAACAACTAAAGCTTGCTATCGATAGCTTGGTAGAGTTGTTGTAGTAGTTGTTGCTGACTGGCAACATTAACAACAACAACAACAACAGCAAAAACAACAACAACAACAACAGCAAAAACACAAGCAAGAGCAACAGCAGCCAGTGTTGCCAATTATGTTGAGTACAGCGGCAGCAGCAATCATCGAACGCTTGCTGCAGCTGATGCGGTTGCTGTTGTTACTGTTGCCGAAAAGTGATCCTGCCCTGTAATATCGAGTTATGGCAATATTTAGTAATGCCGGTGAGTTGTGGACGGTGCAGGGGAGAGCGGGGAGGGTGGGGTTTCGGACTGAAGATGGAAGGACAGGAGGACATATCGTAAGTTAGATTAATAGAGAGACAGAGAGATGAAAGAGTGAACTGCATTTGATGGAAGGGTTTCGAAATGCCTCCGGGTGCAGTTATGTTGTTGCCTTCCTTGTTGTGATTGTTGCTGCTGCTATTGTTGTTGCCGCCTGCTTCTGTGCCTCGTCCAAGAATAATCGAAGCACAGTTTTTCGTAAAAATTGAAGAACCACTCAAGTGGGTTTTGTTTCTTCTTTTCTTTTTGCCCAGTTTTGCTTTTTACTTTGTGTTTCCTTCTCTTTTTTTTTTTGTGTTTTTGTTACATTTACAAAGCCTTTTAGACTAAACTGGAGCCACAGCTTAGATGGAGAGTGATGTTAAATAAATGACAGACGCTTATTTTATGTACTTTAAAATTTAAATTTCAATTTATTTCTCTAACTTTGGACTAATTTATTGCAACTAGTTAATAGTTTTAAATAACGATCAGCTTCCAGCAAAAAAAA